>OX454264.1:31243682-31410931 GCA_949715065.1 Periphyllus acericola
AACCAAATGCATATTCCATCATTTTTTATTGCATATAAATCCTAGCCCTAGTCATAAATAATAATTAAGTACCCAATAAAACAAATACACATCAACTTAGAATAGGTTTAATTTAATAAATTAATTTAATACTCAATAGTTAATTCAGCACAAAATAGGTATATTTTAATAACATTTTAAATATCGATTTATCTCTTTAAACTTGTTTTTCTTATTTAATAAAAACTATGTACTTGGAAACTCATACACAAATACAAATATAAAGTTGCACAATTAATAATTACATAATTTGTATGAAATAAATAATATGAAAAGCTTAAGCTACATTTCAATTCAACCCTTGATCCTTTAATATACGTAATAAATAAAATGCACAAATGTGTATAAATTAAATGGCAAATTAAATCAAAAACAAATAACATTAAAATAATAAAAATATGCGATATGAAAACGGATTATTAAATAGAACATGGGTAAATACTAACAAATAACTTAAATGAATTTGAAATTTAATATCTATAGAGTAAGATAATATTATCATGTTATGTACTGTCTATAATATTTCATAAGTGGATTTTTCTTGAATGAATTATATAAATTTTGAAGTCAACTAAATAAAATTAAGAATATTAACTCTAAATTTTAGAATGTGCTAATAAAAATGAAGTTTTATAATTCATATTTATGTAAGGATTAGTCTTAAAATATAAAAAAAAAATGGTCAATATAAAAAGGTATTATGAATCAATACAGTTAAGAGTAATAGGATGTATTATACTTTACTAATATTCCAACTTTTTCAGTCTAATCCTCTATTCATCATCTGTTTCCAAGATGTGATGTACATCAGAAGCATTTTTAGTCTGTGTCATTTTAAAATGTTCTTGAATTGGGTTGAATTCTTCATCACTTGATTCTGAATCATCCGAAAAAAAGTTGCTAAAATCAGGTTCAATTGTGTTTGAATGCAACTGTGATACGTATTCGCTGCGCTGACTGGTTAATAATGCCATCTCATCATTTTCTTGGGAAAATTGGGCAATTTTTTCATCATTTGATAATAAAATGTTTGGCTTTCTTTTAAAGTTCAAAATCTCATCATCTACTTTTTTAATTTTTTCACGAGTTTTTTGTTGAGAATAGTCTATATAGCATTTTTGTAGTAAATTAGTCAGTTGATTTTTGTTGACTGCTTGTAACTCGGCTAATGCTTTATTACATTTGTTTAATTCATCTAAAACTTCATCATCGTCTTTTTTAGTTGGGAGCACTGGTGGCATTCCCAATGCACCACATTTTTTAGCATCAAAATACATATTTTTACAAGTATCACTCATTTCATCAAATTTGTCTTCATCTTTTTTGTCATTTAAAAGTTGTTCATCAAAGTTTTCCACTGACATGCTTGAATATTCTAAAAGAGCTGAAGCAACTCTTTGATAAACTGGCTGAAATGAATCATCATTAATTGCAATATGATTGATTTTATCCACTAGTTCTACCACATTTGGCATTATTTTTGTGTCTGGTTCAGAACATGGTGACTGGTTGAATTGCTTTTTAAATACATTTGACATCAAAGCTTTTGAATAATGTTCACCTAAAGGGGGTATGTTGTATACATTTTCAATGGAATCGTAAGACAAAACCAATTCTTCTAACCAGCGGATATCTTTTGAATTTACGTGCGCTAAATATGGTTTAACCAAGGACCAAAATTTGTTTTCTTTTTCAGTTTTTTTTTTGTTTTTTAGTGGTCTTTTAGTGGATTTCATTTGACGAATTTCTTTTACAAGTGGTACTTTTTCAACAGTTCTTGGTCTGACTGCAATTGGAAGAGGATTATTGTTAGACGGATTCTGGGAATTAAATGATTGTACTGCATTTAGTGAATTCAGAACTTCTTTAATATTTTTTTTCTGATCCAATACAGAGCTCATAATATGTTCAATACACCATTGAGTTTGATCCAATTCAGCATCTGTCAATTCATACTGGGAATTTTCTATACGGGCTTTAGATAGCTCACTCAGTGACTTAAGTATAGGATTTTTTTTTAAGTTTAAAGATTTGAGTCTAGCAAATGGGATTTCTACAATAGGCAAATTATTTTGCCTAGTTTCTGGTGCTGATGGAGTTTTTGTTTTAGAAGATTTAGATTTATGGAATTTTGGTGCTTTTTCTTTTGATATGATTCTATCATGACTTTCCATTCCTCTTTTCTTAGTTTTTTTTTTAGGTGCCATAATAGCTTCCTACAGTTATAGATACAGTTCTGTTCCAATTTATGAATCACAGATGTTCAACCTATTAAACAAAATAAAATTTTTCATGAATATGAAATATACTATAAACATTTACTATATTTATATTTTAACAATAATTTAATTCATTGATAAGAAAAAAGTTTTCCTCTTAGCATAATTTAAAATCTCCTAGATAAAATTAGATCATCAGATATAATATGATACTTCAATTTTTTTAATTTGGTTGAAAAAAGATATATTATTATATTAAAATCATACATATAAAGTATTAATAAAAATTACCTATACATTTAAGCTAAGCTTGTGGTGGTGTTATAGTATTATAGGGAGTTATAGTAACACATGAATATACATATAATAATAGTTACATATTTTTATAAGTATACTAATTAATAAAAAAAAAATTTAAACTAATTTTTAATAATTAAAAATATATATTTGGTACTCATATACAGGGTCGTGGAGAGAAATTAAGGGCCCAGGGACAAATGAATTCGGGCCCCTCATAATGTAATTTATCTCACTTCTAATACTCGCATCACACTGCGTCGTTACTCGTTCTTTTAAAATATGTAAAGGAAAAATAATATTAGTTAGAGGTATATAAGAAATTAAAAAGCAAAAATCATATTGTTACTAACACGATTTTTGCACCCGATGGCATAATTTTTGGCTTTTTAAATTTTCACCCAGTGATTTAGCTACGCCTTGATTAACATATGAAACTTTGAACCTCTTTTTCACCCCTTTAAAATCAAAATTTCGAAAAATCCTTTCTTAGCGGATGCCTACGCCATAATAGCTATCTGTATGCCAAATTTCAGTCCAATCCGTCCAATGGTTTGAGCTGTGCGTTGATAGATCAGTCAATCAGCTTACAGTTTTATATATACAGATATATATATATATACATATATATATATTTGAATTATATAACAGGTAGTGTATCAGTTCACTTACTCGCAGACAAGTAGACGGACGATAATTAATATCGTGTTATAGATTATTGTGAAATAACGAAATAACGAAATAAAAAATAGTGCTGGTCTTTATTAATTCATGGAATAGCGGTCATCATCAAAAACGTATGACAACGCATGTCGATGTGCAACTACACAGAAAACTAAATATTTCCAAAAACTATTATTATAAATGTAATAATACATTTTTAGATTTTTTACTTTTAAATACTTTTAAAATTTCAAGTAAAATTATGAATTAAAACTAAAAAAAATGTTTATATTAATATAATATTTCAGTAAAATATAAGACCTAATTGCTTTGTCTGGGCCCCAGGGCCCAAGCCCCGGCTGCCCTCCCCTCTCGTCGGGCCTGCTCATATATTATATAGTACATAGATTTATTTCCTTAAACATCAGTTGGCAACAAATTAAAATGAACAGGTCCCAAATAATTTATAAATTTTAGACCAGTATTACTAGACAGCACTTTAATATCAAATAATCTTTTATCTCTTGTGGAAAATTGTCTTTTAAAGTTGTTTTTAAATAAAGAAAAGGTTTTTGATTTTTTATAAACTAACATAATTGCATTTGTTTTGTAGAGAAATTCAAGGGGAATGACATTAAATTATTTTAAGGGGTAAACCCTTTATTACATCAATACTAATTAATATTTTATTTTAAGATTTGAAACAATACCAAAACTAGTGATGGCTTCAGGAACTTAAATAAGGGGTGTACAATGTACAACTCATATATTGTTAAAATTTAAAAAACCAACTAATTATACAACAAAGTACAGTTATAACTATAGTGTAGTATATTATATTTCGATAACAGCCACCTCGTTTATTTCCGTCAAATAAATAAAAATATATTATTTCCATTAGTGTTTTAATATTAAATTTTTTATCCAAAAAATAAATAATATAGTCTTTTCCTAAAAACCTCCCAAGTCTGGGGAGGGGAGATATGACCCATTTCCTTCTCTCTCAAAGCTACCACTGCATCAAACACAAGTTCCTTCGAGTGTAAAAGGTAGATAGCAGTATTGCCAAACTAAAATATCAAGCGAAGCTAAGACTTATTAAGGGTACCTAGTCAGTACCTAGATAATTTGTATGGATTTATATGAAATTATGAGACGTTGGTCCTTCATCTTAGATTTTTCTTCACGAAAATTGTTTACAGTTTGGCATCACTAGTAAGTTAGTTATATTGAATACAAGTTATTATAAAAATTGGGGTTGATTTTGTTTGTTTATGAGTAAAACGAAGTATCTACAACTATATGCTATATTAAAATAACTAGAAAGAGAGAGAAAGAGTAAAAACTCATAGTTAATTCTCGGGTTTGAATAAAAACTGTGAGAAGTAACGTATTCCAGATTCATAAGACTAAATAGGTACAATTCGATTTCAAGTTGAATACGTATTAGAACCATCATGATGACTTACCTGTATTAGAAGATTAGAATAAGTTCAGATATAACGTTCACGGGCGATTATAGTGCGTTCGAAAAAAAAAAAAAAACTGTCCAGATAGAAATTATTAGAATCGGTGCACTGTTTTAAAATCGCGCGATAACATTAATATTTCGCGTCCACCTACGTACGAGTAACTTTGCAAACGATTCGATTCAACAAATAAGTACGGCAACGGCTCAGTGAAATACGCGTGGTCGATCACGAGTGACGGCGGCGGCGGCGGCGGCGTACGGACGAGTGTATTACTACACGGAGCGCATACAACTTACGGCGGGGAGAGACGTTTGAGATTACCCACGGAGGCTCGTCGACGGGCGCTACGAGGTACGAGACCATTACGTGCACGGTGGTGGGAGGAGGCGTCGGACGCTCGCTGCGCGGAGGTAACCAGTAACCGCGGCAAGTGTTCGCGGTCCATCGGCTTCTCGTTATCTCGTCCGATCCGTTCGCGCTTGGCACACAAAAACGTTGTTATCACGGTCGAGCACCGCCAATAATCGTCGGCCCCACCGCGTTCCTTCTCGCCGTGTTCACCGCGCACGCTCCGTCACCGTGGTCCGCGCTTGCCCGTACCCACGTATCACCGTGTTGGTCCCTGCGCTGCGCTCGTCCGTCCGCGAAACTCGCGTTCCCGGTATCCGGTCACCGTTCCGAGTGTCTCGCAAACAGATATCGTATACCGACGACACAAGATGGCCGGCGGCGTCATACTGGAGAATCTGAGCGGCAGGAAGCTGTTCGTGCTCGTGTCGTCGTTGCTGTTTTGCCAGTTGGCCAGTTTTTTGATCGGCGGACTCGTAGGTAAGTCGTCGCATAGCCCCCGCCGCCGCGGTCCCCTCCCGATGTTCACATTATGTAATCGTCTCTCACTTGCAGCTCCTCCGCCATCCGCCACCGAAATGGTTTTAGCATCGAAATGCTTGTACAACGATAGCAACCCATGGTCGTACATCAGGGGCAACGGCAAGTGTTATTCGCACCACCTCGACACCTACAAGGATAATCCAGCTGCTAATTCAATAGCTAACGACATTGTGTTTACCTTTCAAGTATGCAGTGTAGCTGTTCATCTATCAATCATTATTCTAGGATTAATGATTTTCTTTTCGATTTTATCACACAGATTCCTACTCCACGAGACGGCTTGAAATTGGATTATTCGCGATGGCAACAGAATCTTATTGGTGTGCTTAACTTTGACATCGAGTATCATTCAAACACCAAAATGGGTATGATCACACATGCTTTTATATTTTCACCAAAACACTAATAAAATTGTCCTAATAACAATTTTATATCTGAAACTTGATATGATCTTTTCAATTTCTTCAATTTAAATAAACAATTAATTTTCTACATAAGCATGTATGACTAATATAAATTAAAATAATTATCAAAATGTATCAAAATCGCACAAGTGCTTTTATTACTTCATTGTTTAAATTTGAATATTGTTTAATAACTAATTTATTATATTAATGGGTATAAACATAAAAAAAAAACTATAATTGATAAAAAATATTCAAACTATTTTCAAATTTTATTTTTATTTTTAATCAAACCTCAACAATTATATCAGTATGCTTATCAAGCAAATTAAAATAAAATTGTAACATGTAACCTGAGATTATATTCAATGGATGGAGCTATCACCCTTATTTATTGTTTAAAGAGTTGAAGGCAACATAATAATATGACTTGTTATATCAGCGCATATGCTACATATTCTTATCAAAATATTTTAACAGCTACTACTGATAGAAAACCCACAGCATTTAAATTATTATAACGATAACGTGAAATTTCCAACACCAAATTTGAAATTGTATAAATGCATACAATACAATCACAGGAAGAAACATAAGACGCGACTACACAAAATTAATTTTATTCAAATATCAGTCAATTTATGTGATAGAATGAATATTATAAATATTATCATGAAAATTATTATTAAACTATTATTCTAATGAATAATAGTAATCTATTGCCAATACATTTTATTATGTAATGAATATAAATGTAAATTAATGAAATACTAATACCACTTATTAAATAATCATAAAAATGTAGTATGTAAATAAGATATTTCATATTCACTTATTATTTAGAAAATATTAGCGCCAAGTAAAATAATATGAACATGATAAGACTGTGCGAATCTTTAATATCTCTCTGGTCCCTTAGTTATGTTGGCTTCACAGTTGAGTAGCTGTAACAGTTGTATATGATCTAAGCATGTAACTGTTAGATAATACTTGTGCCATTGTTAAGTGTTAAATTAATAATTGTGTTTGATACTTAAAAATAAAAAAACCAAATAATTTTTGATTTTCTACCAAGTCTCTTTTTCCTAAAATAATCATACATATTTAATATTAATTTATTTAGATCGTAATCTTGAATTAACTTTGGATGCCAAGCTTGGTTATAGTAATAACGGGGATCAAGATGGTGACTGGAAGTTATATGCTTCTTCTACGGAAAAACGCAATTTAGATTGTGTTTCAGAAGAGGTAAATAATTGATTTAAATATTTATTTATAAATTATTTTCTTAATACATTTTTCATTTTAGAAAATTGATGGCCATAATTATCAATGTGGATTAGTGCCACTCTTCGAACTTGGATCTTTACATCATGATTATTATTTAATCAATATAAAAATTCCAGTTGATGAGCTGAAAGGAATAAACTTTGGTTTAGGACATTTAAAAGATGTTTGGCTCGTGGTGAGAATCCAAAATATAACTATAATTTTTAAATTTTCATAAATTAAAATAAGTTAAAACTAAATGTCAGTGTAAGAAATGCCTAAGATATTTGTAATATGCAATTACCTGTTAATGCAAATTACTAATTTACTTGGTATTACTTTTAACATTTTTATTTTTGATAAATTAGTCTAATTGGTATTATTTAATATTTACATATTTTTGTTTTATTATTAAAGGTTATTAATCAAAATGGTGGTTTTACAAGTGTATGGCTTTACATGAAAACAATATTTTTTCCATTTATTGTTGCTATTATGATATGGTTTTGGAACAGAGTCCACATGTTAGCACGTAAACCAGTTTTACTGGAAAGAATGTTGATGACAATTGGATTTGCACTTACACTTTTAAATCGTAAGTGATTTTATATTCTTATTTTTATTAGGAAAATAAAACTATTACTTATATTATGTTAGTTTTAATTGTTAGAACATTTATATAATTTAATTAATGAATTTGAAGACCAGTATTTTCCTATTTCTGAGGGGGAAAAACATATTCATAAGAGCAGAATTGACTTTCCTTATTCATATGACTTGAAACTGATAAATTTTATCTATTAGTGGATGTATTTTACACTAAATTAAATAATATTTTTGATACAAGTTCTGATTGAACTCATATTTCTGATGTCTGTTATAATTTATTGTTTTAAAATAGAAATTAGAACTTTAAATATTTATACTAATAGTTTCAATCTTTATTATATTTTTTTAGCTTTGCGTTTTCTATTATGAATATTATTACTCAATTATTATTTTAGGTTTTATAAAAAATGTTCAACAAGTCTTTTGCATTTTAAGTAACTTGGTTAGTTGGGCGACAGTTTTCTCAATACCATTTTTCTATTATAACCAGGGTTCGGATTTTATAGCACCAAAAATCCTAAAATATGTGCTATAATATGACCAAAAAAACCTTAAAATATGCTCTATAAATATGCCCTAAAAACATCAAAAATAGCAACAAATAAAAATAAATACAAATCAAAATTTTATTAAATTTATCATAGAACTTTATTAAATCATTTATTTATAAAAAAAACTAAAATCTCCGTTTACAGTTAAAAAAAATTTGTATGTACTGATTAACTTGATACCTTGAATTATGACATCGTTTGTACGCAACTATTCAAAATTATCTGAATAAATAAGAATAAAATTCAAGTAATTATTATTTATTAATTAAATAATATTTTATTTATTTTACCTGAGTTACACTGTATGATTAAGTGTTTTGCCAAATTTTCAAATTTGAAATTCCGGCGGTTATCAGTCAACAATGACTTGTAGGTCGAAAAGGAACGTTCAACATCAACCGATGTAATAGGTGAATACTTAAAAAATACTATATCGTCACTAGTCAATTCTTCAAGATCTCCGTCTAATTCGCTATTTTCCTCTTCACCCGACAATATTTTAGAAATGCGTTTTAAATGTTTTAATGTTGACAATCCATTATTATTTTCAAATACAGTTTTAAATTTTTTTTTACAATTTTTACGTACGACAGTCGACGGTATATTATAGAATCTACAATTATGTAGAACAATAACAGATAAGAAGATAACATTTGACATCGTCGGACTATTTAAAAATAGATTTATTACATGTTATATAATATGAAACGAAAATGTGGGAATTTTTCTTATTGATTCGCATTAATGAATACTATTTGTCATTCAATATAAACGAGATTTATGAAAAATATAAAATAAAGCGTTGAATTAAGAATATTAGCAGAACATAGCACCAAAACTTTAAAAATAGCACTAAAATTCTAAAATTCTTCAAATATGCAAAAAATAGTAAAATAAAATTTCATATTTAGAGACCCTGGTGCATAAAACAAATTTATAGCGCACTCTGCTATTTTTATCTCTATTCTATAATAAGTAGCAAATGCTATAAAATCCGAACCCTGATTATAACCAATCTTCCCAATAAAAAAAATAATAGTTTATATAGTAAAATAAGTAAAGAATTGTAATAATATTGTTATTTATTTATTTAAATTTTTATTTGGTAATTATAAATAAAAAAATAAAATAATGAAAATTAAAGATGTAACTTATGATCAATGGCTGTAAGGAATGAAATAATATCATTGTTATCAATAAATTTATTATTTTGGAAACATTAGATATACTATCTTCCAATTTTAGTCAGACTTCCCAATTTTTTGTCCTAAACTTATAATAATATAGTATAAAATATAAATTATATATATTTAATAATAATAATAAAATGTAAAGTAAATAATAAAACAAGTAATATAAAAATGGTTCATGTTTCTTATTTTACAAATTGGGAAATTAGATGAAAATGGAAAATTTGTATTGGAAATAATAATAATATTTTGAAAAACTGTCCTATAATCAACTCGATTTACCATATATTTTATGTCTTCCAAAATATAATGCATGCTACAGCTTGTTGACAGGTCAAATGACATGATTGAAACAAACCAATAATGTTAACAAATATTATGTTCAATGCTTTAAGTACTAAGATTTTTTATAAACAATTTTACATTTAGCAGCTTCAAAACATTTATTTTATTGTTTTTAAATATATGTGTTATGAACATAAAATTCTATGAAAGATCTATACCTAAAAATTATCTTTTATATTATTGGTACATTTCTATAACACTAGACATGAAAGATGTTAATCAGTAATGACAATTCTTAGTCGAAAACTTAATTTCAAAATATTTGTTTATTTTATTATTGAAGAATCTATTTAAAAACTCAATTCAAAGTTATAATAAGTAATGGTTTTAACTTGAATTAATCTATAACCCAGTACAGTATTTAAGTAAAAATAAAGTGTACATTTATTGTATTATGAAAATTAAATATTTCCATTGCAATATATTTGTTTATCTGACATTTAGCATTATGATTACTGTTAAATAAGTCATTAAGTCACTGTCTTTGCATTTTTATAGCAGTTAGTACTTTTAAATAATTTTTATACATATATTAACTTACTCGTGTATAAAATAATTATATAGTTAACCATAGGTTTTAAAAAATATTATTATTAGAAATCCTTTTAGTCTTAATTTAACGTTTTTACAAATTATAAAAAAATAGACAGTATTAAAACAATTGTATTTAAATACAGTACAGAAGTTCACGAACTCATTGTTTAAATAAATATTTCTTAAATCTTAATTTTTTAGTGCACTTATCTTTCATATATACTAAATTTACTTATAGATAAGTTGAAATATTAGTCTTGGTTTAAAAATAACACTGCAGCAATATTTAATTATAATATATTTTATATCTATTCAAATATTATAAAACTTATTAATATAACTTCCTTTATCGTATTGAAATAGTGATTGCAAAATAAAGAATCATTAAATTTCAACCATTTTGTCAGGTTCTTAAATTTAATCAATAGAAATTTGTTTTTTTAACTTAAAATAAAACTAATTTTATTTTTCCATTTACACATTTCTTTGAGAAATTGTACATTATGTAATTTATGTTATCATGGACAATAGACAAATATTTAGAGTAAATAATAGTATATAAAGTACAGACATGTATTATAATAAAACATTCCAAACTCATACATAATTTAAGTATTAAATTTATAAATTATAGTTTATATTTAATATTTATGATATATATTGTATAATTAATGTAATTTTTTCACTTTAGTTCCTGTTGAGTTTTTGACATTATACTATGATATGCCATTCATGTTGCTTCTACAAGACATACGACAAGGAGTATTTTATGCTGCATTACTTTCATTTTGGTTAATTTTTGCTGGTGAACATCTCATGGTAAGTGATTGTCAATAGAAATATTTATTTATGGTTATACTGTATTAAAACATGTATTTACTAAATGTAATTAACGTTTATTATTTTTGTTTCATATATGTTCAAATAAAATTGTGGTTCTTCTATAGATTCAGGTAAATTTAATTTATTTTTACATTCATTTTATTTATATAATTTAAACAATTAATGTTTATTATAATTTTATTTCTTGTTTTATGTATATTCTTGAACTTTTTTTTTTGTATAAGAATTTAATTTTGTATCTAATTAATATTTTTTTTAATCATATAATACATTTTTATCAATTATTCATTTTATGAATATCAGAATGTATTATAAAGTGTATTTTTGTCCTAATTGTAGATTAAAACCATATTAATTCCTATTTTGAATTTTATAACTAGGATTCTCATCAAAAAAATCTACGTACATATTGGAAACATTTAAGTGCTGTTGCTGTTGGTTGTATTTCTTTGTTTGTGTTTGACATGTGTGAAAGAGGAGCACAATTAAAGAATCCCTTTTATTCTATTTGGGCGACCAATGCAGGAACCAATTTAGCCGTATCCTTTTTTATATATTACTCTTTTTTTGTATTGTACATTGTTCCAAATTATAATTTTCTTTAATCTAGAATATATCAGTTAAGTTTCATAATACTAGCTGCAATCTCTGGTGGATTTTACTTTTTATTTTTATCATATATGATATGGAAAGTGTTCTGTAATATCAGTGCTCGAAGATCAGCATTGCCATCTATGTCAAATGCCAGGAGGTTACATTATGAAGGCAGTATTTATAGATTTAAATTTTTAATGATTGCTACACTATTGTGTGCAGCTTTAACTGTAATTGGATTCATATTGGGTCAGGTAAATAATCATAATAAATTGCTATTTTAAAATCGCATTATATTGAAAATAAATTTATATTTTATATGTGTGTTTTAGGCCTCGGAAGGACATTGGAAATGGAACGAAACTAATAATCTCAACTATGCATCTGCGTTTTTAGTTGGTGTATATGGAATGTGGAATATATATATATTTGCTTTAATTGTACTATATTCTCCTTCTCACAAACACTGGCCTTCTGAAATCGGTAATGTTTGAAAAAATAATTTCTAATAACTAATTAGTATACTATGACCTCTAGTATATAATATATTTTATTACAATATTGTTTCTTTAAATTATTTATAGTTTGATTTCCTAAATACATACTAAAATGTATGATTAATAATTAGTAATGACATATAAGTGTCCTTAAAAATGAAGTGTTATATACATTATAATGTAACTTTATGTTCTTGGAATATATTTGCAAAAATGTATGTATAAGACTGTTTTGGTCTGTATAAAGCTCTATATCAAATGTATTCAAACGCTCTATAGAGAATTTTTGTATTATTATTTCATATCAAACAATTTTTAGTTAATCGTATGTATACATTTCATGGTATTCTAAAAATATAAATGAAATTATTTTTAGTATTTAAAAGGCAAATGAAAATAAGTAAAAACTTTTAATTAGGTTATGGAAATATGCAATAAGAAAAAGTTGATGGTTATTTACTTATGCTTTAAGTTTTTTTTTTAATTACAATTTATGTTTTTTTGTCTTTAGATGTGAACAACAGTTCCAGTGATACGATTGAATTTAGCCGTCTTCCTACAGAACCTACCGAAATGTCTTCTCTGGCATCATTCTCTAGGAAATCTGCTTTTGACTGAATATTCAAATGCCATGACATATTCCTAAATCCTAATTTTAAGTTAATTCATGATGTTCTATAATGACTTCCTCACACTTAATTATAGGTCTCTGATAGACAAATATCATACATCACTTACATTTAAGAAATTGAAGACATTTTAACAGTATTATTTTATATTTTATTCATATAGTGTTCATCTAGGTTATATCCTTTTTTATAACTTTATTTTACTTTTAGTTTAATAGTATTACTTTATTTTTAGTACCATAATTTACCCTAAATCTTGAACTACTGTATTATTGTGTATTGTTTAAATGTATTACTTTAGATAACTAATAAGTCCTAATTTAAATATGTACAATTATTTACAAATAAAGAAAAGTGAACTTATGGTTTAGGATTTTCCTAAGACTACTCTACAATAGTTTATTTACAAATAGATTAATAAGTAAATGGCTAATAATAACTTTTTGATATAAATTATAATATTATTATTTTATCTAGAAATTTTGAAATTGTATTTTTAAGCACTTCAATTACAATTTAATCAAAATATGGCATCAGTATTATTTCTCTAATATAATTATTTGTTAAAGCAATAAATACAAAAAATGTGATTGAAACAATATGCTATAATGTTCCATATTATTTTTAATTTTTAGTCACAACTTTCTAAAATATTCTTAGTAGTTTCTCAAAACACAACTGTTTACTAGAAAAAGTTTATTCATATAACTTTCAACTCCAGTTATGTTAAATCTAATAGATAAATAAATATAAAGAAACAAATAATCTTATGATAATTATTATGATTTCATTAATAATTACTGTAGTTTGTTTTGTACTTATTTTATGGTAATAGCTTTAAAAATGCCATTGTCTATTTTTTTTCCATTTCATAAGTCTACATGTATTATTTTTTATTGATAAAATAAATTTTGTAAATTTAGTATAGAAAAATTACATTATACAATATTAGGTATCTCAACTTTTTTATATTTTACTTTTAATTTTACTTATAATTTTAAAAATGTGAAATGATATAAAAATATAATCTAAGTGAATATTTGTGTGCCCATGCTCATCAATTAAAAAGAAGCCGATTAATAAATGTGAATACTGTCATAATGTGTTAGTTTAGAATTGTATGTTCAAATGAGTAGTCACTTACTACATTAATGTGAATTTTGTGGGAAAACTTCTACACAAATTTTACAACCACCCATTTATTCCATAAGTTAAGTGAAAACTATTTTAATTTATATTATTTTGTTTTACTCTTATTTAAATTGGATTGCTACTTAAACTTTTGCTGGTATTCTAATTAGATTTTCTTATTTTTACATCCATATTTTATAAACTATTAAAACTAAGTGTATGGTATATATTAAATTAATAAATAAGTAATTATCTGTAATATGATTTTTCAAAAAACTTATGCGTTTATATTTTATTTGTATCCTAATCTGGAACCTTATTCAGTTGCGATATAAAAATGTTGTATCATACTGAACTGCTTACAAGGCTTAACATATACTCTAAAATCTAAGCATTTCCTTTTCTAAAGAACTTTTTCCGTCCTCTCACATCTTTGCATTCTTTGTAAGTCCATTATTTTGATTTTTGTTATCTGAGTGGAGATCCATGTGTGGATTTTCATATATAATTACAGTAGAAACCATTTATAATGACATTCATGGGACCAGTAAAAAGTGAAAATTGGCCATAATAACAGATTAGAATAGTCATTATAACCAAATTGTTTAAAAAAAATTTAAAGCTTCTTTTCACAATACATATATTTGTTATAATATATCATATATATATTAATAAAAAGTATTTATCTATAAGTGACTTTTAAAATTAAATTAATATTGCATTAAATAAATCCGTGATTTTTCTCTATGGTACCTTCAATAAATATCATTCACTCATTATAAATAAAACATTTTTTTATCCCAAAATAAACCGTCATAACATACGTTTTGTTATTATACAGATGTTATAATAACTGATATAATAAAGTACATACAATACAGGAGTTTTGCCTCAAATTTAAAGTCTTTAAAACCGGTTTGTCACTCTAACCGGTGTCATTATAAACGTTTTCTACCGTAAATAAGTACTTATATCATGTAGAAATCATTTCTTTGGATAACACTTTGTATGGTTTACTATGTATGAAGCTGAGGAAAAAATAAACTTGTTCAAAATTTAACGTGTCAAAAAATACAAAATTTAACGAAATTTGCACTTTGGAATCAATATAAAAAATATTGTATTGTTGTAGGACTTTGATATTACCACCAAAATATAATGCATTTCACATTTTTTTTTTTTTTTTTTCATTTATTGTATAATACATCTACAATCTATACAGTTATTTGTACAATAATTAGATTTGATAAAGGGAAGAATATAAAATTAACGGCGAATAATAGGATTGGGAGGTTATCCATTGATAACACCCAGCACGTGCGTTAGCTAATGACTAATGATTATTAATTAATAATGTAAGAGATCCCTACACCATTTTCTTTTTAGTCTACGTCGAGGGTTGTCGGGTAGAGTTTTAGATGATAATTTTTTGATTAGTGGATTAGTGTGTGATTGGAGTTTATTATGAAATCTAATGTAGTATGTTTTAGAGATTTGATTTAGGGTTTGTATTTTTAAGTCTTTGTGGAGGTTGGAATTTGTTATGTACCATGGAGCAGAGATTTCACATTTAAAACCGTGGCATACCAGATATACCTGCCACCCACGTATCGTTGGTAATGTAATTACATCACTTAATCGTTGGGATGGCCTATAACAATTCCTAAACCACCATTCGATTCAAAACGATTACAAGTAGGTAGGTTAAGCCGTATTGCTTGTTATATTTGTTTTCTCATCAATATTTCTTGTGATGAAGCATCTGTTGACGGTTGGTATTTCAAGCACTTTTCGTTCTCGCCCGACTCTACCATATTATACTAATGTATTTTTTTTAGAGATCTATATAACTTTGAAGTTGAACCATACATTAGAAATTTCTATTTTATAATTGTGATGGATTAAATGTTTGCAATTTGACGAGATTCAAAACAAGAAATTTTATTTTAAAACACAATTTACCCATTTACAAGACTATTTACTGTAATTTGATTGAACTTTTGTATCACACTTCTACTTTGACGATTGTGGTATTATACATATGCAGGGTGATTTTTTAGATATACTCTTTTGGCCGTAAAAATACATTAATTTGAAATTGTTTTTTCAATGTTCAAGTTACCATAAAAACTTTGTTTTGCATTATATTTTTTTTTTCATGCCACCTTCAGTACGTGGTGATACAAAGTTTTGTTATTCAAATGGCAAACACACCATTTTCAATGCGGTATTTCATTGGGATCATTTTTCTGTAGATAGTTTTTGAATTATTCTAATTTAAGTATTAAGGAAAATCGCGTTATTATACGTAATATTATGATATGATTTGTAATTACATATGTTATCGCTAGTTGCTACTAATTCGAGATAACACGAATTTTACACTTTTCATACGTAATTTTAAATTTGAATAACTCCGAAAGTATTGGTCTGAAATTAAAATATATAATATTTGATTATAAATTATAACATTTTTTTTTTAATGATTTAAATGATACTGATTTTGAAAATTCCGAAACTATTTGTTTTTGTTTGTAACCATTGATTTTTTGCAGTGTTAGGAATAATTGATTTTTTTCAGAACTTTTTTTTGTTAGACTTAAACCTTTTGTTTTAATATATACCTGATTCACATTGGATGTTTATAATAACTTCTACGATTGGGAAAATATTTAGGCGACTCGTATAGTTGTATAAAAACTATTATAGTCTATTTACATGTAGAATAGAATATTCAGCAGTTATTTGTTGTGCGGATTATTGAAATTGTAATATTCTCTATAAGACTGAAACCCACAGGTAAGGATAGAACAAGGGTGGACACTGAGATCCTACACGGGGGGAAGGGGAAGCAATATATACACAAATAAATTAATAGAAATACATTACAAACAAAAATCTGTCGTACTAACGACGGAAATAATGGTAATGGGTCTTAATGTTTTAAAATGCACCAACTTTTAATTTTGAATGTAAAAGTTAATTAAATATTTAGAATTGAAATCAATACCTACCGAATCATATTAAAAAAAACCTTTCTGATCAACTTTTAAATCACTCTTTTTGTGAACGGTGGGGGGAATGTCCCTAAATCCCCTCCCCTCCTTGTATCCGAACGTTGGGATAGAATAATGAATAATGTCTATTAAAAATGTGGTGGGTAAATTGACGCAGTTTATAATTTCCGGAAATATATCGGGCCACCGAGGTATTAAGACTAAATTTTTCTTTTACAAACGCATTTAAATTTGTAGAGCTAACAAGAAAAATCAATATTATATTTTTTTGCATATGTATTCATTATCTATTCATATAGTTTTCAAAAAGTAAATTTTTGGAGAAGATATTGTAGGAGGTAAATGTTCCGATGTCTTTTTCACGAAGTTCAGTATGTAAGTATTTTAACTCGCACACATTGACTATTTATTATTTCTTGTCTATTTATAGTATTTAGAATATTTGTTTCAATTTTATTGTCATTGAGTAAAATAGTCTGATGTTCAATTTTATCAAACGTACCTATTTATTTTTAAATACATGTTGATTGTTATTGCGGACATTATAAAAATATATTATATTTTTATGAATGTTTGGTGGCAAGTGCATTTTAAAATAAAAGACACTTAAATGTAGACTAACTGACTAAGAAATAATGGACATTTATATACTTCTGGGTCTTACAAAAAAACGGAAATCTGATAAAATACCAGTGAACTATTACTATCATGAGACCTATATTTATACATTAACTGTAGGTACTTTATTTTATTGTAATAAATTGTATAAATTATGCTTACATAAGTATAATAATATTAATAACTAGAAATATTATTACGACTATCGGTATTAAATACCACTTTAACTGAAAGTTCTGATAATATTATAGTATATTTTATTTAAATTTTAAATTATGTATAAAATTATGTACTCATAATTTATTAGGTACATTGTAATGTACATTGCATATTAATTTAATACTGTGTTCATATTTTTCAATACAATTTAAATTCGAAGAATTTGTTACATTGTTAATAATAAGTTTTTAATAATTTATTTATTTTTCTAACTGAACAACATACATTTTGTATCTAGTTAAGTTGTTTTTTAGTTTAAATTACTACCTTGTTATTAATTATTATTTAATATTGATCGTATTATATAGAAACGAAACTAAAGTTTCTAAAATTTGATACATTTAAGCCTGCCGCACGCAGACTTTAATTAATCCTACCACTCGATTATAGTTATACAAACATTAATTATTAATTATTATTAATAAAAGCACTTGAAATTATGACAATCAAAAATCTGTCCATTCTCGTGTATCCGTGTATTTTGTATACACAAACTTGTGTGTTATAATCACTAGGTAGTTGTAGGTACATGTTATTTTGTCGTCAGCTATTATAGTTTGCTTTTATAATATAATATACACTATACAGCATTATGTTTTGTCAAAAGGGCGATTTTAGCTATTGTTCCAATATTGATACTTATATTGTAACAGTAAAAATAGACTTAAATCTAATTAGATTTTAAATTTTAAATTGGTTTATCAAAATAATCACTATGTCTGTTCGTGGATAAACGGTTTGTACCTATAGAAACATCGAAGTACCCAACATGTGTGTAGATATTTATTATTTTATTCACCAGACTCATATGATACTCATAATATTATGTTCCGTTCTATAGCCAAGTGTGATAATTTTATATATTCCCCCGTCGAGCATAAAAGTTAGAACAAATTTCAGTTGTACCCAAGAGCTATAATATAATAACAAGACAGTTTTAAATTAAACATTGTCACTGCGTGCGGTTTATATCGTTGTTCGTTATTATTATTATGACTTATGCGATATCTATCATAATTTGTTGATAATACGCATAAACGTACCTTTACACGTAAAGTAATATGAGAAAGAAGTGCCTAAAAATACGCTTGACATGCATTATTAATGTTTGTTTCGTGAAATGTATAAATTGTGATATAAAAACATACCATTTTATACTTCTATACATGTTTAAAAACATTTAAAACGCAAATACCTACCAATTATAATGTGTGACGCACATGCCACATTGCCAAATCGGGATCCAAAACCTTACTGGAATCAGGAACATTGAGTGGCGCAAGTACCTACAGGCTACAACGTAGGTACCTACACCGGGAAATACAGAAATTAAATGTTATTAGACACCAAAATAAATAGCATATTTATAATTAATTGTTAATATAAAACAATACTTTTATGTTTATGAAACACATGTGATGATATAAAAATGAAGTCACGGTAAAAAAAACGAGAAAAACAAACAAACATTTAAAAATATTTGCATCGTTAGTGACAAATTTTAAAACAAAAATGTAGCTACTTAAAATGGTCTAATAAATTCCGTTATAAATGAAATGTATTATTTATAACTTTTTATACTGATAAACGAAACATTTGTTCCTGTGTTCCCGCAGTAATTTCAATGTACAATTCTAATTTACCATCAGTAATTAATATTGGTTCTATGCAAACCCTATTTATTGTGTGTAATGAATAGACAACATTTGTAAAACTATCGACCGAATGCAGTATAATAATATGGCAGTATTGACCGAACTCTGAACACTGAAATAACACCGCCGAAAGTAGTATGCATTATGTGACATAATAAATATTATTGAAATAAATGTCGCTACGAAAAAGTACAACCTCAGTAAATAATTATACACGCTTTTATAGTTGTTACGTAGTCAGTCACTTTATATTTTGTAGGTATAATTTTTTTTTCAATGGCGTTTTTTTATAGACATATTTTTCGATGACTTGACAATATAAAATGAATCCATTTATTTCATTTTTTGTTTTTGAATAGAAATTGAAGACTTTATTTTACACGGAAATCGTTTAAATGAATATGAAAATCAAAAACTAACTAAATTTTTAAGGTATCATCGAGACGTTTTGGGGTAATGTGTATATTAAAGCGTACAATGTAAAAATGTACAAATGTAATATTTTTTTGAATTCAAATATCAAAGCAATAATTAAACATTATATACTTACTATATATTATCTAATACTTATGTTTTTTGTTGTCCATAATAAACTTTTTATCGTTTTTTCGTTGTAACATCGATAGTACCTACTATATATTATTGAAAAGTCGGCAAAAAGAAATCAATTCAATGTACGGTCTAATAATAGAAAAGTATGTACATTGGCCAGACTGCAGTAGAGGTAATAAATTAATGTTTGTTTTATTTATAGGTATGAAACACACTGCAGTCCTTGAATTAATTGTTAATATTCTGAAGTATTTCTATATTATTACTAAACGGCCCAGGAGACCATTATATTTAAATTAAAGAAAACAATTATCTTCACTCATTCGGGATGGAGTGCACGGCAGCAGCCCATCGTAATGTAAAATAAACATATAGTCTTAATGTTTATAATTTATATCCATTTTCAGAGAGCTTCATATATATGGTTAAACAATGATTGTCGCCCACTTATTAATAGGGGTATCTATAAATCAGTAATCAAAATTACTTCACGGTCAATATTAAACGCGTTCGATTACGGCTGTCATTTACATACACAGATCTAGGTTAAGTCCATCTTACAGCTTATGTTATCCAAACGTATATAAATACGTCAAGTTTCAAAAGTAATAAGAAATATTTGAGACGGAAAGGTCTGTTAACAATTCAATAGAAATAAGAAACGAACAGAACGAACAACGCTGTACTTGGGTAACTATGTAAAATAACGAATGTGCTGGAAAATATTTGAACTTTGGCGCAACAACCCAAGGATAAAAGCAATCAACGTTACATACATTTGTATGTAAAAATAAATTACATTACCTTTTCATTTACAAATACTGTTTAAAAAACGATTAATGGTATTATTACACAAATACGATGTTTTTAAAATAACATAGGTACCTATGTGTGGGTGAAAGTACTGTGATAAACTGTTCTCGCCTGATCCTCGGTTCAAATAGGAAAAAAAAAAAGGTACCTATGTGTACTGTACGGTATACGCAAATTGAATAATGTCACCAAATTTCAGTTTTCTGATATAATAGGATAATTATTTATTTGAATTATTTGGGTTTGAAAATACAAATATATTTATACATCAAATGTATACAGTGTTTCAAGTAGTAGTTGATTATACAACGTATTTTGTATATTATTAAAACATAGAATATTAACAATCAAATGAAAAATATTACGATGTACAAGAACAGGTAGCGATAAATAATCGAATGAGAGTTGTGTTAAAAAAATAGTTATATCTACCTCATGGTCATTATTAACCATTTTTTTTTATTTATTTAAAATAGAAATTTACATTCTGTATAATCTAACAGTGTACTAACTATTTAGCCAAATGTGAACAAGGTTTATTGTTTTGAATTTCAAATTTCAGTATCTTGAAAACAGTGTGAGAGGAAGGCAGTTCTACTTTAACTGAACGTGTCTTTACTGTACATTAAACGAGACAGCGTGCACTTATATTATAAACATTCAATAACTCAGTAATTGTTGCAGTACCATCGGATTTGGATGGGTCATAAACATTCTTTTGCTCGGGAAGATTGTACCTAGGTGGATTATTATTGGTGCGTTTCTGACGCTCCAGACACTCGCCAAGCAATAGATTATGCCATGTCAGTTTCTAATAAGTTAACACGGTTATTAAATTTATTTAATCGCCAAAAAAAGACGTGATTTTGGTAGAAAAAGAATCTATCTTAACATTAAAATCAGAAAACTAAGTATCCATCTTGGTGTGGACATTGTCTATTTTATCACCGATGAACTGAAGTAAGTCGATTATTTTGCCCATTGATTGAGTTGATTAAAGTTGCTTGTGTGGATTTTAGGTTATTGATCAACTTAAGAATATCGTTTATTTTAGCATCCGTATAATGATTAAACTACAATATAGGTACCTACCAGTATGGTGTCGCTAAAATGTGTCGTGATTCGCGTTAATAACAGTACAATAATAGAGACAGAATCGGAGAAATGAGTAGTTACTATACAATCTGAACACTGCACAGGGAGGACTTAAGTTTGTCAATTATTGTCAAACTGTCTTTCATTATGTCATAATAAATGGGAGTAATCTTTCAATTGTATTAAGTGTATTGAACATTTTGAGCTTAAAGTTGTCAACTCTTGAAATGTTGAGTGCTTGAACTCACATGATCGTTTGTGACATACACTTCTCTATTATCTCGTGCCTATTAGATTCATTTACAATTTAAATTTATTTTCAGCTATTTACTCAAATATTTATCTAGTAATATTTTACGTAGTTATACATAAGTTAGGTAAATTAAAATGATTTTTAAAATATGCGAATTTTATCTACAGTAGATAGGTAGGTTATCTACTCTATTTCGGCTTCTATTATTATAAATTTGAATCCGGCGGTTATCGTATTTTAAAAAAACCTTCATTATAAAATGGTCAAGGTTTTGATAGAAGCAGTAGTATAGACGCGTTTGCGTTTTACCAATATTTTCTCGAAAATGACTGACAGATTAAGAAAAAACCAATTTTTATCTTTGACAGCTTTTGGGCTATTCCTTTTCTTCATTCAAAAAAGTTCCCAGAAAATAGGTCTGATCCGTTCGTCTAGGTACCTGATTTCATGTGTAATATACTTTTTTTTTTTAGTAAGAATTTCGTTTTTGTAATGTTAACACGATTTCCAATAGAATGTATTTTTTGACTCTGTGTGAAATGTAAAAAAATAAATCGTAATTGAACGCGTATTCCGCATATATTATCTGAATTGCTATGAAATATAAATACATGGTGTTTTAACCTATTATTGTACGTGAACATGATCGAATGTTTGTGCTTATAGGATTTAGATTTTGCCATTTTTGATTTAAATTATATAATACACTCATGACTGGGTACTCTATATATACAACAAATAATAATAATTAGTCTTATGAGCGTGAATGATCCAGCACTATCGAAATAGCCGAGATTTAATAATATAATTGTCGTGTGCAGTTTAATTTATTGATGCATATAAACACTTACGTAGTAGTAACTATTATTAGTTAACGATGGTGCAATGAGGGGTTAGAGATATGAAGGTGAACGCGCATATTATTATAATACCTACTGCAAATACAATTAGGTTCGACCAATGGCGGGTCTAATAAGCTCACGTGTATTAATGTGTACGTTGACATCTAACGACGGTATATTATGTATATTTCATACGAATTGCATTTGTTAGTCGGATGTGTTTAATAATCGATGTGTAATTATTATTTTTATTGTTGTAAGACGTGAATGTCTATACATATTAGGTTACACCGAAAAGACAGAATCGCATATGACTTACTATAGTTACTAATATATTTACGTTATTATGATGGTTTCCGGCTTATTTCGGATCCATATTTACGGGGATCGCTGTACCTAAATATTTTTATATTAACATAGTAGCTGGTTATCGAAAGTTTATTTTCCGATAATATTACTAAAATAATCACGCAAACCGTAGTCAAATATTTTTATCAGATTGTGGATGTTAAAGCTACATAAAGGAATTTTCCTCAAATATAATAGTTTTCTTTTTTAATAATATTAGGCAATATTATAAACTAATATTTTGTAAAAATTGATACGGTTGAAAATGTAGTTGCAGTGATAAAAAAACAATCAATTAACTAAATATTACAATAAAACTTGAGTGCTCCTGTTTGTCAACGTACGCGAACGCGTATCCATGTTAACCTGCAGAAAAACTAAATTTAATTTTACTTCCACTTATAACCCTTATTATTTTTATAAAATGAATAACTTTTACTTATCCAAGATGCAAAGAACGATTACTATTTTTTCAAAACAAGTATGACTTAAAAATAGGTATTATATAATCTTTAAAATTGTCTTAAAAAAAGTTCTGAAAGTAATTGAATTAGTTTGAAATTAAATAAAAAGCAACTTCCCAACTTTGATTATAAGGTTCCTATATACTTATATTGTAAATACATATATAATCTTTAAAATTGTCTTAAAAAAAGTTCTGAAAGTAATTGAATTAGTTTGAAATTAAATAAAAAGCAACTTCCCAACTTTGATTATAAGGTTCCTATATACTTATATTGTAAATACTAAATATGCTACGTGAGTGACAATTATTGAGTTCATTTAAAATTATTTTTACAAAAGGTTTTCCTTATGACCAGCTGCCATAAGTGGTTTAAGTTATGAAGTAAGGACTATACCAACAATATGTTAGTTATGCAAATATGCCATTCTAATATTCCTGGATTACAGTAAATAATAAATATATTGTCTATACGACAGAAATTCAGCTAAAATGTATTGTTTTCGCTGAAAATATCGTGTGAAAAAAATGTGCCCGGCTAATTAAAGTAAATCCAAGATTTATATTAAAATTACTAGTTACACAGGAAAATAATATATTACGATTTACGAGAGACCATTCATGTAAATTATGTAGCAGCTAGTACGTAGTAATTGAACAACAAGCATACTTCATCAACAATAATCGAATTAGGCTCATCACCGAGTACTGACCCACATAATTAGTGTGTCACTTTAACCACTCGCAAATTCATAATATTGACGTACGCCACACACTCAGCACGGGTTTTGTTTAAATGGGTCGTAATTTAATATAATAACGTATACAGTCACATTTTTGCTGGTGCCCGTGTACATCTCCGTACGATGGCAAAATATTTGTTTATAATGATCAAATTTCAAAGGAGTAAGACTGTATGGGACACCTATGCATAATTACATAGGGCAAAACTATATCAAACATAAAAAATTAAACAAGAACCAGCACAAGTAACGTTTAATTTAATCTAATATACAAAATCTAACCTCTCAATTATTGATAACCACGGAGTATTAATTTAAGTAACTAATAACGATTAGCGATTATGAATAAAATATGTACCTGCATAAAAGGTAAACTCGATTGATCGAATCGTGATTTGTGTTTAAAAATAATATTCGTATCAATAATAGAATAATCTTTTGATTTACAAAGTCAAAGTAATAAAAACTGTCATCATATAGCACATAGGAAAATTATACTTCGTAGTTTAGGGTGTTGTGTAGTGCCAATGTATTTTTTCAACGAGCCAAATAAAATAAAACACCCATCATACCAATCAAATCACGTATTCTAAAGAAAAATACATTTATAATCGACAGTAAAATTACTTATTAAAAGCAGTCTTTGTACTCGTATATATAAAGTAAAAAAAAAGCAGCGTTTGTAAATGATCTATTTTTATACACTTGGATTTAATAAATTATATTATTTTGAATACATCCGTGCCGCGTTTTATAGTGTAATGGAGTTATATAGCCGCCTTCAAATGTGTTATTTAAAATGCGTTTTTATATTATTTTCTAGGATAATGAAAAGAGATAAGAAAAAAAATATATTAGCAGCTAATTACTATATTAGTACCTACCAATATTTATTTAATATAGGTACTCCTAATTTTCAGATAAAGGTATAATACGTATATTAGGAGGTATTTTAATTTAATGAAAAAAAAATTATCATACAAATCTTTCTATAAATTTAAGTCTTGAAAGTTTAAAAAATTTAGAATAAATAAAACTTGTTGACAAAGATATTAAGGTCATTGATAAAGAAATTATGCTCATTGCAACTATTGATTTGTAATAAAATCTAAACTCTTTTTATTTTTTGTAATCTTGTATTAATGGCCCCTGTGATACGTACCTATATTATTTCATTTATGATAAAGATTTATAAGGTTTAATAGTATATTTAATAATATAAGAATTATAAATGATTACATTAAAGAAGAATTCGATTAACTTTTTCTCTTTTTTCTTTTCGTTCTTATCAGAACTTAAATGTTACATGCATTTTTAACAAGGATTAAGTTAGTCCATGTAAAATAATATTTACAAAAAATTAATCTACAAAAGTTAAGATTTACAACTGTTGTCTTTCTATAAAATATAGGACATTGATTATTTATATTTTCAAGTATTCCTATAATTTTTAGATTATTTTCAAGCCTACACTTTAGAATTATTTTTTATGGTTACCCAAACTATTAAAATTGAAGTATTTAAATGTCACAATCACCGTTCCAGTATAGTAAAGTAGACAGTCGTCTGTATACGAGTGTATGGCATACGATACCGAAAAAATTAACCATAGACGCAAATTAATACTGGCCTATATAATGTAGGTATAACAGTTATAAACTTATAACTTATAAGTTATATTTAAGTATTTATTTGTTGAGGTTTCTATCACTGGACAGCCTCCCCCATCATAATTATTCAAGTGATGTAATCAAAATTGTAATCATCTAATTTGGTTATTGTACCCAAGCTACAGAATTTAAATATTCTATTTTTAATAAAAAAAAAAAAAATTATTTATATGTAAGTTATATTTACTCGTGAAACTGAACAATTAAATCTATAATTGAAAATGAAAAACAAAAAGATTATTTTTTTATGTTTTAAAATCTTAGATAGTTTTTTTAGTAAATTTATGGTAGTAAATTTTTATTGTATATTCTAAATTTTGTTTTAAGCATTAATAAAGCCATATTTTAAATGCTTTTGCAATTATTTTATTATTCTTTACTTGCTGCAGATAATATGTTTTTCATGTGCTCCAAGTACTCCGATGTTAGTATTGGTTAACATTTATTATTTGGAATTCGTCCAGAAAATACTATAGGTTGGAAAAAAAAATATTATTTTTTGGCCACAAAACTACCAAAGTAGACAGACAGCAATGATCGTTTGGATATTTTTAACGACCATTCTTTAGCTCTTTAAAGCCAACTAAAGTGATTTTTATTTACACAACACATGTTTAAATAATATACGTGTATTAAGTTGTCGGAAAACACGTTTAAACGTTTAATTAAAAATGCTATAAAGCTATAAACGGCTTTAGTGTTTTCCGTGTGCTAAGTAAAACACACATATTATAAAAGTTAAAAGTTTCATCTAAGTTTAAGATGTGAATCAGACTATATATACATAAAATTGATTATATGTACTTACTAAGAGAATTTTAAAGAGATAATAAGCAAAGTACTTACTGGAAGTTAACCTTTTGTAAATTGGTTAAAATTTAAAATCGGATGTTGATATCTTTTTTTGTAATTAATATATTTTATTATTACACAATCCATTAACAATATATTTTATAATAGACGTAAGGGAATTGCTGATGATGACTGTTGAGGAGTTTTGGGAGAAGGAGCTGCCCATTGGTGGTACTTTGGCGAATTTATATATCTGAATCTTTTATTAACTGCTATTATTGTTTCCTCGTATTTTAATAATCCTTTTTATCATAATTTTGATACAAAAACAATGTATTCAGGTAATTAAACTCCTTTTATGTTTTATATTAGTAAGATTTATTTTTCACAAAGGAATTTCTTTTAAATAAAATAAGTACTACTACGTTAACATACTGAAAAGATTTTTTTTTAACTTTTACTATACATATTAATATTTATGCATAATCACATAAAAAAAAAATCCCTAAGATAAATGTACAGACAGACTATTATTACGAAATATAATGCATACATATACATGCCATAGAACTATTGTCCCTCTTTTGTATATTATTTTATGAAACTTTTAACAATGGTGTTAATAGTTCGGACTGCTGCATGTTTCTTGTAGGCAATATTAGTTCAAATTATTTAAATTATAAACTTATATGTTTGTCTATAAAATATTTATAATGTATGTATACAAATAAGATATGGTGGTACTTGGAAATGTTTATATCATATGACATACCTACATTATATAATTATTTTGTCTACATTATTCTGTATATGTTTAATGTGTATGTACCGAACTTACTTAACTTAACACCAAGCATTGTACATTTTAGTTATGACCTATTTAAGAGATTTAAAATAAATTGACGTAGACCCCCCGTATTTTGTTAAATACGACAAAATAATTTACTAACAAAAATATTTTCCCGAGTGGTGAGTGAAAAAATGTAATTATTATGATTGGTTGATTTAACGAATTAATAATAATTTCTGCCGTTTTAAAATATTTTAAGCACTATTTATTTTGATATTTTATAACTAATACTTAGTAAAAGTGGTAGGTTGGTAGGTATTTATTAATTTTGTTTAGAGTCAACATTGAGTTTTCAACGGATTAATTTTATGTCAATACAAATTATAATAAACAAAAAAATGCGTATTTGCACTTCAAAGGTTATAAGTCATAATGCATTTATTGTGTTAATTCGTAGGAAAAATTGAGCTTTAAATATAATATTTTTTTCATTATATACTAATATCACATATTACTTTTTATCATACATTTCATATATTACAGTTACAGATTACTTTATTTTCAATTTGTGGAATAATGAAAGTGTTTTCTTATGGTGCTTATGCAAATTTGTTCTGTTGTTTTTTAGTTTTTCTTCCAAATTCCTCAGTATTCACTATTTCAATAGATTCTTCTTTTAGTAGATATACATACTGTTATTAGTTTCTACATATTTAATACTGAATATAATTTTAAGTTATTATAATAATTAATAAAGAGCATGGTGTGACGTAGTAGTCGCTGATCAGTGCTGCGGTGAAGCACCGTCCGGCGGTCCATAGCTTCCGGATGGGTGACCACCCGGGTTTTAGCGACGAAGCCATAATAGAAAATATATACAATACGTGTTACAAAAAAAAAAATTAAAATTAAAAATAATAATTAATAAAATATAACATATCGCAATGCTATAAATTGGAAGGATATATCTAAGTTAGGCGTTTATAGGACCTATATTAACTATCAAGTACAAAAAGTCTAAAAAAGTTAAAGAATCGTACAGAATCATTTAACGATTCTTAAAATCTTAGGCAGTATTGTAATAATAATAATAAAATAACTCTGATTTATAGCTGGTATAACTTCATAATGTATCAATATGTATAAATATATAAATTATAGTCACGTTTCTTTTATAATTTTATATATATTTATTAATTCTTATATGAGACTAGGTGAAGGTATATATTTCATAACATGAATAGGATAATGCTCCAGGGAGACAAGTCCAAGTATTGTTTAATCGGTCGCAAAAGATAATCACGTATATAATAAATCTATAAGGCACTGTATATACTGACAAATTCTGTAGACTTGGGAAGTTCTGGTGTTCTACAGGCTCTGTATCCAATTTACCATCAGATGAACGAACTGACAGAAAAATAAAACAAAGTCAGAACACAGAAATACTGAATAAATAAAAATATATGGCTGTAACTATTTAAATATAATTTAATGTTTTAGTAATTTTGATGTAATTGAAAACATTTTTGTTTTAGTAAATATTTTCCATGCTTAAGAACTTTATAATCCGATAATGTCATATGCAAAATAAAAAAAAAAAATGCTTAAGAACAAATATAATATGTATACGGCTTTATAAATTTACCAATGATTCATTACTCCATTTTTAAATTTTATTATTACTTTTAACACGCATAATTAATTTAAATTTGGTTTTCTGACTATGTAAATTGATTAGGTACATTATTAAAATAATTGTATAGAGTTCAAAGTCCACTATCACTATCCAGTGAACAGTGAGTCTCCCGTAATAGAAACCAGAAGTTATTGTTTTAACTACAAAATCCAAATGCATTCGTCAGATAATCGTTTGTAACCACACAATTCATAGTTAACAAATGAAAATACTTCTTTTATTTAATTTCAATGGTCCAATTCTTAATTAAGGGTAATTCGGGAATATTTTCAGACACCATCAGAGAAGTTATCAGATCAGAGCAATTTTGCAATCCGCAGACACCGTTGTTTACTTTAATAGCACGTCTAAAGAATCGTATTCTGACTGTCAACGTGTCAAGGAACAAATGAATAATGGATACAAGTATAAAAATTTGAAAAAAAGGATGATTTTTCTGAAATGTGTTTTACACGTAGCAGTGTTCTTGAACATACTTCGGAGAAAAATATATTTTTAGACCGTTTTGAACAAAATTCAATGGGTTTTTTTATGATAGAACAGTTTACACCCACATTATTTTCATGGAAGTACGTGAATAAATGTTTATTTAACATAAAAAAAAACATCGAATTCTATGATTTGATTTTTAGCTCGATTAAAACTCGTGGGTAGTATTGAAAACAGTAAATAGGTAAAATGAAAAAATAAAGGGAACAAAAAGGAAATCTCTCGTCTACACACGCATGCATAGGTACATACACAGAAACACACACACACACTCACACACGACAAACACGACAAACAAACACCCCTTGACAAAACAGACGCTGATGACGTTCGATCAATAAGAGACGTTCAGACATAGGTGCAACTAGGAGCATTTTTGGGGGTACCTCACCACCGCCAGGTTCTATTTTAGCAATCATAAATCACTATTAAAATGTGAAAAAGCTGTTTGTTTTTTTCCCCTAAGTTTTTATTTAACGTTATTATCCGTAAAATTAATTATTAATTAGGATAATAGTTAATAATTAACTACTATTTTTATCAATGACATAAACCTAACCAAGAAGTATTCAGTGAATGTTTCGAGCCGCTACAATTAATGCCTGTAAAATAATAATCAAATAATTAATACAGTACGCTAGTACTGTAGATACCTAATCATAATTCGTTGAGACAACCGATTTCGTCAACATTTCATTTTCTAACACTTAATAATTTCTTTTTGCGATTTTTCAGCAAAAAAAATTTAAAACACTCAAACTCAAATTAGTTTTAAATAACGTTCAATTTTTTTTAAATGACCAGTAAGTAATATGTATGAGGAACTTTCTATTCAAGATTTTTGGTCAAACCTATATAATTTTACTGACACTTTACGAAAAAAATCCTAGAAAACATGAAATTTTCATCACATAAGTTTGAAATCGTTTGAAATTTATACCATATATATATGACTATAGCAAATGGTGATATTAGCATTCAAAGAAAATATTACATCTATCCTGTTTTTTTTTTAGTTGCGATGATAAAATAAAATCTATTTTGTCAAAAACCGTTGTGTGAATGTGGTAATTTTTTTTTTTCATAAGTTATTTTTTTTTATTTAACCGTGTACCCAGATACAAAAAAAAAAAAAATTAAAAACCAGATACATCATGGTAAAACCAATAGCTTCCTCGCTTCCCTCAGATTCTAAGACCAGTAAAATAAACTGTTTAGAACTGTGAGGAGTTTGAATTACAGAGACAACCTAAGTTGGACGAAGCCCAATATAAAATATAAAAGTTGGTGTCGTCGGTCAATAACTGTAGTTTTATATAATTTAAAACAAATATTATTGTAAGATGTAACCTATACCGAGACTAAAATATTTTAAGACTTTTGATGAGTTTTTTGAACGGTTATATAAATTAAGGAATTGTAGTTATCGTAGGTATTGTAGCTGATGGTATGTATAACATAATTTCAGTACCTCCAGTAATTGGGCTCTATGGTAGTGCCTATGGTTCGGAACGCGGGGACGAGAAAACCCGTAGCATCGAAGAACGTGTGTACGTACCTATTCGGCTATCTCATATTATACGAATCGTACCTAAATATAACGCACGTGTGAAGCAGGTACTCGCTCGCGCGCACATTGATTTTGATGAACGTCAGAGGCGGTGCAGTTTCGTCGTCCCGCTCGCGTTTTAGCAACATCGTTTGGGAACGAAGTGACGACAGTATACTCGTATAATGCAGGCGCCTGCATTAATATAATTATTTATAGGTATATAAATATACCATTAACATATTCAACTTACGGCATCATCAACATTAACCGATTGAAAATATTAGCATTATACAAATAATATATATTGTTTTTGAAATATTTTAATGAAATTAAAAGTTTGTCATACATGATCACCAGTTGATTTTAATACTGAATATGTCGATATTCATGTTCGCCAAAAATGTAACTCTCTTTATATTTATTTGATAATACTAAATTAAAATCCATACTCGTCCAAAAAATATATATATAATAAATTATAAGGTATGATTAAACTTAAAAGTTCTAACAGGTTATTGACAAACTAAAACCGCAACGATACCATGGTATTTCATGATTATATATTGATGGTGAAACAGACATAGTTCTAATTTATCATAATAAGTGAATCAGACTTAATTAAGAAAAACTAATATTTTGAGTAATAAATGGTAAATACAATTTCATCAGTGTGCTCTAGTGAATGATTATTATTTTAAAAGACATGCTATTTATTGAAGGGGAATAACTTGTGGTCTGTTTGTCTCATGTTCCGAAAATTGTGTTCTTTCGGGTAATTGCCGAAATAAATATTTCAAATTATATATTCACTCAAAAAAACTTCACTATCCTAATGTTGTAGATTCTAAACGTGTGCGAAACGATGTATTGCTTTCACCATGATTTATGTGTGTGCGCGCGCGCGTGTGTGTGTGTGTGTGTTTGTGTCTGTCAAGGAGAATTTTTTCATTTTTTTGTCATTCTCCCTGTCAAAATAATGTGTTAACGCAAACGTTTATTAATCGCGCGCGTCAGGCCCACCACACATTCCTATGCGTATAATATTTGGTTCACGCTCGCGCACACGCACACGTACGCCCCGCATGGACTGCACACACTGCACACACTCGCATTTAATAATAATAATAATAATAATAATAGTAGTAAAAATAAATAATAATCCAACAAAGCGCCTCCTGGACACAAAATAATCATAATAATAATAATAATAATAATAATATGATATAGACACCGCGCGCGACTCGACGACCCGCGATAGCGATGGGCCATGTGGACGGGCGATGAGGGGCAGGGGCGGGCAGTCATTTATTTCGTTGTAATGCTGCGGCTAGTTGGCGGAAAACTTATACATGTAATACACATATATATATATATATATATATATATTATACGTATCATATGATGAAATCGCGAACACGGGTCTAGCCACCACCACGACCATCCACCGCCGCCGCGGAGGGTTTTCGCAATGGGTTATTCAGACGGTTATTGCACTTCGCACGCACTCGCATGTGGACGACAACATCGCCAGCGCCGTCGATGCATCCGATACAGTTTATGTACACATATTTATTATACGTGCACACACGAACGTGGTGTGCCTACACGTGCACATACGGTATACGTTTGTGTTGAAAACATATACACTCGTATAATACAGACGTATAATGTACGCGTGTGCGTGTAATGTTTACGTGTAGTAGTGTTGTAGTAGTAGTAGTAGTAGTAGTAGTAGTCTGTCGTTTTTATTCAACACCCTTGGGGCGATAAGTCCGTTGACGTTACCGTCACGCGCGCACCAGTCGTACCGTATAATCTCTAAGATATATATATGTGTCTTTTCTTCGTTCGTCTATCGCGTTTTTTTTTTTTTTTAAAATAAAATTAAAATAAAAACCCTCCGCCCCGTGCACCACGCGCCGCCTAATAATATTACCTACATTCTGCTCGTCGGTCGGCGATGTCGACGGGTACGCGTTCGAACGACACCACTTTCTAGTCGGCAACCGTGTTCATTGTCACCGTGTGCGCTTAAATCACCAGGTAAGACCGTTTTACTACAATTTATACCCCGGCGATACCGTACAACGCCCACGCGCTTACTGTTATTAATTTTTTTTTTTTTACGACTTTTCTCGTTGCCCGCGGGTGTAGTACCTATGCGCGGACGGTTTTATGGTTATTTTTTTTCTGCATAGGTTAGACGTTGCAAGCATTTGCACTATAATTTGCCTATTTATTTCTAGTTGTGATTCTTTCATAAATAATGTTTTATTTAATCTGGGTCATCATATTATAAACGTCGACGGATGAATCTTGAACAGTCTGTGTTTAGAATATTCAGTCAACATTTTTAAATCTCCTTTATTTGAATTGAATATATTAATACGTACTTGTATTCCACATACAATAAAATTTAAGCTTTGCGTCTCTATAGGTGGGGATTACAGACTGATACGTTTAACGATATAGCACAAATATGTGCTACGGATCTTTAATATCGTTAACATTTTTTAAATAATCAAGTATATATTTATAGGTAATGTTACTCTGTATTTAATTAAACAGTATAAATTGCACACAAAATAATATTAATTTAATTATTTTTTTTAATTAAACTTGTTTTAAATACCTACGATTTTTTTTTAAAACTATACTACCCCTATGTAATAATATTAATATTTTATGAACAATGTAATTAAGAATTCTCATGAAACAAAACATTGTGTTTTTTATTTGTTAGTGTACATTACCCACATAATAAAGAATGGTTGGCTATAATTAATTTAGTTGAATACGAAACTAGTGATATTTGGTTTAAACAAATTAATTTATTAAAGAAAAGTCAACTTTTTTAGTTAAAATCTGGTTCAGTGTTTTATATTTATTAACGTAGAGTATGAAAGCTTTTAAACGGGAATCTGTACTTATATAATATAATGAATATTATTATGGTTACTTATGATAAAATGGGTTTATTTATAAAACTTAACTTATTAATTATTATAATTTTACTATTTTATGAAATAAATTGGTTAAAAATATTTGAATATTAGGTTGAATTTTCTTCATAAATATTTTAGGATAGGATATCAAGGTGAGAATGTGGACTGAAGAATGGTATAGGAAATTATTGGGAAAAATTGTGTTCGTTATTACGCAATCAGAACTAAAATTGTTACATAATTCATTCTTTGTCGAAGTAAAGTGTAATATTACATAGATTTTATTCTTTGATAAAGAATAGAAAAATATTTTGATAGTAAAAAAAATCGCTCAAGAATGTTTAGTGTATACATAATTGTAATAAAATACTTGTATCCTTATATTTCTAAATATTTTAAATTTTGTCTTGCTGATAAGGTAATAAAGTAAATGACAGTTTCTGATTATTTTGCGTTATTTTTCGATAAATGTTGCAACGATTGTTAATACTACGTATTTTATTCTATGTTAGCTAATTAAAGAATGAATAGATTAATCTATATAATATGTTGATAAGCTAAAATTGAATGAACAAAATTATATATTATTGTAGGGCTAGGATTTCGATGTAGATTCCAAATTTATTTTTAATTGTAATATATTGTTTTCTAAGTACGAAATTAGTTTTTTACAAAAAATAATATGAACACAAATGGATTGTATGGAATTTGCTGGTTTTATTGCGGAAACATTTAAAATATATTTTCCTAAACTTGCATGACGCATGTGTTAAAATAACAGAAACTTATTAGTTTTTTTTAGTGATACATTATTATTTACTACATTTCATGGTATATTTTAAACATTGTTGTTACATGAATTTTATGTAACTTCAGTATACAACATTTTAATTTGTTGATTCTAGGAAATATTTTCTAATGGTATGAATTAACACAAGATTCAAAACTATACAAATTTAGAAAACAAACTAATATAATATATCATATCTGACAGTGGTAGTCATTCGGACGAAAAGATCTCAGTGAATTTTATTGGCACATTGTTTTCATGAAATTTTCGGAAATGTTCATTTTGAGTTTTCAGGGTATTGAATTTCTAAATTCTAGTCTTGTTTCTTAGGCTGAGTATGCTTTTGTAGACTTTTGATAGAGTTACATTATATTATAGTCAGTATGGTCTGTATTTTTTGTTTATTGATTTAACTAATAGTGGTCTCGTAGTTAAAATATACTTGACGTCTGGCGATTATAGTTGTGAACTCGGTTATTTACTATTTAGTGACTGCGATATCTTGTAGGCAATACTGTCTGCCTATAGGTACCAGTTTTATGTGTTCAAAAGGGTAAGTAGGCATTAATTTTGATAATCCTATTCAAATAAACCATCCAGTTTAGTTTTTGAGCTATTAAATTCGCGAATTACTGAGTATCAAACGGTTCTAATATAAAATGTTCGTACTGAACACGATATTGTAATATAACAGTCGGTGATTTAGCTTAATTTATCAATTAACTCTAACTGCGTCCGCATAATGATAAAGATATTTTGTTATTATAAAATAGATTCGATAAAACTTTTGTCTCAATTGCTTACTAACACACTCACGAGTTCATTCTTGTTATCATTTTTAGGCTACACGAGTTGCGAATTTTACCGTTTATAAATTACAAAATGCAAATTCTCAACTAAATTGTGTCAAAATAGCCTTATGACACAATTTAGGTAGGTAGCAAAATAATAAGCTGTTTACTAAATTAAATTATATTATTACGTATCTTTTAATTTTAAATAAGTTTTAACATTTCAATAGTTTGATGCGCGAATCATCTAGTTGAATAAACATATTTTAACGCCGTTTTAGTCAGAATTTCATCAATGCTTCCGAGTCATTTATGTTCGATTTCATAATAATTACCCCTGTTCTCCCCACCACCGAGTAATATAAAACACTTAAGAATGGTATTATATATGGCTTCTTCATAAGCTTAGTATGTACGTGATAAACTAAGAATAAAACAAATTGACCCATTTATAGGGTAGAAGTATTCTATGACCCGAAACAATGGAGCGAGACCCTTTGTGGCTTTGTGTAGATGTAATTTTTTTTCTAACCATAGTTCACTTGAGTTACAGTTACAAACATATGATTTGAAACATATCATTCAAATGGTTGCAATGTATAAGATGATCAATAAATTAATAAATTATTAAAGTCACGTATACTATATTAAAATAACAGATAAGTATTTGAACTTTGAAGATTTGAACTTTTCATTTATTTATACGTATTATATTATATGATTCATCTAATTACATGCACTTGTATAAAACAACAGAATGCATAGAGAAATAATGCGTTTGACACAACAACGCAGACAAATATATTAACTATCCAACGAATTTTACTTCATTATAACATTTATTAACTATGAACAAATTAATTTCTGGGATGAAGACATAGGTCGATGTATACGTGTTATATAGGTATATATTATTATGGCATTATATCCGACTTGAGATACTTGAGTCTTATCTTCGAAAATCTCTTTACAAATATTTATTTATAATCCAATAATAACACAATAAAATATACTCGTATATAATATATATTTTATGTAAATATATAAATTAAAAAGCCCTTATTAATGTTTATTAATTTACATTTATAAGTTGTAAAGTTGAATAAGTAAATAATTAACAAATTAGAGTCTATAATACATACAGTATATACTCAGGGAATTTTTTTATTAAAATTCTAATTTTGGAAATCATAATCACCGTATTCATTTGGATTTCATACAAATTATATTTTTTCTATTTTTATCGTAATGATTTTCTACGCTTTTATTTTATTAGGCAGAATCAGTGGACACTTTATTTATATAAAATTTCAAAGTAGATTTATTTTCTTAAAATATTTATGTAAAAATATCAAATATCGAACAAATAGTTAATTTGTATATTTTAATTTGGATGTGAACCAATACTTTACAACCTCTGCCACCTATTTGACTCGTCTTAATCTGATAATTAATTGCTCATTATTTCTAGATAATATATCTGCTTTAAAATATGTTAAAAAAAATATATACTGCTGTTTAAGAAAAATAAATTACAAAATAGTAAAAATAGACTTTTTATTTTGCAAAAATCTGAAATAGTAGATTATCCAGTAATTAATAAATTATAATTTTAATACAGTGGAGCATCGAACACCAATTAAACAGCCCGTCAATATCTGCACTACGAAATGTTTGTATATTTTCTATTATTTGATACATTATATATATATATATAATAAACAATTTAATTTAAAATTAATTACACTTCATACTTTTAACAACTATACCTATAAAATATATTTATTTTCCCCTTATACGTTTTTTCAAACAGAATATAAGTTTCATTTTTTGATAATATAAAACATTTAAATTCATGTTCATTGTAAATTTCTTATCATTGTTTGATTATTCGCACCTCCTCGGTCACAATTAGTGCGAATAATGCAAATTGTTGCTTTACAATAGGACGGGCATGCTTAAAACATAACCTCGTATACACAGATGTCTAAATTTAACTTAAAGTCCAAACGTTTCAGTTGTCACTATTAAAAAAATATGCGTTAAACAGAAAATAAAAATTAAGGGTCTTTGGATTCCATGCAACCCCATTTGAATACAATACGTGTCTGATTAATTTGACCTGACTGGGTGACCCACTATCATTAAAAATGTTTGGTTTGTTTGATCACAGACAAGCGAATGTTATATCAGCAGTTGCTATTTTAAATATGAAATGCCTCTTTTAAACTACCTAAATTTCGTTTAAAAATTAAATTATTATTCACGAAGCTGATAAAATCCAATTATGTATTATTACCAGCACAATACATTGAATTCAAATCTCAATTTGTCGAATGAATAGAACATTTTACAATAAATGTAAAACACGTAGGAATAATATAGTTATCTACTACAAAAATATTCCTACTATATTTATGAATTAATGAAAAATTTTTTTTTGTGAGTAAGCCACATCTATCAACTTTTATTTTGCCAAATTTTTAGGACAATTATATTTACGTATTTCTAATTTATTGCTTATACAAAATTTGACCATTCAACTTTTTAAATTATAACATTGATATATTTTCATGTTAACTGAAAATAATTTAATAAATATTTTGAAATATTAGCTCAGTACTAATAAGGCCAATAATTAAATACATTTTAAAATTTAAGATAACAATTTTATTTATACTTTGGTTAAGTAGCGGAGCGTAGTATACCACAGAATAGCATGATGACAAAATAATATTAGTACATTTACTAATTTTTGTTGTCTGTGGAAAATTTAGGAATCATTCAGCGCCATACATGTTGGACCCCACACAAGTCTGTCAGTGGGCCCCATTATATTTTTCAATACATAAATAAATAATACTTTCTAAGAAACTATGAAGGTGATTTCCTTTAGTTATTGTAACGATAGTTGGAAAAGATTTCTACTACATTTAAATACTACATTTAAATCTCAAAAAGTGTAATTGTAAATACAAATAAAATAAATTTATGGAGATACATATCGGTAAACCTAATACAATGTGTAATAGTCGTAAATATGTATAATTTATTCAAAATAATGTAAATGCCATTTTATTTTTATTCATAAGAAACATACTATTATTATTATTAAGAATAATGACTTTTTGTATTATCAAGTATGATTATAAAATATTTCCTTGTACCTGTATTAAAAACTAATTGAAAAATAGAAACTATTATAAGATTGAGCCTACAGAACCCCCACATTCTAAATTGCCACAGTGCTGACGTAGACCTTATTATTTATTTAATAATTAAATTTGTAGGATCTTCTTTAAGTAAGTATTGTTCAAATATACTTTTCAAACTTCAGTTTATAGTTTCATTGTTAGCTTAGTCAAAAATCTTTAATATAATCTGTTGTATGATGATTCAATATTTGTGTTCATATTTTCACATACAAATATTTATATACATTCTTGTTTTCTTTTATTTATGAACATTTTATTACTGTATACCAGATACCTACCTATTTTTATCTTTATAATATTACAAACTTTATGGACTTTGTACGATTCTTACCAATCATAACTGTATATCGTATGATCCGTTTTAAATTGTAGAATATTACTTTTATTTTATGGTTAGTCTGTTTAGATTATACATCATACAATTTAATAAAAAATGAGAACATTTCAATTTTACAAAATATAAGAACTATTTTCTCATATAAAGTATATTAAATATCATTAAATTATTAATTATGTTTTAATGATTTATTTACATATAATTAAATTATTTGTTTATCTGAATTCCCAAGTCTCATTTGTTGAAATTTAATTAGCAAAATTAATTAATATTTTTACACTCACATAATAAATTTAATGTGAGCAAAACAGCATTGAATGAATGTTGATACAAGGAAGTTTCGTCTTATTAAAAGTTGTATGTATTCGCTATTCAAAACTTAAATTTAACACGTTCGAAATCAATATTATTAATAATTGAATATAAAACTTGAAAGTTTTCTAGATTTGAATGAAGCTACGAAGCTTGGTTTTTTAATGATATGTTTGTTATTGGTGTTATTCTTGTACATACGTATTCAATCAAAGGATAAAGGTTTTTTTTTAAAGTTTTACGTTGCTCTTTATCGATTGGAAATCGATCATGGTAGCTTGAATAAACGATCATTTTCATTAGACGATTACAATAATGTCAAATTCCATAAAAATTTAACAAATATTTTGGAAGAGTAAACCAGTGCTATTCGTCCAAGACCTGATAACCTAAGGACTAAATACCATGCACATTACACCCATGCATTTTTCACCTTTATTTATAGTTAGATTGTTATTTTGATATGTTTGTAAAAAATAAATAAGTACATTGAAAAATCGAGTTTATTTAAAGCAATAAATAAAATAGAAAAGAATTCTCATTTTTACAACACTACCCAACTACACGATAATAGCAATCATTATTACCACTTTACCAGTATAATATAGGTAATAATATATGGGTACACATTTCTCGAAATCGGCAAAAGAGATAACGTAGTTGTACTATTCATTGTTAGGGATGACATGCGATGGTCATCTACATATCTTTATTTTCAGTTAAAAAATACCCACTGGAAAATCACTATCATATATTTTATACATGCGTACATTTTATATTTTACCAGAGACCGTTATAAATGTATAAATTGCAATTGAATGCGGTGATTCGCCAAAGCGACATGATAAAAGTAGGTGAAAATATTCAGACCGTAACAATTATTGATTCTGAAATTCATTTATTATAAAAAAAGAATAATAAAAAAAAGGAGTATGATTATTTCCTGAAATTAATGGATTCGTGTGATGTTCAAAATGAGAGTTAGCAAAAATTTAAATAATTTATTATTTTACATAAATCAGTTTTTAAAAGCACGTCTAATGATTATAATTCATGATTGTAATTAATACATAATTATCAATGTTTATTCAACAGCTTGTAATATTTGTCTACGTTCAAAACAAAGTATCAAACAACGACAATGTAATTTTAAATATTTACCATGAAAAAAGTCTGTTCGTGAAAATGTGAACAGCATGAATTTAAAAGCCAAGAAAAATGATAGAAAGTGCCCCTTTTAGGGATTATTATGCCTTATTACGAGTTAAATATAAATGACTTGAATAAATTCACAATAATTTATCATTTTTTCGTTGAGTAGTATTAAAATAAAGACTTATGGTATCTTATGGTTGTTTTAAACTATACGTAAAAAAAGCAATCAAAATAAAATTCAAAAAATGTCAACCACTTCTTTTCAGGTTGTAAATACATTTTTCATCTAACATTGGATACTGCAACATATCGTAAATCATTTAAATGTATATTGTACGTTGCCAATACTTATATGAATAGTGTGATTATTATGACGCTTATTTCAAATCTTAGATTACAATTAATATACACTTAATACGAGAAAAAAAATATTTTTTCACTATTACTTCAGATGTTTTTTTTTACTTTATTGACAACTCACCAATGCGGGAATGTGTATATACAATAACGGCTGCATCCGAGTTCCGTCCCGAGAACCTTTTTTTATACCAATTCCGTCCCGGTTAAAAAAAAGATACATACCAATTCCGTCCCGGTTAAAAAAAAGACATATACCAATTCCGTCCCGGTTAAAAAAAAAAGAATTAAAATAATAATAAAATATAATATTTTCACTGTACATAGTATCCATATTTAATAGGTATATTAAATGACACGTAAACGCACAAATAACGACTGAAAAGTTTATTTAGTTTCGTTAACTAAAATCTTATTTTATATTATCTTTATTTCTATGTGATATGATATTGTTAAATTCAATTATTTAGTGCGATAACTGAAAATAATATTATCTTTATTTCTATATAATAGGATATTGTTAAATTCGATTATTTGGTGCAATAACTGAAATAAATATCATCTTTATTTCTAAAAGACTTGATACAAGACAGAATTAGTATATTATCCATTAAGAAAAACCTGGGACGGAATTAGTATGGTCATTAAAAAAAGCTGGGACGGAACTAGTATACCTTTAATTTCAATTTTTATAATTTATATATGGGACGGAACTCGGATGCAGCCACAATAACTCATTTATACTCGTAACGTGCATCTAATGTGCCTATAAACTAAATTTATTTAATTTTAGTCTAATTTTATGATAAAACCTCCAACTTTTGATTTTGGGTTATTTAACTAAAGCTAAAGTTAATCCAATCACAGTGTAAAGAGTTTCCACAATAGCTCTTAACAATAAATTTAATAATTTTAGATTCTGAGTGAAACGAGGAATTTATTGGTTTTATCATGATTTGTGTTTATTTTGTGTCCGTGTATACGATTTCGATCAGGATTGTTCCGATGTATACAAAGTTATTACTTTTCTGAAAGGAAATTTCATCTAGTCGGTACTTTGAGAAGGTCATTTTTTAAATTTATAAACAGTTTTTTGATGAATTGAGAAAAACAGAGCATTGAAATGAGGAACACACTTGTTTCGTTCGCGAGTATCGAATTTACACGCAGTGTTTAATAAATATAGTATGAATAAGTATGAAAAATGTTTTCGCCAACAATGAAAGAATGTTAAGCGTTTTAACATAAATTATCTAGGTCGCATGCGATCGGCGGCTCGGTTTGTCATTTCGCAATGGATTCGTCTACACAGACACGGTGCCAAATCAAATTTTAGTCGACAATGCAATTTTGGTACAAATACAATACAAAAGTAAATCACTGAAAATCTTGCTACCGACTTACAAGTGAGCCACAATAGTTACAGAGCCAACTATTGTATAGCCTTCAAGTGAGTTCTTAGAATCTTTAATAATTAATACTAATACAAATAAACACCTAAGTAATACAGAGGTACCTACATGAAAAAATGAGTTTAAGCTCACAAAAAAGCTCAATACAGAAAAAAATTTCGAAACCGTGTAATAATAATATTATTAAATAAAATAGGTATAGGTACCATTTTCTGTTTATATTGTAGTTGGTACTGTAACTGATGTACAAAACCTAGTTAGTAGGTGGACGAAATCGCTAAGAAGCTGTTGTTAGCGAAAGCCAAACGACCAATGAAAAGACCTACTTATAGTGTTTCTATCTTCCGCCTATCAAAAAAAACGGGGAGACTATAGAATGCGGTTAATAACATAAAGTCAAAATATGCGTACACCTTGAACGTGTATTTTGAACCGAAAGATATCGCTTCCGATTTTGATATGATTCAATGTCAACCACTTGATGGGGTTGTAGAAAAAATACACTAATTCACATCTCCAGAAGTTTCCCGTGAAATGTAAACCAATATCAACTTAGAAAAAGCACCTGATCGGTCTACGCGTACTTAAAGAATGGTCAAATTCGTTGTTCTTTTCGGGCATATACAACGCAATTCTACTAACGGAATGTGTTCCTGAACAATATCACAAGTGGTCATATTATTAAAAAATCAGATAAGCTACCAGAACATGATACGCATTGATACCGGTTTGAAAAACTTCTCGGTTGTTGAAAATCACTAATAGAAGAAAAACGTCTGAAACAGACCATTAGTTCCGGAAGAAACATTCAGACACCGACCAAGTCCATCTTGTCACAAACGTGATTACTGATTACTGATTAGCAAGGCACTAAAATACAAATAATATTGTAGTGGAGTTATCCTTGTCGTAGCTTAAACTTTTTATAACGTTTGGTAAAAAGGACTATTTATGAAATGATGAAATTACAAAACATAATATAACAATGATAAGAAAATGTATCAAAAATGTAAACTGTCATGCTTATAAAGTCTAGAAACCCCTGTAGTCTGTACACATTAAATAGGAGAAACATTACCCATCAAGTATTACAAAATGAGATCGAATAATTGGTCTTGGTACGTAGTTCGCTTTTCCATAGGTCAGTGTTGGATTGTAGTGTTTAAATATTCGTTGTGATTATGATATTTATATAGTATTGCGATTGTAAATCAAAAATATATTTATAGTTTAAATATCTAATAGCCGTATGAAAATCATATTAGAGTATTTGACTATGTTAATGGTAGAACATCATAATTTACATTTTATTATCTATATATAATTATATAATAAATAATATTTATATAGGAATGTAACCCAAGGTTGTGTTATATAAAAACAGTTTACTAAAATCAAAATGTAAGTATGTAGAGCTTTAATAATATTATTGTTAAAAGGGTACTAAAAAGAAAAAAGTTTGTAGAGCCTGGGGATGCCTATTAAATCTGGCAAGGGATGAAGTTAATTATATTATTTTAACCATTATATATTTGAATATCATTATTAATATAAATATTTAGTTAGTCTTAGGTGTTATTGATATAATATACAATTGGTGGGAAAATATTATAATATATTTCACATGGTCATAAGATTAAAAGCTGTTTTTTATGTTTAAATTTAAATTTATAAATAACTGAGTCCTGGTATCATATAATAAAATATAATTATTACATAAAATTGGTTTAATCGAAGCGCTTAGTCACTGTTTTTAGACGGTTTATATTTAATTATATTGTACATTTTATTATAAGTAGGTATACAAAAAATAGTCGACGAAATGCGAGTGTTATAAAATATGTGTTATGCAATTACAACTGTAACGTGTAATTGAATAAAATAAGCTAATAACCATGTAGATTATTATAAACTACCTATTATTTAAATTTGCTTTATTTTATTGAACGTAATAACTAAATTATCTAAATTCTAGTTATCAAATCGCTGCTTACATATTTTATGCTTGAATTTAATTTTTAGATTCGAGTGTAATAACCATGGGTTTTTTCATTGTTTCGTGTAACTATGGCTCAAAAATGTATAAGTGGTTCATTATTAATATAAATAGAAATATTTGTTGATAAAAATGAATACCTATCCGTTAGTCATTACCAAATCTTACTGAACACATCGATAACACTGTGCTTTTTAAGTATGACGTAAAATAAATATTAAATAAATATTAATTTGTTAGTTTATATATTTTATATAGAATAGACAAAATAGACAATCATATAATGATCAAACATAAAAAGTACATTTCATCATACGGAAAATGTATTGTCAAGAGTAATAAAGTGAATTAAGTCAAATTTCCGTTAAAATAACTGACTTACAATTTCTTTATGCGACCAATCACATGGTACTATACGCTTTGTAATGTTTAGAAAGGCAGCTCGTCTTGATTTTAATGATTTCTTAGTAAATTATATAAGCGTTAATAAAATATTACAGCTTCTTCTTGTATTGTTTGAAGAAAAATATTTTGTTTGGAATAAAAGGTTGAGATATTGAAATTTTTCCGAGTGCAATGTTCTGAAATTGTTGAAGTTTGTTTACATTTGTTTTGTTTTTTCTCATAGTATTTCCTTGGTTAGTTTTCTATAGTCGAATTTAAATATTTTATTTTTGTTTCCAGAGAAATTTATTATTAGCCATAGACAGGTTATTCTGATATTGAAAAAGTTTTTGAAGTATTTTTTTTTAACAAATAGACATTTCAAAGTGCTACCTCACCTGTACCTTAAACAATAATAGAGCTGTATACTGTTTACTGTGTATTTTTATAATATTAATGCGAATGCGCTATTCTGAAAATACTTAATAACTTGTTTCGCTAAGGACATTTAGCTTAGTGTATTTATATACCATTTATTCATTTAGAGTTAGTCTGATTATGTTTAAAACTTTGCTTTGATTGTATTTTAATTAATGTATTGTCTAAACGAGCGAGTATTAAAGTTTAAACTTTAAAAATGTACCCTACTAATTTTTTAAATTTTTTTGAAAAATATAAAATATTAATACAGTTATTCGGTTATCTACTTTTTATTTTTACATGCATTTTCTTAGATTCAAATTTAGATATAGATAACAGAAAGAGGAATTTTGATTCTAGCCCCTAGTGGCCCTAACCTAACCTTGTCCCTAGTTCTACCGAACGTTGATTATTTTACCTAAGGGAATAGTTAAGTTTAAATTTAATACAACATGAGTTCAGTATTAAATTCATGAATATTTCAAAGCAAATTTATTGCAATTATATGTTTTTTTTTTATTTTTATTATTACGTAAATGAAATGTTTTCAACGTATACCTACAGTTTTTTCAATTTCAAGGAAAATACGATATTGAGTATTGGTGCATTTATTTATATACGTTTGAAAAAATACTTGAAATACAATTTGCATACAATTATAGGTAGGTCCATTACTCCTTTGTCAATATTATACATAAAAGGATCGTAGAAAGCGAGATACCGTAAAAAGTGTCAAACAAACAAATACAATCAGTATAAAACCAATATGGTAGATAGTTTTATAATTTTCTACTGAAAACCAAAGTTTCAATTACATACATCAATACGAATGTACTATTGATTAAAAAACCCAACTACATTCAAAAACATAAATTTGTTTGTATTGAAATTCCATGATAACGTTAGATTTTATCCGAACGCATATTATACATTTACGCATATTGCATTGCAAATGTTAAACTCCATCAATGTCAGTGACATCCGCCAGTGACGTTAAATGTTAAACGTATGTTTTCTAAAATTCAAAAAAATGTTAATTAAAATTGTTTTACAGTAAATACTGTAAATAGTATTATGAATCCACTGACTAATATTGAGTAACGTAAAATAATTGTTTTTTTTTTTATTAGCATCCATTCGACATTAAATTCATAATAAGTACCTTAATAAATTAGGCTTTATATATTAAAATAATAAATCAATTAGTTAATTTTTTTCAAAGCCTTACTAGAATAGTTTATTATAATATTTACTCCTGATATACATTTTTAAATATTGATCTCTAATGTATATGAAGTAAAATAATTTTTTTAACTCTTTTCTTGAATATCATTAGTTCCTTGATAAGAAACTGCAGCCCGTAGCACAAATCCTAGATCATTCTGCCATTTAGGTATTCAATCACAAAACATTGGTATAATGTGTATCAATTTACCTTGGTCACAGATTATTTGTCACTGATAAACAATGAAATTCTTGACATAAATATAAAATAACACAAGCATGAGTCCCAGGGAACCGAGTGAGTCACAGGAGTCGGGTATATAATGGTAATATAAGCATTTACCAAAAGTTTCTTTAAAATTCCTACGGATTATATATTTTGACAACAACATAAATAGTATTGTTTAAAGAAATTTTAACATTCGTATAATTCAACGAATTTCGTTTAAATATCTGATTTCCAGAATATTAAATTTTCAATGCTTATTAATTATTTTTTGCAACTTTCCGGTAAACTTTTTTTTTTGTTAACTTCCAACAAAAACTTGTAAATAATAATTTTTAAACCTTAAACACTAAAATTCAAAGTCTTATAAATTCTTAACCACAAAAAGGTTGCAGATTTTCGTGATAACTGTAGTCGAGTTATGTAAACATTTAAAATTCAAAGGCTTGTAAAAGGAAATTGAGACAAAGGATTTTCGAATTTTTATACAAGTAAAAGCGTGTACGAGAAGCTCTATATTAAATTTTCGAGATATTCTGATTAACTAAAATTATTTTATTATCATTTTACAAGAAAAAAAGCTAAAAAAGCTACTGAGAAATTCAAAAAATGATATTCCGGAATCCGGATGCACCAACTAGACAACATTTCCATTAGACAAAAAAAGAAGTTTATGGTTGGATCAATCCTTCTGGTAAAAATCTTGTTGATAGACAAATAAAAATAATAAATAAAATAAAAGCACACATCATGGCAACACCAATACATTTCTTGATTCGCTTAGAATCTAAAGTGTCAAATGCTCATCTTTCACTTGTAATGTATTAAAACAAATGAAATTCAGTTGTTGGTAAAACGGTTTAAATGCTTCCGTGTCCAACAAGTTATTATATTTTCGATAAAACACGCGGTAATCCTTCATGATAATAAATAATAATTTTATTATGTTTTTAGATATTTAGGATTACAACCATAAAAAACATTATACTTAAATTTAAGAAGTGTATACATACGACGGAAATTCAAAAACGCTTATTTAATACTTTTGCGGTAACGGTTAAACACACGTAGAATAAAATAAATAAAATAACCATTCATTGAACTAATGTAAATTTTAGTAGAAGTATATTATTACTCACATTACAAGCGCTGTAATTGAGTTGCTTTTCCTTTTATCGTTTACAATATACTCATGTACGTTACCTATATAGAATTACGTTAAAAAGTATTCACTAATTTCCAAGTAAAGTAAATCACTTTTACTGAAACACATTTATATTTATTATACTACGCTTATGATCTGCACCGGTAACTTCAGGTGCGTTCTTAGAGACGGATGACAGATGCCAGCTTCTGGATCGAAACGTATTTTTCTTCGTATCTATTCCATTGTTTTTAAATATTTTGTTATTTAAATATAATATTTGTTGCAATAATGTTCGACACGGACACATTCGTACAATACTTATATTTGTACAGTACTACACTTGCCAAAAATAATTGTTGGAATGGGATTGTTATGTACTCAAGTTGGACCTAATTAAAAAAAACCATTCAAGTACAGATGTTACGATTATTTTTGAAAATGATCAAAATATACGGATCGTGTAGTCAGGCATGATCGTCCGGTGGGTTATTCGCTGTTTTCACCGGGTAGAAACGGATAGCCCGGCACTTAACTGTAACGAAACGATCGCGACGAGAAATAATACAACGTGGACGCGTTGCATTTAGTGTGTGTGTGTGTGTGTGTATCGCGGACGGCGAATAGCCCCAACCCCCATCCACACCCTCTGCTCGGTATAAGTTACGTACGCCCGTGACCGTTGGGAACGCGATACGATAACTCGGCGGCGGTCGCGCACCGTGGACCACCGGGTAGGGGTGGTCGATTTTGCGAACCACTGTACGCGCAAAGTTTTTCCGTTTACTTCTGGACCCTCCTGCTGGCCGCAACCCGCGTCGCCGACGATGGACGACGCGACGCGCCAAGCCGGCGAAACCCTTAACGGCGGTAGACGCGCGAACAGCGACACGTATACGCGCGGTCCCCGGGGGTGCCGACGGACGCGGCAGCCATGTACAGAGTACACGTAGTAGCACGGCACTCGAGTCCAGTTCTTGTGCCGGTGTACTGTGCGGTACCGATTGACGGGTGCCGGTGCGCGCGTTCGCCGCCGTCCCTTCGACGGTACACGGCGCTCCGGCAGATTGGCTTCCCCGGGCGTGGTGCGGGTACACGCATGCAGTACACTAATTGTACGTGTACACCACAATGTACGTACGGCGGGCACGCGTATCGTGTAATATTGTACATGGACTTTTTTTTATCCGGCCGCACGCAGATTTATCGACACGCCGCCACCACCGCCTCCCCTACGCAAGCTCTTCGCACCGCCGCCGCTCCTCGCCCGTCATCGGGGCTGTGTACAAAACGTGTACACACATATATATATATATATATATATATATATATATATATATATATACGGACACGTACGAGCACGGGGTGTGTAGTGGGGGAGAGATGACTAGGCGGCCAGGGGAGGATTGGTCCCCACTCTTTGCCGTTTCGCACAAGCGTGTGCGCCCGCCCCTTTATCGAATTACCATTGCCGCCGCCGCCGGGATGGGGTCGTGAGCGCGCACACGCACATTCACAGCGCATCGCGCGAGCGCCAACACGTACTCACGTACGCGCAGCTCGGCCACAGCGGTGGCGACGACTACTGCTCTCAGCTGTACACTCGGCGCACGCACACAAGCACGCGCGTACACGCACACGCGCACACGCATACACACACACGCGCACACACACAAGCTCGACGCGGGCGCACACACGCGTTATAATATATCGTACGTCGAGTGCCGTCGCATCGTGTCCTGTCGCCGGCGCTCTGCTGTTAACGTACGCCGTTGCGGTAGTTTCTCCGTGCCGCCGTCTCCTCCCGTCGCGTTTTCCCGTTCGCAGCCGAGCCGCACACGACACATCTCATATCCTTCTTCGGTGGCCGCGCGCCGGTAATCTTTCCGTTCTCTCGCACCGTCCCCCCGGTGCTCGTTTTTTTCCCTCTTATTCTTATTTTTTCTCCTCCGCGTTTCCTCTTTCGCCCGTACCCGTTCGCCGACCGGACACACCGCGACTCGCAACGTCCGATATCTCCCTACGCTGCACGTTATAATAATATACACTCCACACCCGTCATCTGTCGCGGACGCCGAAACCGATCGTCTTCGCCGTCGTCCGTCAGCATTCCGCCGCTGCCGTCACCCTCGACGTGTACTGCTGCCAACAGCCGAGGGAGGGCGTAAGTTTTCAAATCGCGCGCGCCACGTGCACGTGAGTTCGCTTTCGCGACATTTTCCACCGCGTACCGCGAACGGTACAGCGCGCACCCGTCTTTCGTCCCAACACGTTCTCTTCTGGTCCCGTGCTCCCCCTCGAATATTCCCCCCCCTGCGCCCCCCCCCCCCCCCGTACCGTTTACACCGGCCGACGCACACGTCTTACCGTCGTCCTGTACCGTCCGTTTGTGTTTGTTCCAGCCCCAGTCAACGCACCGAAATGGCCAGCACGTCCAGTCCGATATCGGACTTTTTCCGCGGCCGCCACGTACTCATCACCGGCGCCACGGGGTTCATGGGCAAGGTGCTGGTGGAGAAACTGCTGCACTCGTGCCCGAACATCGCGTGCATATACCTGCTGATCAGGCCCAAACAGGGCCACGACGTCAAGTCCAGGCTCGATCAACTGCTGAACGCTACGGTAAAACGGAACGGCCAGTATATTATTGTAATATGCATGTAGAGTGCGACGATTGACCGTACACCCGACCGCGTTCGACGGCCAAATATCTTGCAACAATAATAATTACCGTTACTGCACCGCGTTTCTGTACTGGCCGTCGGAATGTAACACGTGCGGTGTATGGACGTCGTTTCGGACAAGACTGATTGTGGGTGAAAAGCTATTAGTCATGATTTACATACTAAACGGACCCGAAATGTATTTATACATGTAACGACATTATTGTTTACTCGAAACGCGTGCTAAATTTGAAAACAACACGTCAGTGTTTGGCAGCACTCGTCGGTTAAATTTTTAAAAAAAATTTTTTTTTTTTCTAACTAACACTATTAACGGCCCGAGTTCGTATATGTAATAGCCTAGATCACGTGTTTAAGTTTACTTGAAATGTATACATATATATATCTTTATGCCAGTAAAAAGCGGGAGCTGTGTGTCTATACTTTGTTCAATAATTTACCATCGCTGTTTTTAGTGTGACGATGTATTGTTCGTGCACCAATCGAGTTAGTACTATAATGCAATAAAATTGAATAGTCAAGTCGAAGGAATGCAAACAGTTTTCCATAATGCGGATCTGAATACTATGTTTTCTTAATTTGAGGAGTTAATGTAATGTGTAACAGTATATAGTGCGTTAGTATGTCTACATCACTATTTATGAGATTAAAATCAAAATAACGCGTTACTTGGTTCGCTTTGTTGCGCTACGGGATGGAAATAATAATACTTATACATATTAAGATTTTGAATATAAGTATAACGACAAACATGTATACATTTGAAGAATAACTTCAACTATTTTTTAATGAAATATTTACTATATTAATACAACGCAGTGCTTTAATAAATGCGGTAAAAAATAATCATACACCGGATTATTTATCTGTATTAATTGTCCACTTCATATCCATCGAATTTTTATTTTATAGATATTTGATTGGGTTAGGAAATATCAACCCGAGTCTTTAAAAAAATTAGTGCCGATACAAGGAGATGTCACTCAAAGTGAGCTAGGGATCAGTCAGTTGGATCAAAAAACGTTAATTGATAACGTATCCATTGTTTTCCATTCGGCAGCCACTGTTAAGTTTGACGAGGCACTTAAACTTTCGGTCGCCATGAACTTGCTTGGAACCAAACGATTGGTTCAGCTGAGCTACCACATGACCAAATTAGAGGTAAGTAAATAATACTTGTCATTATTATACATCAGTATTTGGTATTTTGCATTGAAACCATTTCTAATGATATTAACAGGCTTATAGGTTAGTGGTTTTAGGTAAATGTATTAGTCATGTATGTACTTATCATAGAATAATAGGCACGTGCGGTGATCGGATACTAACGTAAGAATTTATAATTAAAAAAAAAAAACGGATACCTAAATTTTGTAAAATATTTAAAATATTGTTCATTTTTAAAAATAATCTATTATTATTTTAGGACTATCAGCTATCTTATATTCGCTCGTATTTCAGTCATTGTTGAATAATGTCTGCTGGTTAAGTGGGTGTTATAATAAAATCGTGCAGTTATGTTACACATTCCAAAGCGATTATTATCGTATTTTAAAAACAAGATCGATTTGATTGAGTATTATTTCGAATTTTGTGGATAGAAAAATGCGAATTTGTAAATCATACGAGTATATTTTTAAAATTATTTATACCTGAACGTACAAAATTCAGCAATTTACGAATAGTATATATACGAGTTTTACGTAAGGTAATGAATTCGTAGAACATAATATTGTTGGTAAAATAAAAATCGTCATCATTAAGAAATTTAAGACATCAGATTATACATACATTGTATAAATATTTTATAATTTTGAACACTGATACAAATATTTTTTAAATCAAATATCTACAGTTTAATGTTAAATTTTATAATAAATATTTGTTTTTATTATACAAATATTTTTAAAACGTATTCTTAATGAATAGTCGAAAGTATTTCACCATGAATTATTTCTTAATTTCACAGATTTTAAAAAGTAAAAAAAAAATCATATTTGATCAATTTTATTTCAAACATGTATTTGATTCATATGTAATTATAAATAAAATATATGCCAATTTTAAATTTTAACTTTTTTGTAACAACAATTTGGAATTCTTTATTTTAATTATTATAAAAAATAATTTGTTTACCTCAAAATAAACTTGATTAGATAAGATAAACTGATAAAATGACCTGTTAAGATAAGTATAAGTAAGTATAGGTACGAAACAACTTATAATACATGAATTAGAATTTTATCGTGAATAAAAAAATCACATTTTAAGGGTATTCTCGAGTTATGAATTTATGATACAGTAAATTTAAACAACAATCTCCAAAAGATTTTAGACTTAATTTAATAAGTTCTTACATTTTTTTAAAAACTACGCTTTGGTAATTAAGATAAGTAATTGAAGTGTTCTGATCAAAAATACAATTTGGTATTAATTAAATAATTAATTAAACCATACATTTCTGTAAAAAATAATATAATAATGTACTAATTTCGTTGTAATTAAATCTTTGACAATTATAAAAAAATTAACTGAACTAAATATTACGTTTTTACTACTTTTAGAATGACGTATAATTAAATGTGGGACTACATTTTTAGATCTTGGTAATAAACATTTAAAATTTTATAAAGTAGAATTATACAAAATAATTCAGTTATATTCAGGTCATAACATAACATTATGACAATCGCATTTGTTACCTTAGTTTATATTTTCAGAAAGTCAATTCTTTCTTCGTCGAAATGAAATATTAACTAGGTAAAAATTAATTGGACCGGTGATTTGCATGTGGTTTCATGACTTTATTTCATTTACATCAATCAGAGTTAGTTTTGTATACATATAGATTTTATACGTTTAAAAGCTCAACAAATACATTGTAGAAATACAATCTCGAGAAAATGCCTGCTTTGAATTAAATTGTTTAAGTAATTAAAAAAGGGAATATAGTGCAGATAGAAGTGATAAGATGTGAGATTTTTTTTCAAAATTTTACCGTCCAATATTATGATTACTAAATTTCAAAACAAAAGCTTCAGTTGTAGGTCAATACTAAATAAATCGTGTTGATAACAACATAAAACGATTACAACAATAACATATTATGACGGAAAATAAACTCACAATAAAATGACAATTTACTATTTAGTGATATTTAGTGAGATCTATAAATTTATTTTAAAACAAATTTACTTTATAGTAATGTGATTATGTAAATGTTATAGAAGTTATGTACAATATAAATACTATTTAGTTAATGGATGCACAATGTATAATGTCTTTAAATGGTTATGACAGTTCGATATATATGTAGGTGTACATGATTTATTACAAAGATGTCGGAAATGTTTGAATTGACATTACTTGAGTAAACTTTTAATTTGTGTTCGTGAAAAATACATTTTTAGTCGTCAACTCGTTTAACAGCTGATTGAAATCACTTGTCATATTAAATTGTATTTGAAAAAAAAAATTGTATTTGTCCATTAAATGTAGATACCATATTATTATGAAATAACAATAAAATAGTTTAGTCTTAAAAATGATTTTCAATATTTTCCATACGCAAAAGATATCTTCTGAATTACAACACATATTATCATACAATTTAGTAGATATAATATCGATATAAGAAACCACGTAGGGGCTATATTACGTTCGTTTAACGTTAAAACTTGTAAATTAGTAACGAGTTAACAACAGTGTTAATGAGAAATGCAAATTCACTAAACCGATATAGTACGTTCTGAGCAAATTGACTACACTGCTAAACTTTAAATTGATCAAACTTAATTATACGGCATGATCGTGTTAAATCTAAGTAAAAATACGCTTAGTTTCTAGTTGAAGATTATTGATTATCATTATTCATTACAGTTGAAAAAGAAGCATAAATTTACTAACACTTAATATAACATTTCTCAAAAGGTATCTTATATACGTATGAAAACATTTAAATACTTATTACATTCATGTTTACGAAATATTTTGTATTTTTTTTAAATATATTCGTTACACTTATTTTTTAATTTTTTTTGCGATTTGCCAATATATAATATATTTTAGAGACGATAAGCTACTAAAGTACATTTTTGAGTTTAGTACAAAACCACGCTCGAAACATTCAATATCTCTCAAAAAAATAAAAACTCGTTTTATTTTGATTAAGTACCATACCAGGTGACTCTTTTAAATTATACTAGTAATTATCGAACCATGTATAAAAAATGTCTCAGCTTATATACTTACTATAAACTTGAATTACGAATAATATGAATTTAAGAAATACAAATTAAGTTTAAGAAATTGATTTAAAATTATTTGATCCTGACTTATTTACATAAAAGTTGGTTTTCATTTCATTTAACATTTATACACTGCTTTACTGCATACACTTTAGTTCACCATGAGTGGTGTTATTACTACATAACAAGACAGGCATATGTTTCAAAAATATATGAAAATATGTTAATCTATAATTTATTACTAAAACATGACATAGGTACCTACTGTTTATTTTATTATGTAGTCGCTCAAATAATTATATTTTGAACAAAATTCAAAACATTATGTTTGTAAACAAGCGGATGAAATGTTGAAATTATTATTTAAACTAAGTTTGTTGCGTTTCATTAGGTTAATACTAGAGGTCGTAAATAAATGAAAGCTATAAAAAAAAACACAATTGGTTTACTTATTCCAATCACCTAAAAATCTCTCTATGTGGTTTAATTCCAACAGAAGTTTCGGATTAAAACCGAGTCATGTCAACTTTCTGTAAAAAAGTAATATGCTAACCGTTTAAAAATGTATACGTTTCGTAGCTAAATGAGTTGTACGAAAACATGTTCATTACACGTTCATAAATAAATGATGAAAAAAAATAAATCTTTCTGAAAGTTTGACATGATCCAAGTTATTTTCGTGGTATTGGTATAGACTAACAAACTACGGATTATTAAAATTACGGATTCTTAAAAATTATTTAATAATTGCTTAGCGATGTACTTCGTAATCGGATTCTATCACTAGTTGTTACCTGTCCGAACTATAGTCAAAAAAATGTTGACGTATAGATTTAGAATATAAAATAAGTGTTTGTATTTGCTATTTTTTCTTGAATAGTTTGATAAAATATCATCGAGATTGAAGGCACAACATTTTTCTGACAAGATGCTGGAATCGAATGGTTTATTGGGAAGAATACTGTATTTAGAAAAGGAGATTATTTAATACCAAATATTTCGAAAGTAACCAGACGGGTATATAATAAGTATTCTTTATTTTTAGTCTCCAGGATTATTATTTTCTTAGTTACATCACGAAAACTCATATCGAATCGATTATCTTCAACATTCGTTAATCTAACAGTTTTCTTTCACTTTTACTTACACTTAAATAAACGACCGAGAAAGTCTGAAATTTAGTTTTCTGATGTACCACGTCTATGATAAAAGTTGCTGTTTGAAACTTTGGGTGAATTTTTATTTTTACTACATCAAAAAGTTTTATAAAAGGGAAAAATATAATTGTAAGAAGCACATTGATCAAAAGCTAAAATATTAAGTTGAGTTATTTTCTTAACATTTATTTAGTCCCAGGCTCACTACGAAATCAATTTATTTATCCAAAAAATACAGTTTTTTCACCATTACACTAAAGAATGACTAAATTATAATAAAAAGGTCCCTAGAAATTCGATCCCTACATTTTTCTACATGATAAACGTTTGATACCTTAAACCAAATACTTACTCGTAAAAACATTTTTTCTTTAATAATATCATTGTAAAAATGTGATAACCTATTAAATTGTTAATAAGGTGTGAAGGTATAGCCTTTGTATGGAATTTAACTCCACAACTGGGCGTTACACGCTTTTTTCTGTTATTGCGTTTTATATTTCATAGTATTCGATGTTCAGTGAAAATGTGACAGCATTTTTCGAAGAATTCATGTGTAATAAAAACAAATAAACTAAAAAAAATTTAAAAACTGCTTTACAAGCATATAATATATTATATAGGTATACTTGAAGTACCTGTTAAGAATAATACAGAAAAATACATAATATAAAGGACAAATACAACTACAGAGCTAATCCAACAGAATTTTTACTTTAGATCCATTTTCAAGATGAAAATCACATTAATATATCTTTTGATTTTCTTTTAAAAATATGCTATGTCATATAGTTCCAGCGAGAGGAAAGAAATATTTGGTTCAGAGAGCCGAGGAGGTCAAATGTTCGATTACCGTCAAGACTATATTTTAAACTACATGAACTTTTTTACTTTTAAAAGATGAAAGCAGCAGTTCTCAAACTATACTCGACGCTACCCTAGTACGCTGTAAGAACTTTCTAGGAGTTCCACAAGTAGCTTATATAAACTGAATAAATTACAACAACCGTAAAAACACCATCATTTCATTATTATATTTTCCTTGGGCACCAATGATTTTCAGTAGTAGAATTTAATTTTGCCAAACAAAAAAAATATTTATACTCATTGGAAGTGAAAATATAATTATAATTTATAACTAAACAGGAACCATACCTACTTAATATAAATCATGTTTGATGAATAAACTATAATAATATTTCTGAACATTCCAGGTAAAATTTAACCTGTTTTTATTGCCAACTTGGACAAAATAATAATTAACAGTTAGCATTTTAAATTGCATGAAAAATTTGTTTTCATTAAAATTCTAGTGACAGGCATCAGTTTTGATTTAGCTGCAAATTATCTGTACTGATAATATAGTTATAGACGTTATAGTAATAGTTTATAGTAATACTGTAGGTTAGGCAAACACATGAAATGTAGCAGGTTTTACTGAATTTCCATACTAAGATTATAAGAACATACAAGTAATGATTAAATTAGAATGGATTACATTATAAAAACATTTTAATCTTGTAATTTCTTTCATTACGTTATTAATATTAAAATTAATTATAATCAAAATATTTAATATAGCATATTTTTCGAATTTCAAATATATTAATGCGTCACTTGCATGTTATTGAATTTCATTATTTTATTATTTATTATAAGTTATAAATAATATCATATAAAAAATTATACAAAAGCTGGATTGATATATTATCCACTTAGGAAATTAAGATATTTACATTTGAAATTTGGACAGTAAAATATTCTTACCTTAAATAAAAACACACAACAATAAACATTCTTTAACTCAGTTTTTGAGGAATATTTTAAATTACTTTTTTAACTATCTATACGTAATTAACTTTAAAATACTTAGAAAAAAATAAAAAATTAAACATTTTTTTTGTAACATGATCGATACATTTTTCAGATTATAAATTAATAAATTTGTCTTACTACACTTCCTTCTACAATATCGATGTGAATTAATTAATGTTTTCGTATTTTTCTTTTAAATCGACGTAACTGAATATTAAAAAAATACCAAGATTATAATTGTGTACGAAGAAATACTTACAAATGTAAAGTGTCGCAGGTTGTAGAAATATGAATTATAATTTCCGCGACACACATACATAATATAATTTGTATGGATCATAAAATAGGTAATAATTCACCGATTAAAATTACATTTATACTAAAAATAAAATATATTAAGTATAATCACATTTTCATGTACCTAATACCTAAAAATTATTAACAACTCGTCATAAAATCTTTTTCTCATTCTCATTTTACCAAGCGTTTAAACGCAAATATTTAACTATTAAATATAACTGTATGTGATATTCCGATATACGTTGTAAAATGTAAAACGCAATAAACACGACTGGGGAATAGAGGAAAATATCAAAAACTTTTTAATTAATAGCAGCGTATTATTAAAATTGGTATGCTAGCATGAACTTTTAGCGTTGATACCTAGTGCTTACGTATCATAAAAATACAGGACGTGGCGTATTATACTTGGTTCACAACGTGTCATAATATGTTAAAAATATTTGTATACTCTTTTTCATACCTACAATGATTAACGAACAATCTTAACTAGTAATGTTTCAACGAGTTTCGGGGCAGAATATAGTTATTTAAGTTATTTACCATTGATTTATGACATTTATGTCAATCACCAACGTACATTAATATTTATGAAAGTCCCCTCGGCAAACATCGTGAATTACCCGTTTATTGTAACTTACAGCGTGTTGATGTATTATAAATTTTGGATATGATGAATATTTCAGGCGTTCGTACATGTTTCCACTGCCTATTGCAATTGTAATCGACAAGATGTCGAAGAGCATTTGTACCCGATTCCTGCGGACCCGGAAAAAATTATACAATGCGTCGACTGCCTAGATGAAAATCTACTGGAATCAATTACACCACAGTAAGTGATCACAACATTTACCGTACAATAACAAGATTAATTTACATGATTCAACATAATTTATGTATACGACCAGAACAAATATGAAAATTAATCCAAACACATGCATGGATTTTACTTTTAACCGATCAATTTATTTCATTCGAATTTTAACTATCTTAACCATTTGAGTGCCGAATATTTAAGAAAAATATTCGTGTAGTCTGTGGTACTTAGTATAGTATAGTAAGAACATAGTAATAAATAAATGTTAAATACAACACAAATATATGAGATATATACAAGCATTTTGCTATTGTTTCCATCTTCCGGGATTGTTTAGTATTTAAGTATATACATTAATTTCGTGGTCGTACTTATTTATTTTATGGTTTCAAAAATAAAGATCGAAAATAAATTTCCATTGTTCGAATTATTATATTAAATAAACCATACACGAAATTTTATCATATTTCAATTACATTTCTAATCTTATAATTATAAATGTCACATACACTACACACTAGGTACACTGATTATATCTATTGTCCACTGAGATTAGGTATTTTTCAGATGGATTGATTAATATTTTAAGAAATTCTTAGGTTTTAATCCAATTGTCTGACCGAACATTTGGTTATCTTTAGGTTATGTAAGGTAAACTCAAACCCATTACAAGTTTTAAATTATTTTACAAGTGAATCACCATCACCTTGTAGTTTTTATTCTCATTTACATATTTTATAAATTATATTTTGGAAAACCCAGGGTAAAATAATACTAAAGTGGGCCTGTGGGATAACATTTTTAAATAAAATAAATGTTTAAATATTTATTTATAAAACGAGAGCCATAAAAAAAACAAATTTAAAAACATTATGATGGTATCTCATAAATCATAATATTATAAAAATATGTTTTTTAAATAGTACAAACTAATCAAAAGAGTGAACATTTAAGAAATATAAAATTTTTAAGAAAATAGTTTACTTATTACTTATATGTAAGTTATGTCTAATGGTTATAACTTATACATGTAACTTATAAGTAACGGATGTTCCTCTCACATAATTTAAATATAGTATGTTTTGCAATCAGTTTTTTTGTAATGATATTATTAGCATAACCATTATTGAGAAGCTATGTTTTTATTACGAGTAGATATTTATATATTATACATATTTAATATACAGGCTGATTTAAAGGCATTTTCAGAGGTCTAACTGTTCGCCTCAAATACATATCCTGTAATAAAAAGTACAAAATGAACCGATTTTAAATTAAAAATTATATTGTTATAAAAAATAACATTTGAACATTTCACTGATTGTTATTTTTAGCTCTTTAATATTAAAAACGAAGCATAGGTAGTCCAAATAAACAAGAAAGTAGTTATTGTACATCTATACGTACACTGAAAATCTAATTGGACATTTTGTTCGGAGCGGACAGCTCTACACATTTAACCATATTATATGTCAACCGTTACTATATTGACATTTCTGTAAATTGGACCTTATTATTGTACCTATTTCAGACTGTTAAGCTCCGTAGTGAATTGAACATCTTATTATTGAACTTTATATTTTCGTCTCAGTTTCAATACTTTATTAGCCTTTAATAAAATAATATAAAATCAGTTGTTTTTCTGATAGTTTTATTTAAAAATGCTAAAAAATGTACGTAATAATCAGTTTACATCATAATAACACAGTTGTTTTTTTAACAAAGTCCTAAATAAAAACATAATGATTTTTTTCAATGGGTAAATAATACATAATTACTATTATTAAAATTTAGTTATAAAACAGCAAAAACTGTTGACTTTTTTGAGAGCACTGAATAATTGGTTTCAAGTTAAATTGACTAATATAGTAATATCATTCATCCATACTTGTAACTCGCCCAACCACAGTCTCACATGACACAGGAGTTCCGCCGCTTGCCTTTTTTATTATTTGCATCCCTTTAAATATTTTTTAATAACAGTAATTATGTTTATTTCTATATTAAGCATTAGAAAATAATTTTCGGAAACATTGCCATTGTTAAATCAATAGCATCCTTGCTGCGAATGATGAATGTAAATTTAACATAGAAGTTCAGCGACAACCAACTGAACACTTATACTACATGTATAATGTGTATATGTTTATTTCAATTAGACATTAGCCGAATGTATCTATATCTATTTCATTTAATTTGTTGGAGTGATTGGAGGTCTTTAATTCAATTAGTTACACTTGTGATTTGTATAACCGCTAATAAAGTATCCCCGTTAAGTAGTGTATACCAAATGTGTGATAAAATAAATATTGGTACATAATATTATAAAAATATACGTCACTGCTCGGCCACATTATATTTATTTTTAGTAACTAACCATAATATACCAGTTCAATCAACTTCAACTAAAAATATATTCATGAATACATAATACTATATAATCTTATTTCAATTTGACATTCACCCATACTTAATGACCTATTAATTTTCCACGCCTTATGTCTAAGTATACAATTCTGAAACCGTTAAAAAAATCTTGCAATTTTTTGGTATGCAACTCGTTATTTATTGATTCAAAATCTTAAATTATACATTTTACACATATTATACAATTATACACCCAAGACTATTTATACTATCTGCAAAATCAACTATCAAGAACTAATCATTGGGTTAAAATTAAACATGTTTGTTCATTAATTCGATCTACTTCTTTGTGTCATAATTTATTAAAATACTTATAGCCCCGATCATTTTATTTCTGATTTTTGAGAAACAACTAGAGCAATATTATACCATTAGGACACTACTTCACATATTAACCTCTTCAAAAATTAGGTATTTATCTTACGCGTTGGTTTCCAAGAAAATTGTAATTTTTTAAAAATGAAAGTTAATTTATATCGATATTATTAATCATGGTACATATGTAGAATATGTGTGTATAAATTGATCGAAAATGAATGATCATTCAATCTTATGTATGAATAATATAACATGGTGATTATTGCCATCATAGATTATAAATTAATAGAAAATATAATTTTCCGAAAGTGATTTGAATCTTAACTATACACATATTGTGATTTTCATTATACTCAAAACAAAAGCAGCAATACATTTTCAATTTCAATTAAAATCAAACTGTGGATTTTCATTAATTATTTTTTATGTAAAATACATTATTTGAATGCAGATTTATTACATAAGCGTATGTATGGATGTATCAGAGCGTGTGTCTGTTGCGCATGATTGCTTATAGGTTGATTTTCCTTTAAAAAGCCGTCCAGAGCTTGTTTCAGCCACAGGATTAAAAATACTGATAATTGAATCCAGAAAATATACGAAATTGATTAATGTACTCAATATAGGCATTAATTTTCGGAGTAAATAAAATTATATAAGTGATTCTATGTTTTGATTACATTAAAACTAAAGAATAGTTAAACAATATGTGAATAAGATTAGTTTCGAAATATCAAAACTACTGTGAAAACGTAGATTAGTAGAAAATAATTTATCAATGATATTCAGAACAGCAATCAAGTGACATTTTTGGTTTTTTTTTAGACTTATAAAAGGATGGCCAAACACATACACTTTTACGAAAGCATTAGCGGAAAAAATGTTGTTACAACAAGGAGACGGTTTGCCCATAGTTATAGTCAGACCTTCAATAGGTAAGTCAATTAGACTCATGTATAATTGTATTATATCCGACTATACTAGTATATTCACATGCGAGAATGTACTTATTAAATATATCATCACTTACTTTAAAATCACGTGTTTCACTTAATTACTTGTTTATATTTTTATTTTTTTATCTACTTATCGCTTTTTTTGTTTTTTATTCGAAAACAGTTACAGCATCGTGGAGAGAACCGATATTAGGCTGGGTAGACAATTTAAATGGGCCGACGGGTCTGTTGGCCGGCGCAGGCAAAGGGGTTCTAAGGACACTGCTGTGTCACAAGGACTTGATCGCTGACCTGGTCCCAGTAGATATTTGTATCAACCTATTAATATCGGCTGCATGGTACACGGCCATCAATAGGTAACACTTTTTACTATGACATCAACCGTTTTAGATTTCTAAAATACGAAATTCAAAATACATTTCATTTAAAGTAAATAGACCGACGGCGTGTGCATGATTTTGAGTTAGGTAATGGATTTTCAGAACAGCGATATTATACTTTAACAATCGTCCGTCGTCTAAACCCTGACGTGTACAGATTTCATAGTGCTACTATACAAACGCAATGTCAGTTTAGATAAGTATAAATGCAATCTTGCTGCAATGTACGATTCACCATTGTATTGTGGTCGATTTCTTTCGAGCCTCGAGAAGAAATTCAATTTATTTCATGATGTATATTACTTTGTTCGCGTGATGATAATATATGTACCTACTGAACTTAATGTAAAACGGTCAAAATCTATTTGTACGACTTGTTTGTAGGTATATGTTTTGAATAATATATGCGCTATGACCGTAACCCATGCGACTATGGATATTTAATTTATATAATGTTATTCTTACTTGAGATTGAGGGTTTTAAATTTTAATACCACAATACATGTAAAGGCAACATTTGTAGCACTCGTATGTTTAAGATTGTATTTATAATTTATTATTATTTTTTAATACATCTTCAAGACTTCAGGTTATCCAACTCACTGTCTACAAATTTAAACTCGATTACTTGAGTCTTGATCATAATTAACGTGCCTAAAATAAAAAAAAACCGTCGATACACACAAATTCGCTATTTAGCTGTACTGCTGATACTATTGCAACTAATACTATGGCTGTCCTCATCAACAGATCAGTATATTCGAGAATCGATATTTTGCGTACACTTAACTTCAGACAAAAATTACTCGTTTTCTACAGTAAATACCAGCAGGACAGATTTCAGAAAAAATCGGCGTGATATGCAATTAATACAACAATACTTAATTATTACTGACGTGTTTTTCATTTATGCTTTGCCCTAAAACGACGTAATTAATGTTTATCGTAGCTGAAATATTATTATGATCGTACTGGTTTACTTGCGAATTATTTTACTGTATACGTAAGGCATACAGGCAGACCAACCAAATCACTCTCTCGATAGCTCCTAAACTATGTTTTAACTTGATTTTTTTTGCCCTACTTTGTATTATATATATTTTTGAATTACAACACATCAATACTAGAATGGAAAAGTAAATAAAAAGTATCTTAGCTCTTCTGATCCGTATTGTATCACTGTATAAGTCTTACAGTTTTAAAATGACTTCAGAACATTGTTTTTAAACACCACGCACAATATCACATGTACAAATGAAGTTTTATTGAAGCATACGTTAGTAAATATTATATGATTGTTAACTCGAAATTTCTCTGTTTCGTGTGAATATGACGATTTCACATATTATGTGTTTTACAATTTTTTGCTGTACGCACCACATACGCAGTTGGTACTATATAAGACTATTATGACGATGGCATTAAACTCCTTAATAACACGGAATGATCAACATCTATTGTGTTCATTATAATTTATAACTATTCTTCTAACACATCAACTATTAAGTAACGTCTGTTAATAATCTACATCAAATAAATGTGTTATATCTATAGTCTTTATTTTTGTTTTCTTAAAAAACTTATTGTTCCCTTAATCACTTGTATCTGCATTGGTAGGTAAAGTATATTTTATAGCGTGAAAAGGCGTTGGAACGAATAAAGACAGACATTTTCACATTACGATTTTTGTAACCGAAAATAAAAATATACCTCATGTAATAAAACCCAAAACTAAATAATTACAAACGATTACACTTATTACTAAAATATTTCAACATTTCGGAATATATAATATATTTATATATAAATATGTATTATATTTTTTCATTAATTTTTTTCGCAAAGAAAAATCTCAATCATTTATAATGCGCACAACAGTATGGTTATCATATTTTTATTACGGTCCATTTCTACGCATTCGAACAGTTATAAAATCTGGATTCATTAAGTTCTCAGCTTAATTGCTTGATTTAATGATTTCGAGGATCGCAACCGTTCTTATTGCCCCGCTATAGTTCTGACGCCTCCGTATTCAATTTCTTTTTGTGCAATAAATATCCGAACCGAATAAGACAATAATACTGTAGCAATGTGTAAAAAATGCGAATATTCCTGTGTACGAATATGTATGTCTGAACTATGTTGTACTATCGGTAGGCCAACGGGTATAAACATCTACCACTGCACATCGGGCACGACGAATCCGATCTACTGGAAAGACATCGAACGGTTGGGCCACGAGTTCATATTGGAGAACCCATTCAGTGACATATTGTGGTATCCAGGTGGCAGCTTCAAAAGCAATCGGCTCGTCAACTATTTGTGCATGACTGCTTTTCAAATGGTGCCCGCCTATTTCATCGACACGCTTGTCAAAATTTCCGGCAGACAACCCAGGTAAGAATGAACAATAACTGCAACATTGTCGTAGTGTGACTGACGTGTGGGACTGTATAATGTATATTATTTTTTTAAGTCAATATCCGTTTATTGCCTATACGGCATCCGTATATGGCCGTTTGTTATTGAAAAAAAAAAGTTCATCCGGTTCAACGATATATATTATGTTGCAGTGTAACGTTTGAAATGATAAACGCTTGCATTATCCTGTGTAAATGTAATATGATTTAATAACTCAATATGAACGCCAAACGGTTAACAGACGAATCCGTGTACTAGAGTTTGTTGACCATTAATTCATGTCAAATGCACGCATTTCTTAACCACAAAGAACAGTTCACCTTAGAGGACTTTTATATATATATTTTTTTTTCTTCTTCCTCCATTGTAAGGAAATAATAGACACGTGAAATCTGAGTGTCAAAGTACCTACATACTCCATTCACGCATTTCGTGAGGGGAGGTAGAATAAACCAGTCATTTATTTATTTAACTAACTATTTAATTAAGGAAAAGACTGTGAATTCAAACTTCAACAATTTAACAAGAAAAAAAAACCTCTAGAAATGTCATATAATAATAATGATAATAATATAATAAATAGCAGTTGCTGTCGAAGCTAAAGTTCAATAAAAAAATTATAATAATAATATAAATATATACCTATATAAATAAGTAGAATGCAATGTACAAAACATTTCTAAAACTTTTTACTGTAAAGGTTTTGTCACCAAAATCAGTAATAATGTTTTATTACTCTGATATGCGATAACTCACTTCAGTATCATTCTATTACCTTAATGTATTGCATTATTTCCATAGTTTTTATTCTATCAAACTACTTAAATGCGAAAAGCGTGGATTGGTTACTTACCAATATTTTAAAATTCACCAACGCTAATTCGTCCAACTTTATTATAATATAAAATAATTATAAAAATCTCATTTAAGTTTGTATGTTTAGAATCCCGTGGTGAACTGGTGACATTAATAGAAATTGTTCCATTTTTTTTCTTTTTTATGTTTTTCATAATCTTTTAAACGCAGCCACTTTATATTTTTTAATTGTATTTTTGCGGGTATGATGAGAAGGGTAGAAATAATTTATATCAACGTATGTTCATAATAGAAGTACACAAAATCATATTCAAACGTCCTCATTTACAACACTATTAGCAACGTCTTTAACCATTTTAAGATGAATAATAAAGTAGTTTTTTGTGATCACAGGCCACAGCCCGAAAATTGATGATCGTTTTAATTTAGTGAATAAAATCAGTAATCATATATATCGTAATAAAATATGATAGAAATTCAATATTTTAATAGGAAAACCTATATACTGCCAATTGATCATAATAATTTATAATTCATAATATATAATATAATTTGGATTAGAACAGTAATTATTATATTGAGCTGTTCAACTGTCCATAAATCATACTCAAATTACACATGGCTATTTTTTTAACATTACTTATCATACATTCATACTTACAATAATTATACCATTAATTTTAAAATAATACTAATCAGAAAAAGTGGGACAAGATACTGCGACAGTGAGTAGGGCACTTGTCTCCTTGGCTTACCTCAACGCAAAATAATGGCGAATTAATCTTTAATATTTTAGCGGAACGAGTACGATATTTAAAAAAAAAATTCTATATAATTAGATGTATTATTTATGGGTTGCTTCTAAGATTGTAATATAAATAAATTCATAATTCATAAGTAAAGGTTTTCAAAATTAGTTGAATATAGCAATGAATAAAATATATATGACATGAAAATATATTTTTTACCGAAGAAAAACTTACCATATCATGTATATATTGTGTTATAAAATAAAATGAAGCGGTGGAACTATACTAAAACATCAGATTTTCGATGTAAAAAAATGTAAATTGCATAGTATAAAAACCGGAAGAATAATAAAATTCTATATTTTTCTTATGAAAGTTATTTCATAATAGACCTACCTATATAATAAAAACTACGTAATAACTAAAACAAATGAGCAGTAACAATTTTAAATTTCTAAAGCCATTATTTTTTGAATTATAACAAAATAACCGTAATCGATTTTCTTCAAAACTAACCCAATTCCGTCGTTAATTTTTTCGCAATTTCCTGAAAAACTCTAGTTCCGAGAGTGGCTAGTTGATTGTATCATTTTTGTCAAATTGTCCATTTATAAGAACAAAAAACTTCCGAAGTACTGCATTCACTCGAAAACGGGAAAACATAATAAAAATAAAAAAAAAAAATGTGTAAAAGTAAAACAGTTGCTGATGTCCGTTTCGGAATATGGATACGACTGGTTCATTCACCTCGGTGACACCGGATTTTATTTTTCGAACCGAAGTTAAAATTGCGTTTTCCCCGTTGTACTTTTACAGTTTACCGGCGACAGCAAAATCGCGTTATAAAAATGCGTTATCAAACCTTTTGTTCTTGGTCCTTGCAGTGGGCGGAACCGTTTTCGGCCAAAATGAACCTTTCCCTTTTCGGCCAGTTCACTTTTCGGCCATTCTGGAATGTCCGTTTTCGGCCAGTAAAATATTCTTCACTTTTTTTCTGTTAAACTATATCAATGTTTTTACAAAGACTCCCCTCCAATTATGTATTGGTTGAATATAATTAATGAAGTTCAAACTGAATCATACGTAAAAATACGAAGTGCTGATATTCCAAAATTCCCAAAAGATAGAAAATTTCGGAATCGTCAGGATAAAAACCATACAAATCTAATGAAATATGATAGAGGAGAAATTACACGAATGGAATTCCTAAAATGCATGTGCTATAATTATAAAAAAATGTAAATGCCTAAATTGATTTTTTTATGTAAATTGATTGCACAACAAAAAATAAATGACAAAAAAAAAAAAAATTATGAAAATTGTGACTATATTTTCCATGTATTTTACTTGAGGTACGAGAATTTTAAAATAAATTTTATTATTGTAAAAGTGAAGAATATTTTTAATTGGTAACCAAAATAGTGTACCGGCCGAAAACGGACATTCCAGAATGGCCGAAAAGTGTCCCGCCCCCTTGCAGTTACGTGAGATAAAGCATCGTCGTAGCCACCGCGTTTGTTCCGTTGCAACAATATCCATTCCGTCGGATCGGTACGGTTCGCGCGGGACCGATGCAAAATAACTCGCCCGTGTTTACGGTCGTTTCGTTAAAACTGTTTGCATAAGAATCGATTGCAACAACAATCGGGCCTCGTCGTTTTCGAAACGATCAGTGCACTTACCGCTGCGCCGAGAGTGCTGTTGGTCTCGGTTTTCGCGTCGAGCGAAGACGGACGCGCAAAAATAATATCGAACCGTTCGCGGGCGAGTGGGGCGCGCGGGAACATGCATCGTCGGTAAATCGAGCCCCGCGCGGCACGTACCATCTGTGCACTACACGTCGTCGTCGGCACTAAACACGCCCCGAGATTTCTCGTGCTCGCCATAACACCCGTGCGTTCCGGAACGGGGGAAAACACGGCGAGAGGGGCGGACGTGTACAATACCACCGCACGTATTATCCGACCCGAGCGAATCGGTCGTTTTTAAAATTATTGTTCGAAAACCGGCATCAGTGTGCACGGACATTTAATAATGTTTATCCTCACGAAATGAGACGTTTCGAACACGATCGTTTATGTTCAACAAACCGTATTCCACGTGTTCGCGTTACGGACACCGTTAAATATTATAATATTATACGGCGAGTTCCACGCAGTGAACAAGGTAAGAGACTGGTAGTAAGAGCTGCCGTTATTATTTTTTCTACGTTTACACCGAACGCTGCGTACAGTACACACTGTAGACATAATATTTGCGCAGAAAACCCCGACAATGCCCTGGGAAAACAATAGTGAAAAACCATAATAAACAATAAGAATTTAAAAACAACACCAGCCCCGACGGGTCTTGCGGCATGCGCCCTGTAATAATGTTATGTACTTTTGTACTTGTGCACCGCGGACTATTATTAATATTCGTTATTGAATGCATTCTATGGGTGTACGCACTTACCACTTGCCATACAGATATATAGATATAAATATATAATATTGTAATGCGTTCACCTAGTTGGACGTAGGCACGTATTAAATATGATTACGCAGTGTACATTCGATATTATACTATCGCTGGCGTCCAACCCGCACGGTCGCACGGGCATCGATTTCCATACGGAGTTTTTCCAACTTGCTGCGAGCGGTATATTATAATGTTATTTTCATTTACAGCCGAATTTCGGACACTACAGTGATATATTATTTATTGTGTGGTGAATCCGAGGAAACTTTAAGCGAACGCGGTTTTTAATGCCGGACAGAAAAAATTGATTAATGTACTTTGCGCGTAAAATAAATGATAATTTATAACTCGTACAATGCATAAGTATAATAATATACAACTATGGGCACGTTAGTAACACATTACGGAATAAATCGAACAATGTTTTCTGATACAACAGTATTAATTATAGCGAACAAATTGAACTAAAACGGTATACTGTGTATGTACGCGTGCGGCAAGCTTGTGCAATTAAATGTGTATAACAGAGAACATATGTCCGTGTATAGGAATAATATATTGCATGAGATGCCACCACTATTGCCACTGTCAAACTGTACACGGGTATAAATTGAAATAGGTAATTCACTCATTTGAAGTACACAAACCGTCAGCTGCCGCTTCAATGGATTTATATTTTTGAGCTTAATCAACACACTTGTAGTGCGTCTTATATATAATACAATAGGTATAATCGTACACACGAGTGGTACATCGCTTATATTATAGGATTTTCTCATAGACTGATGGATTTTTCCCAATGTCTTCTCGGATATCTTATTATTAGGGCTAGGAATTTGTAGCATTTGCGTTTATTTTTTCATAGTAGGTACTCTACACTTAGCTAATTAAAAACGAAATTCGATTCATGCATTAAATAAACTTTAAATAAACAATTTTCGCATTTTCTTATGATACTCGCGAATCTATGTATCCTTGGTACCTAATTTAATGTCAGTTCATTAACTTTTAAATTCAGTTGTTGTTAATCATATGCAGATTCGACATTTTGAGAACATTTAGGTACATATTTGTAAGTTTTAAAAAATTAAAAAAATATTTAAAAATTAAAAAAATATTAGTAAAAAGTGAAAAAAACATTACATAAATTAAATAGTACACATATGTTATTTAGTATTTATATTAATACATAAACAGATGCCTACTCAAAATGTACTAAAACTGCTTTTAACTTATTGTTATAGATGTAGGTATTAAATGGTGTTCTAAGAATTAATTTGTTTGAGCATATGAAAATGTGTTCAATAGTAAGTTATTTATTGGTATTAAAAATAATGTTTAGCTAAGCTTTACATCTTCAAGTAATTTTTAGAAGCATTTTCATGGTTAAAAAGCATTTTTTTTTGAGAATTATTGGTAACTTTTTAATACCTTTACTGTAGGTCATTATATAGTGCTTCATTTCCCTAGCCCTACTTTCCATATTTGCGACATTCGAGTAGATGAGTAGTAGTAATATGCGGTTCGACTGCAATTTCTGAAATTCTTAATCGATTTATTTAGTTTTCACGATATTAAGCACATATCACATATGACATTTATATCTGATAGAAAAAAAAACCTAACCAGGCAGGCCTGGGCTTAGTCGGCCTACCCCGCCACTACCACTCGTATGTACGGCGATAAACTTATTCGCGCTTAAATGCATACGAACGATAGACATGATAGTATGAAGTGCTGGTGGCGATCACCGATTTTTCCGTTTTACCACCAAGACGGACATTAAAACCCTTTGCCCGCCCTCAAAAATGTACAATAGGAATTCATCTAAGTTCATCTGCGTACGGTGTAGTAAACGAAAACTCCACCCCGTGTTGAGGGGGTCAATATTATGTGCGGGTAAATATTTGTTCCCGTAACACCGCCGCCGCCGCCGCCGCCGCCGCCGCCGAGGTGTGCGTTATTATTTTACATAACATACCAAAAGTCTACACGGCTACACGTCATGATCGTCACACACCGTTTTACTAAACACGTTTTCGAATTGCAGATTAGTCCGAATCCACAAACGTCTGCAGAAGGCGGTATCGTGTTTAGAGTTTTTCACCACGCACGAATGGAACTTCAAGAATACGAACGTGCAAAAACTGTTCACCGAGCTCGACCCCAACGACCGGAAGACCTTTTACTTTGACGTGTCGCAGCTGGAGTGGCGTAGCTACATCGAGTCGTACATCTGGGGCACCAGGCGGTTCGTGCTCAAAGACGACCCGAGCACTGTGCCCAGCGCCAAGAAGCGATTGAAAAGGTAACGCACAACACTTACGTTTCACATAACATGCTTACTTCTATTATTCACCGTGCTTAATAATATGGTGGCGTGATTTTTGTGCACCCAAACAAATCATCGAGTTCGCGTGCACGTATATCAATAATATACTAATATACTTTCTAGAATTCGAGTCGGATAAACGAAAATGCATTTTTATCAGGTGTTCATTGTTTCGTGAAATCAAATAAAATTAATATTATAATATACCATATCTATATCGTATACGATTTACATTGTCCATAATTGGCCAAAACAGATATAACATATTTTTAAGAGACGTTGATCATGAATTGTATCATGAATAAATTAACAATAGTATACTATCTATACTGGAAAATTATTCCTGCGATCAATTAAATATATAGTGTTTAATAAATGCATTTTTTTTTATTATTATTATTATTATAACATAACACTGAACTTTTCGAGCGCTTACATTTTAGAGTAACCCAAAGTCATTTTAAAAATAAATCAGTATTATACACCCTTCATCCATTTATTTAAAATATATGTCAGGAATACATCCCGACAAATGCTCTTAATATGTCTGCAGGTAATTCAATTTAAATTTGAGATTTATTCAATTTGTCAAATACTCAATCTATATTTTACATTATTTACCATTTTTACTTTATTTCGTTACTTTGTTTTATTTTTTTTATTCTTCAAGAAAAGATAATGGGCCCCACTTTCATGCTTTTATTTTAATATAATAGCTTATTTTGTATACTTTAATATAACTTATAGATTTTAGTCCTTAAAAAAAATGTTTGCTGTCAATTAATATTCGAGTAATTGGAATTTATTTCCGTAACAAAATTGTTATTATTAAAGTACTGAGCTAAAAGGAATGTTAGCCTTACAAAATGTGTTGAAAACTTGAAGTACCTATAATCAGATTTTAAACGTTATTTTATTATAATTATTATAATTTCAGAATGTACTACTTGCACCGATCCAGCCAGATGGTCTTTGTCGCGCTGGCAGTCAGATACATATTATTAGGCAACAAATCGATCCGGCGGTTTTGGTACTCGGCTTTGTGTTTCCTAATCAAATTCATCGGAAACGCTACTTCCTCTTCTCGTCTGATGTAAACCGCAAACCCAAGCTATTTAATACACTTACATACGTATATAATAATATTATACCGCGGCTACGTCGCCACGGCCGTATAATTGTATACATTATACATTTCTTATAATATTTTAACGATGTAGATACATTTTAGACGATCGCATTGCTCGACGAACTTAATACAATCAATTTTATAGGTAATTAATTATGATGTACACCGACCGGCCGTATTTCGATCCGATTCCAATAAATTGCCTTCGTTATATTATAGCCAATAGCATTTTCCATCCCGTCGCAGTTTTCGGTCGCGTAAACATTTTATTTTCAAATACGTTCTTAAAACAGTTACGTACTTGTGTTTATGTACACTTGTAGTCCATCAATATTTGCTGTACCCTGTAAATCGTTTAATTTTTTTTTTTTCACCTCCACCATATACTCGCAGCCGCCGGTCGAAGACAGTTTTATATATAAGAATTATTTATAATATATACATATTACACACGTAGGTGTGATGATAAATTGTTAACTCCATCATGTTGTGCGTCTATATGAGTACACACAGATAGATTTTGTTTAGAAATAAAATCAAATATCGTACGATATACCATAGATTTACCCATCGTGTTGGTCAACAACTTAAAAATCACTTAAACGATTCGTGTTTTGTACGGCCAAAAAGCTAAGAATTAAAACTACGTATAATTTATATTATTATTTGTCCATTAATTTTATGTTATTTATTAGATAAATTAGTTATTTTAGAATACGTGGTACATTATAATAAAGTTTTGTATTCGTGCTTGAAATCGCATTGCGATATTAATTTGTAATCAATTGTTTGTATACTTTGTTAACTGTGTATTTGATTCCATTGTTAGACAATAATTTTAATTTTATATGAAGACCATATTATGTTATATAGTTTTGTTGTGTTGTTTAGGGTTAAATAATATCGATGACAATGTATAAGAGGTACATTCACTTACATGGACATCTACAATATTCTACTTTTTCCATAATATACTTATACTTATTACGCACATAAGCACTTGAAGATGAAGTAATTAAATCGTTGTAATATATCCATGAGTACGAACCACACACACATACATATTTTATAACAATTTGTTACGTACTAATATGAAAACACGGATGAATAAAATAAAAGTTAAAATAGGTTAATGCCTACAGAAGTATAATAAAACGTTAGTTGGATATAATCCATTCAGTATTAATAGAATTTTATTTAATTTTTGGTACCTACAATTTTACATAAAAGCCAATAGGTAATTGACATGTAAAACACAGGAAAAAAACCAATAGATGTTACTAACAAATATATACTATTAGTTTTGTATGTGAACTCAAGAAATTTCTGCACCATCAAAATAAAAATAAAATAAAGTTGTTCACATCTTTAGTTTTTGGTAAATTTTTATGCTCGAATCAATTTCATTAATTTCGCCCGCGACAAATATTATTGTTTGTTCTTAAAAAATTATCCTTCAATACATGTATACACCTTAACTACACACACACACACACACACACATACACACTCGTTCGCTCTCACATACTACATACAATAGTTTAATTGGCTATGATTTTTATTGTGTTTTTAGAGTAACATTAAATTATTTAAAATAAATAATATATAGTATTATGTCATTGTATAAGTGTCAAACTTTCAACTGTACATCTACATGATAAATCGTAGCATTAATATTTTACATGGATGTCTTTTTAATGCGATACAATCATTACTTATATTTAATAAATTATATAATTGTTAAATGTTATTTTATCCTATTTATTTCGCACGCGAATACTTTAGATTTCTGTACGTACCTATGTGTATCGTTATACATTTTCCAATGCATTAATATTATATAATATTTATCATGATAAATAATATAGAATATATGATATATACATATACATGTGTAAATACAATGGCGTATTAACAATGGGGATGTTTGGGTTGAAAAAATGCTGTTCGACTGGTTATTTAATTTAAATTTTGTTAAATTAAATCGTGCGATTTTCGTAGAAAATGGAACTGTGAGGTTTTATTTTTTATTTTACGCCTAAATAATTATTTAACCAAACATCTCATTTTTTTAGGTAACACTGGCGTTTATCAATTTAGGTTTTAAAAGCCCCTCCCAAAAAAAAAAAAAAATTGAAAATATGCCACTGTAATACAGTCTAAATTGTATATAAACTATAAGATCTTTTAATTTATAAAATGTTTTTTAGAAGAAAAACCATTATAGTTATAAATTACTATATAAATGCTTTGTATATAAAATAACTGATACAAGAATTAATCCTCTGATTATTCCTAATATTACTTTAAACCACACTTGTTGGTAACAACTATATACATTTCAATACATATTTGTTAAATGACAAACCATTTTTTTTTAAAAAACTCATCATTCGTTGTGTAAAATTTGCATATATTTTTTCGGATTTGTATGCTTTCTGAAAATATATAAATGTGCTCAATAATTACACTATTTAATTGATATCTGTCCAAATCATTTGCACCCATTTTACATAGTTTAATAATTATAAAATACCTATATCGTTGAAATTTGCACCCCACCTCCTCTAGGTATGTACTGTAATTGAATAATATGAATAGGATATTATTATTTGTTATATAAGAACTATATTATACTATATATTGTATTGACGTCCAAATCCGCCAGCGTTGTTGGTTGTTATTTTGATAATGATAAGTAATTATTAGAAATATTAGTATAATTAAATGATCTAAATCGATGTTTTATATTGGTGTTGTTTTGTTGAAAAATTTAAGACTTTTGTAAAATCGGTCAGAATTAGAAGGCTCGATTGAAAACAAGAATTAATACGTAGTTATGTATGAACACATAGTCCGTATATGCACTTGAAGGAACAATTTGTGTTCACGGATACTTAATTCACGTATTTCAGTATTATCCACGTATTCATGAATACTTAACTCACGTATTTTAGTGTTATCCACGTATTCACGGAAACGAATATAAATAGGAGCAGATTTATGTTCTTTAGTCTGTACGTAATACCAGTAGCCAGTGTCGTATTACCTCATATTATATAAAATCACATATTGTATAAAATTTAATTCTTTGTAATACAATGTAAAACTATATTTCAGATTAATAACCCTTGCTGTTGAAGCCTAAATTTCTAAAAAAAAAAAATACAAATGATTTTAAAGCTGCCCAAAGTGTTGTGTGCACATCAGATTGTCCCAACATTCTTACATAACCATAAATGCACATGCATTAAATTATGATTGGTCTTGATGTAATTTTCTTTAACAACAATTATTTATTTTTTTTTTATTGCTTCTGTCCGAAGGACATTATAGCATGACAATAAAGATATTTTATGACAGAAAAAAATATAAAAACAAGGAATTAGGTACAAAAATTACAATTTTTAGATGAGGAAGCCAGATGATGAGAGAAATTACGGAGGAGGAGCGAAAATCGAGGAGAAGGATTACATCCGGAGAGGTGTAACCTAAGCAAGAGAGTTGTGACAGAAATGGATTGCGGAGATGAATGAGAGAAGCGCAAGAGAAGAGGATGTGATGAAAATCACATACGGCTTCGTAGTCGTGAACAAAATTAATTAGATTTGACGCATCAGTCTTAATTGCAATGTTGTAAAACGCGGTGGAGTTCAATCTACAAATTATTAGAACGCCTAGAACGTATTTTTAAATACCTGTGTCCGATTTCTAATGTGATTACTGATCGATCTATTACTTCAACAATCCAGACCAGAAATTAAAAATTTCATAATGTAAATGGTTAGACTTATCATTCTTCTTAAACCCTTCCGAGTTTTTACGACAATTCGTAAGATTAAACAATTATCCCTTGGCTTATATTATAGTTTTCGTGCAAACGGTAAAAACGATGAACGACGGTTTAATGTAATATTAATAAGGCGACGAAAATGCAGATGGTTGATAGCCAAATTGACGAAAATAATAATTATAGTAAGTAAGTAAGTATTCACCATTTATTTTTATTTTATTGGATAACATAGCTACAAATACAATCGGCCGCCACAATAATTTAATTGTTTTACTTATGTATTTATTGAGATTATTGAGTAGATAACATACTTACAGAATTTAAATCTGTGATATCAAATATAAAGTTATAAAGATATTGGATAGTAAAACATAGTGGGCTTAACTAAATTCAAAATGGACTCTGCAATAAAATGATAATAAATCATAAATGACATTATGTCTGAAGACATATAAAATAAATAAAATATTTTAGTACTTAGAATTCATGGTATATTTTTTTGTACAAATAAATATAATAAATATTCGGGGTTTTTTTTTATCAATAAAAACAATTCACTAACAATAATCTAATGGCTAAATTATAATACGTGCCTAATTTCAATATATAAACTAATTATAAGATTAATTTTATTAATTATTTTATAATTTTATTGAAAATAGTCATTAAAATCTTAAACCTGAACCACGAATAAATTTTAGATAATACTACTTTGTACAATTATTAAATTGTTTTTAAAAGACTAGAATTGTGAAAAAGTAGAAATTTAAACCTTTAAAAAAAATTTCCTTTAAACGAATGTCAATCCATCTTATTTAGTTATATAACTGTAATATATAAATAACATAATATACAATATTAATTAATATGAAAAAGTTATTGTCAATGTGTTAGTGATTAATTAGAATAATTCTGATTAAATATAGCTATTAATACTATCAATAAATAGTAGGTATGCGCATACAAATACATACAAAAAACTATCAAAATTACAGGCTTTTGTATAATTAAACACTTCAATTTCGATATAAAATCAATTTATCAACATTTATTCATTTATAAATACTTAGTCTAATATTATTACTACATTTTAAAATGTCTATAAATGATACATCAGAGATTTTGTCCACATCTCTTGAAATAGAAAAATCTAGAAATGTAATTTGTGTATGATGTGCACATTGTTAAGATTGTATAAAATGTATAAATATACATTACTTATGAAGATCATATAATTGAAACTGTGAGATACAACTTTGAGATAGAATAAAGACATTACGGATTTATAAATTTTAATTATTTTTAATATTATGGAGGTAATTGAATAGCATAGATTACATAAGAGTTGTACTTGGTTTTAAAACAATTTAGTAAATTCTAATAAACTGATTGGTTATGATATCATACCAAAAACAAAGAGTATGTTTTTAGTTGCAAAATATCAAAATAAATGGAGCCAAATCATAATAAAATATACAAAAGGAAAAATATAAGACATTATTAATATCGGATAATTAAAAGTCTTTAAAATACCTTACTAATTGCACTTGTTGGCATCTTTCATTAAAACAAATAAACATGAACTTAAAGAACAATAACAATTATGTGAAAATAAAATTATTAAGTTTCAAAAATACAATCTTCTTATCATAAATTGTTCTTGGCAATGCAATCACTTTGTACACAAAACATGATCAGTTAAAAGTATCTTTCTGAATTGTAATTAAATGAGTATATTAGTATAGTTTTTTTGTCATAAAATTATATACATTTTATAACTAGTTAGGTTTTTCTTAATGAATAAACAATTACAATATAATATTGATCAACATTAAGCAATATTCAACATATTACACCTAATAAATCTACTCAAAAAAAGTATTTTTAGTAAGATTAAAACAAAAACATAATTAATTATCTTTAGTTGTTATCAATGGAATAATACACACAAAACAAATCACTATTTAAAATAATAACAGAAAGACACTATTAACTGACTGATCTGGATTTCCTTACAAATTACATATTTATTATTTTTACAAAAATAATCAATTCGTTTGTTCATTCAATGAATTTTACACATAGTTAATATAGCAAATAGTACTGAGCAAAATGTAACAATTTTTACAACAAATGGTAATTATTGCGATGACACGTGTTCAAGAGGGTCATTAGTAATACAGAATAAACAATAGGCAGTTATAAAAATCCATAATTAAATTAATCTTATCAACTATAAATTATAAATTGAATAATTGGTTGAAATGTTATAATATAGCAGAATAGCGGATATAATTACTCAGATAATACAGTAAAACTCATCTACAACTAACCCTGGTAAGAAAAAAACCTAATAATATTCTTTGACTGGAAATTGTATGAAAAAAATAATTTCATAGTAATAAAAGTATTTCTTTAAATCTGAAACAGGTGAAAACGGAACACCTTTGTTGGTCCCAATGAATTCCGTCCAAGAGAAGTTAATTTCATTAAAACATTTAATACATTTAACATAAAAATGATACTAAAGTAGATACTTTTTTTGAAGAACAATCATAATCTACTGTTAAGAAATATTGAATAAAATAATTTTTGGATATGATTATAATTTATTAAAATAAATGATAAATGGAAATTAATTAATTAATTGATTACAGATTATTTTACAGTGAAATAACAATAAATTGTATACAATTAAAAAATAAATGCATTATTTCCCATACCTATGGTAGAGAATCTAAAGAAAAATGTTAGTAATTTGTAGTAAAAAAATAAAACTTATAATAATACTTAGAAGTAATGTTTAATTGTATAAGTTGTAAACTATTTCAATATTAAATGCATTGTAAATTACAACCGTATATATTTCTTAATAAATAATCATTATAGTAGTATATTCAAAAATATTTTGATCCATATTAGTTAATAAACATTTTAAACAAATAATCCTTTGAACACTAGTCATTTAAATACATAACAACCCAAGTGATAGCAATCACTAAATAAAAATACTACATGTCATAAGTATGAAATTAAGATATTATAAAAGATTATTAAATATATATACAGTTGTTAATGACACATTGATGGACATAACTGCCATGGCAGTACTATAAAATATTGATCAATTTGTCATTATAGTTATTACAATATATAAAAATATTTATAAACTGTCTAACAGAAACTTTTTTAACAGAATCAAATGAAACCAATTATGAAACTTCTTTGAAATCAAAACTTTTTTATTAATCCTCGGAAAAGTACACTTTTATTAAATATGAAATACACTTTATTCATATAAATTATATTAAATCATTTTTTAACAATTTTTATTCTAAATGGAATAAGACAATGATTGATTATAGTTACTAGTGCTGTATATGATATTGTCAGAACATATTTGATCAATAAAACCTATGAAGTATTACTGCTTAAATAGCTTTAAACTGATATCCAAAGAACGGTGTATTAATAATCTAAAAATTGATATCTCCGTAAATTCCTAAGAGAACAATGTATGAAAAAAATTTCTGCTTCAAAATAAATACCAAACTACAAATAAGCTAAGAAAGCAAGACTAGATTTAATATCAGCATTAAAAACATCAAAAATAAATGCAAAAGAATGAAATATAATTTTATGACCAGAAACGTTTAATAGTTATCAATAATAGATTAATAGTAAAATGCCATTTATTGTATTATAAGAAAGACCGAAAAAAATACAAAATGAAAAAGTATTTACATGTTCTCATTTGTAGCTAAAATTATTTAATATTACCTAATTCGTAAAATAATAAAATAACTATTTTTTGTATTGGTAAAAGACACGTTTGTTTAAAATTGTCATGTAATAACAACAAATAAATACAACATTTATGTATATAAATGCATGCATCTAAATATAATATTTTTCAATAAATAATATGAAAATAAAAAATTGGTATACTAAGGTATTAGTAAAACCTTTAATTTTTAGTTTGTACAAAATTCATTAAATTAAAAAATTAAATGAAAGAATAAAAGAGAGATTTGAAATGTCACTAAATAATTTAGGAAAAGTTAATAAAATAAAAATATTTATATTAAATTATTAATAGTTTAAAATCTATCAAAAGTAATACTAAACCATTTTTAATGTTAGTAAAAAACACATTTAACTATAATAATAATCTTAACCGATTATACGAAAAAAAATAAAATTATATTAACATTTAACTATCATAACTAGATGATCCGTGCTCACGGTTTGGACTTGGTGGAGTGCTTGTATTACTACTGTTGTTTGATGCTACGGAATGCCTTGAGCTTCCAATCTGATGATCCTAATAACAGTTATATTAACAATCAAAGAATAATTAAGTACAATATTTTCCTATATTTTCAAACTTACTTTGTATTCATTTAAAGATGATATACTACGATTTAACGAATGAGACATATTTGGTGGTAGATCTGTATCTGAATGATGGTGAGCATAGTTGGAGCCAAATGATTCTGGAGTTCTCGGTTGGAGTATCGTTTTCTTTTTTATATATGATCGTTTTGAGGTTGATCCTAAAAAATTACAATATGTTAATGTTACAAGATTTGTTTTGTGAGTTTTGGACTCTAGTACACATGCATTAGAATATAATATCAGTTTATTATTTCTATGTATTATTATCATTGAAGGATTTGATAACTTCTTGAATAATATATGTGTAATTTCAGAAATTTTATACTTATACCAATAATGATAATTGCTATATAGAACAAAATTAGTTTATGTTTAATAACCAAACCAAAATAATATAATAAATAAAATTGTAACCAAAAATGTAATATTTGATCTTTATTTAAATGAATGTAGTTTAATTATACCTTAATAACCTTTTTATAATTTAAAAATATACTTCATATTTCAATAGTAATTAACTATAAAAGATAACTTGAAAAAATTACTATTTAATTAATTTAAGTTTTAAGTATTACACTAAAATTTAAACTACTTAAAAAAAAAATGTTATTTGGAGTCAATTTAAAAATTATTACAAACGGATTAATTAGTGTTGACTAGGAAAAATTCTAAAGTTAATAATGCTACATAAAACTTTTTTATAGTCAATAAACATAGTAAATCATGCCAAGCTTACCAACAATTGGATGGTAAATAGTTTTATTAATATCTGATCGTAATATTAAATTTTTACTTTCTTCAGGTGACTGACGAGTCATGTCAATCCCATATTTTGCTCTTGCCATTTTGAATTTGTCTAAATGACAATATTTAAATGTAATAATAACCATTATTTGGCTTAAAACTATCCATTTAATACTTATGAGTTATGACTTTATGAGTAATGAGTTATGATGAATAAAACATTTATTGCCAATGTTGTTTAAATAATAAGAAATTTAACACTAAGATTTTACATTATATTTCATTGTCCAATATTTATAATTATTTATTTTTATAAAAAATTAACATAACAATTTATGAATTAACAATTTAAGACATTGTTAACAATTCAATCAGTGTTTTAATTTTAAAATATTCTAGTTCCAACATTTATGTTTTATTAGGCATTTATTTTTTAAATTAAAAAAAATAATAATTTATAAAATAGCAGTTCATTTTATAAAAATTCAATATACATACTGATTTATTATTATAATTTTGATTGATCATAATATTACTTTGTAATTAGGTATTTGAATTGGATTTTGCTATTAGTAAAGAATAAAAAAAAATTACCACTTAAAGTCGAATGTTGCTGTGATGGACTTCTTGAAATTTGAAATGAATGCTTACTAGTAGTAGAAGTAAATGGTGGAAGAGGCTGGAAAATACATATGAATAAGGTTATATGAAATATATATATTAACTTGCTTGTTATTATAATAGAAAAACTTTTACTTTAGTTGGTGGCATTGAATCAGCAGTCTCAACTGTTGTAGGTAAATCAAGTAATCTTTGAATTTGTATACCATCTCCCGGGCCCATATGACTAATATGGTTGAAGTTTGTTGGAGCCGATATTATTTTTGACCTGCGATCAGGTCCTCGGATCGCCTTTTGCCCTTCACGTATAGAAAACCTTCTCCTAGTACGTGGTAATGACATACTACCAGTCATATCTCTCCATCTGATATTAATAAGTTCCCCTAAAAAAAATGGAAAAAATGTATACAGAAAATAAAACAAATACATATTTATATTATCAGCATACTTTGGTGTACATTGGATAAGTATATAATACATGGCAAATCATCAATAAAACAAACAGTCAAAGAGCCTGTATTATTAATAGGATGTGAATTTCGTAAATTTAAAGTCTGAATCCAATCACCACTATCAGCATTGAATATATTTATATGAGTGTCACTATATATTAATAAATGACCGTCACAATAACCTAAATAAGTTAAAAATAATATAAAAACAAAAAAAGAATAAGTATTCATTTATAAAGAATAACACTTACTAGCATCAATAAGATCACTAGGATACATGATTTCTCTATCTCTAGATTTTCGACCTTGAGAATCTACATAAATACCTAACGATTGGAAAATTAGTAAAAATTCTCCTCTGGGTAGTTCAATTGCTTTTATAGCATCCATTGCAGAATATGATAAGAAACCCATCATATGGTTATCGGGGTGAACCAAAGCTATAAAATCAATTACAAATATATAATCAAACAAAATTAGTAATATAACACAAATAATAAAATTTTACATATCGGATGATGATCTCCAGTTATGTGATATACACTGAAACCTGAGTGATAGCCAACACACAGTCGTCCATCAGTAAATATTGTCAAACTTTGAGCTTGTGAGGGAAGCATTATTTCTTTTAGACGTCTATGTCTTAGTTTAGTCCTAGTTACTTCATAAATTATGACCTGAGAAGTATTCTACAATGTCAATTAACACATTTTATTCTTATTTAAATTATGTTTAGTGGCAATTAATTTTACCTGTCTTTTTACAGCTATACATAAACAATATTGAAGATTAGTCATTCCAGGATACTTTTTCATCAAGCCAGTGCAAAATGTAATACAGCCTTTACTTTCAACTACTTTAACCCATTCAACTTCATCACCGTCTAAAGCCCGCACAGGAATTAAACGAACTTGTCTTTGTTTACCAGATAACACAATAATAAGCTGCTCTTCAGTTATGTAATCTATTTGATAAATTTTTTTTGCTTCTCCAATCCTGGCAATTTCTAAAAACAGTAACATCATATTACAAATTACACTGAAGATTTATGTAATTCAAAATGTATAAATTTAGGTTGTTGTTCAATATCATATCTATTATTTATTAAATATTGTTATTAAATTAAATAAATTTCATTGGTGCCTATGATTTTCCTTGAAAGACAATTCATTGAGAAATTGTGTAAATCAATATCATACTACATTATTTAAGCAACTTTGAGAAGATCAACTTATTATTAACTTTATGTAATTAATAGATATCTTATTGAATCTCCAGAGTTAAGGTACACTTAGTGAGAGCCCAATTTCATAAATTAATACAAACCTAATTGATCCAAATCTATACAATATAAGCCATCTTCTGTACCAATTACTAAGCGATCAGGATCAATAACAGCACTTGCCATAGCATTTTTAGTAATGGTAATTGTATTATCTAGAAGTTCTTTTGCTTTAAATATCTGAATAAATAAAACAATAACCAGCATTTTAAACAATAACTTAAATTGAAGTAATATTTTTTGAACTCTTACTACCGTCGTATTCGGTAAATTATTCCGTTTCAATATTCTATGTAGTTCACTTAAAGCAACAATCCATTTATTTTTTTCACTCTCTGTATCAGCTAACATCAGTGTTTGGTTTTTTATTCCAGGTGGATCTAAAAGTGATGTGGTAATCTATAAAAAATAATCCAATCAATTAATTTATACTTAATTAAAAAATATATTCAATACTTACACGAAAGATACATGGTATATCCTTTTTTCCAGCATGAATAACATCAGACTCTCTAACAGAAGAAACGGCAAATTCCGGATCACGCATATCCAACACTTGTGATACTGTTACTGCAGGTAATGCATTTCGATCTTGCGAAATATCATACAGGAATAATTTGAAATCGCATACTACTACAAATTGTCTCACCCATCCTTTTTTAACACCACCAGATCTTGGCACTTTTACGTAGCCTTCATAAGCAGTTCCTATACCACGAGTAGGGTCAATTCCTAAAGGTCGTTTTGCTAAAATAATAATTTCAAATTTAAAAAAACAAACTTATATTTTTAATAACACTAAAAATAATAAATACTTTGATCTGCAGGTACTGGACAAAGCAATGGGACTTTATCAGAACAAATAATGTGGCACACAAATCCACACACCTCGCATATTACACCTTGTCGAACAAGACCAACCATCAGTGATGTGCAGTGATTACATTTGGTTGGAGATGAAAAAGTTCTTACAATAAACTGATGACATTTTCCTTTTTCGGTGATTAAACTGTTAGGATTCTATAAAAAAAAATATTACATATTAAAAACATAATAAAAACAATACAAATTAATAATATTAATCACTAACTGTATTATTGAAATCTGAAAAGCTGGACTTTCTAATTGACAATGCTTTATTATCATCAAAACTTCTGTCATATCCGTCAATACTGTCACTTAAATTTGATTTATTGCTATTTCCAGTTGCAGATTCATTTAAAAAGTGATCTAAATAAGATAGTGGTGAGCATGAAGTTTGACCTAAAACTGTAATAACAAAATTATAATTATTAAAATAAATAAAAACATATATATTAATTAAATGCTAGATTTAGTCAAAATAAAAACTTATAGTTTAATAGCACAATAATTAAAAAAAATTAAACATACAGTTCTCTTTAAATTGTGTGATGTCAATTAAATTGCATTGTAAATTTATTGCACATGTTAAGAATAAAGATTTATATTGTTCATACATTAAAAATTGATATTTGTTCCACTATAGTATTTAAAAAAGTCTAAAATAAAGAGTTTAAATAAATATTTTTGAACAAATGCATTAATAGTTTATAATATTATTTAAAACCCCTAAGAAATATGTGAATGTAAATGATCAAAAGAAATCAAAGAAATTATCTATGAAAAATATTACTTCATAATTTTAAGAAATAAAAAAAGCCAAAAATATAATATTATATTTATACAGCTTATAAATAATGAATTGAATAGTTTTCCTTATATGGATATTTTATAAGACAAAATTATCTCTATATTTACATTTGTTTTTTCGTTGAAAGAAAGTATGAAACTATTGGTTTTAGATAACTTAAAGTTATATATTATATATATTGTTGAAATTACTAAAACATTAAACAATCATTAGGTACATAAACTCTATGACACACATTAAATCTAAATACACTATAACTTAACAGTTAACACATAATATGTTAATATAAAATATATATTTAATAAACATATTACACACAAGACTAGCAATAACTCAAACTTAACAATTAACATATACATTAACATAACAATATTAAGGACTCAATAAAATATTAGGAAACCACCTTCAAACTTCTAATTGTGTTAATGAAACACTAATGTTAAGGTTAACAGCAAGATGTTTTCACACATTAATCTTATCATTACAAACCTATTGACAAAAGAAGTTCTAGTCAGAAATAGTATTGAAACAAGATAATGACGAGCCCCCAAACACAACTTGATAATCCAATAAACAAAGGCAACTTGCCTAATTAAAGAAAACAAATTATAATAATGGTTATAATGGTTATATAAAAGACAACTAATTACAACAATAACAATTTTCACATTATTATCATAAAATTTTTTTCCAATGACCATAATAAAACAGCAGACAATATTAACTTTAACAAAATATAAATGTATTTAAACTTAAAATTAAACAACCTATATATATATATATATATATATATATATTGAGTCCAAATTGTAATTAATAATTTAAAAATAATATTAAACACCTAATGTAGTCATACATTTTTGAAAATGTTCCAAAAATATAAGAAAATGCGATTTAATTTTAACAGTTATGTATTATTTTATCAGTTTTTAAAATATATTCCCACAAAGTAGCTAAAGAATTGAATGACATTTATTTATTTTAACAAGTGATATATTTAGTAATGGGAATTGGATATAAATAATATGATAAATATAAAGGTAAAATTTGATTCTTAATTAATTCAAAATTATACACATGGCACTAAAATAAATAAATAATAATAATTTTAGCTGTGTAATATATTTACGTATTATTTTATCAGTTTTTAAAATATATTCCTACAAAGTAGCTAAAGAACTGAATGACATTTATTTATTTTAACAAGTGATATATTTAGTAATGGGAATTGGATATAAATAATATGATAAATATAAAGGTAAAATTTGATTCTTAATTAATTCAAAATTATACACATGGCACTAAAATAAATAAATAATAATAATTTTAGCGGTGTAATATATTAACAATTTATGTTAATGTTTAAATACATTTTCAAACTATATTGCTAATAGATACATTTAAAAAAATTTAGATAGAAAGTTATAAAATGATAATTAATATATATTCAATTAATGTTTAATCCACTATAAAATTTTCTTAATATGCATTAGTATTTATAGGAATAATACTTAAAAACATAATTTCATGTTTTAATAAATTACTAAACCATAGAATGATATGATATGTCAATTTATCTATATATCTTAACTTATAATCATTTAAACCTAACAGTATTTTAACTTATACTGATAACAACAAAAACAAAAATTCTACTGTTGAAAGTATAATTGTTGAAAAAAAAAAATTAATTATGCATAATAGAAAAAATAATCTTAAAAAAATAGTCTGGTATTACAACATTTCACATTACCCTTGCAAAGTTTTAAATTATAAATAAAATATATTAAATTAAATGGTTTTATAAGATACTTAAATGTTTGTAAAAAAGTAGATTTCTTTTTTTTCATATGTTAACAAAATGAAATCTACATTATAAAAAGGAATACTTGCTTTAAAAAACTTAACATTTTTTTTATTTTAAATGAAAATTACCACTTAAAGAATTATCTGTATTATATTTTTTTTTAGTTCATAAAATGTTACATACAAATTTTTGATACATATTTAGTGCCTTCGGGCTGATTGAAGATGAAAAAATATAGAAAATTTACATAATTCTAAAAAATACTTTGTCACTCTTGATCTCTAAATATGCAAAAATATGCAACATAAAATTTTACATACTAAACCACAATACCTTGAAATGGATTTCTATGTCACCTAGCATTAAATACGACTTAGCAAGATTGATATGCAAATGTATGAACTCACGAGCCCTAATAATAACCTAACAATAAAAATTAGAAATGTTATTATAACATTTACAAAGGTTCATTGAAAGACTGTAATTTAAAGTTCTAACAAATACTTATTCTTAAAACTAAAAACAATTAAGGGAAAGCTAGATAAATGAATGCTAAATTGTTGGATTTCTAAATGATATTAATCATCATTTATGTCTTTAAAACTAAATAACATTAATAATTACATTTTATAGTAGCTAACAAATTCAATATAATCAAATTTAGATTGCATTAAAATATATTACATAAGACTAATAGTGGCTCATAAATAATTTAACTTGAGAGGCCAAAAATCTACTTAACTATTACATCTTTAAAGCTACAATTATTAGTAAACAGCAAAATAAACAAAATAAAAGCACAGCGGTGACTGAGTAAACTTTGAAACCACTTAGTTAAAAAAGACCATTTAAATCAAAAGGTATATAATTTTACCCAATTCCACATTTTACATAAAATAATAATAAATCTTAAACGACAGTCTCATTGAACCAGTGACCATCATTGTTTTTGGTATTAATTGATCTGAATTAATATTTAGAGATATACATATATTTGACTTAAATACAGAAGATAAACATCATAAATACATTTTTTCTATAGGGATAAGAGAAATTATAGCCATAGAAAAAACCTAAAACTAACTATCTTACTAATTCTTTCTGGGGAACAAAAGCCAAAATATTAAATAGGCTAAACACTACACCATCCTAAACACTTTAAAAGGTAATTAGATTAAAATATCTTAACTTACAGGACTGTCTGGCATCCAACTGATTCTGTAATTCTTTTATCACATCATCTTTATCTTTCATATTATATACTAAAGATTCGTATCGCTGATGAAAATCTCTCAATTCTCTGAAAATAAATAATTAAAGATGATGAAAATAATTTTTATAATTTATGATACATAGCCCTCGCCGTCACAAAAAAAATCATACTCATTCATCCATAATTTACAAGACAAAAAATGAAATACTTTCTAATTTCTAGAATATTCAAATGTACATACGATAATTTTATTTTGAAAAAATCAATAAATTTTAGGAAGTATTATGGGATATTTAGATATTTCAAGCATTAAATTTATATAATAGTTCATTAGATACTTAGAAATGTTAGTACATCTGACACACATTTTAATAAAAGTATTATAAATATTTAAAAAATAAATTTTAAGCCAATTTTACTATAACGTTGCATCCAGTGATTTCAAAATTTCAAAAATAAATTTATATTATAAAAAAAGTTGTTTTAAAAATATTTTACAAATCTACTTTCCCCTTTATTTATATAATTATTACTATACTTTTGCATTGCAATTAATTCTGATCGGGTCTTGCTTAACTCTTCGCCTATTGATTGTTTTGCTTGAATCTCTGATTGCAATGAACTTTGAAGATTTAAAAGTTCCATTTTATCAAGTTTTTGGCTTCTTCTATTTCTCCAACTATTATCCTAAAAAAAAACATTAAAACATAAGAATCTGGTGGAATAAATTCATAATAAATATTAATATTAATATAAATACTACTAATTGTAATAAGTAAAAAGATAAAATATTTAATATAGTATAGAAATGCCAAATCAGAAATACAAATAGCATTTGATGAGTTAATATCCTTAATAAAAAAAAGATAAAAAAAAAATTACCTTATAAGAGACCTTTTAAAATTATGTGTTTGGAAAAATTTAACTATTTTTTTCTAAATTAAAGATAATATTAACCTCGAAATCTATACTTCTTTGGTTTTTAAAAATAAAATATGTTCATTAAATACACATTTTTTTACTTATGATTTTTAATGTTAAAATTGGCTCAATTGGAATTGTCAGTAGTTGGAATATTATATCAAGTTATTTAGTTTCAAATTGCTGTTATTTATAATTTTTTATCTTTTTCACATTATTATTTTTAATTACAATTAAAAAATATTATAGAAGGTTTATTCTTACCAACGCTGATTGGCCATTATTAGTTGGACATTGTTTCAAATATTCCAATTCTTCTTTCATTTTTGCTGCTAAAACTTGTAAATAGCCCCGAGCATCTTTTTCGTCGCTTATCCTATAAATATAATATATGAAAATGTAATAAAAGAGAAGTACTTAAATTTATTACCATTGAATTATATCTGATATTTGAGATTCTAGTTGATTTATAGTCTGCTTTTTCAAGTGTAATTCATCTTTCAATCGTTTATGTTCAAATTCAATAGATCGCAATATATCATTACTTTCTTTTTTCTAAAAAATTAATTAGCATTCACATTACAAAATTACTATTTTAAAAATGTACTTTAAAATACTTATATATACTTATACTTATATTTAAATATACCACATAAATTATTCATTATTTAAATGTATAATTCAAAAAGTAAAACACAGTTTTTTAAATATAAATGTGCATTAGATATAAAAATAAACATATTGAGACAAAAACAAAAATTTAATATTTTAGTACCGCATATATCGCATTAAATGTATAAATAAGAAATAAGCTATTTTAACTTACTTCTTTTTCCAATGTCTTTTGATTGACCTCATTTTCAAAAATTTGATCTTTCAATTTATTTGTTTCCATATTGTATTTTGCTTGTTCCTTGTTGATATTTTCGTTATATTCTACTTCTAATCTTTCTATTTCTCCCTTCAACCTGTTTAATTAATATTTTCAAACGTCACAAACTAATCAGGTATTTATTTAAGAAGAATTATTATGAGTTCTATGTATTTTTAATACTTGAATCAAATTTTTGAATACATTATTCATACCTAATGTATACTAATGTTAGCAATATCTATTTCAAAAAAGATTAATGCATAATTCTGTAGCAGTACGATTAAGATGATAAATGTCCATCTTCTTAATTAATGCATTTAAACATTCAAATATATTGAACATTAATGACTTACAAAAACAATGTGATCTAATTGTATGAAATTTTCTATTTCAGATCATTTTCTTGCTATACCAGAACAATATTCATAACATAATTTGTGATGCATTTGAAAACAATTTCTACCCAAGTCCAGATTCGGTATTAACCAGGATTCTTCTTTGGTAGATGTCAAACTGCAAGGCTTAAAGTGGCAGGGGCGCAATAGGACTCAGTCCTACCTCTGAATTTTATAATTTGATAATTAATCGAAATAATAATTTATATTATTAAAATATAATTCATGTTACTATCGATAATATCGATTTCATTATGTTATTTTTATTACAATCCATGTCAAATTTAATTTCTTGTACTTAATTTAATTTACATACATTTAAAAAATATTGTTATTTTTTTATGATTTATAAACAACATAACATTAATGACATTTTTGAAGTGAGTAATACTAAGTATAACAATTGAAAAATAGGCTTTGCAATTAGTCGATGTCACTAGGTGTTAAACAGTATTTAACAAACAAAAACTAACTGGAATTAAATTAAAGTAATAAAATATCAAGTAATATATACCTATAATCTATGTATAATAACAAGGAATTGTATTGGACTGTATGGATAGCTCAAAATGATGTTGGGATAAGAGTCCCCCTTCCTTTTTTTGCCACTTTAAGCCCTGTGTCAAAGTATATTTTAAAATAAATGATTTATATATTTATCAAAAAATAATTGATTAGGGATTCGTACAATTTTAGTGTACCATGTTTTTCCACCACTTAAAAAGCATACAAAATGTATAAAATCACAGCATTTTATTTATGTACTGTTTGAGGATTAAATTCGGATTTTAGTTTACCTATCTTTTAAAATAAAAATGAGAAAAATATTTTAAAATATTATACAAACCGAATTATTTCTTGCATTGCTCTTTGATTAGAATTTTCATTAGTTTCAAAAGTATTGTCGGTATATGATGGATTCGATCTTTCAATTTCAATTTTATACTAGAAAAATAATTTATTTTTAAATAACAAATAATAAATATAATATTGATTTATGTACTTGATGACACATTTCTTCATTTTTTTCTCGTAGTTTACGTTCATTGATAACTTCAGCAATAGATTCTTCTAATCTACTCTCCAGTTCTCTTCGAACTTTTTCTGAACGACGAACTTCTTGACGTAATATGTCTATTTTAGACATAGCTTCTTCTAACTCTTCTTCTTTATCTCTAACTAGTCTGGAGAGTTTTTGTTTATGCTGCCTAAGTTCAGATAATCTGCAAATAATAAGAATAATTATTGACAACTAATAACATTGTGAGACAAACTTCGGAAAGTATGTATTTCTTATTCAAACTAATTAGATGCAAATGTATGATATATAATTTTCAAGTTAATCAAATACATAATTTAATTTTTTTTTTTAATTAAAGACAAAAATAAGAGATTTCAATTTGAAAATTTACAAATTTGTATAGGTACTAGGTACGTTAACTGTACAGTGTACAGAAACTATTTTCTTTCTTTAATTTAAAAAAATTAATGCAATATTAACAAATTATATTGTTATGTGTTAACTGATGATTAAAAATAAGAACATGAAATAAAAATTTAGAAAACAAAGGAAAGAAACTACACCATATATTTCTTTCAACGCTTTCTAATTTAAATTATACATACAATTTTATTATTAAGTTATTATAAATTGTAAGAAATTCTGTTTCAGTGTATTGAACTACGCTATCAGGAGTATTAAGAGATGAGAAGATATCAATAAATGTATTTGACACTTATAGTTAGGAAAAACAATATTATAAACATTATTGTAGAGGCATTTAGTTAAATCATGTAGAGTTCTTATTTTTGGGTTAGTATGTAATGAAGAATTTTAAATAAAGTGAAACAATTATTATTTGAACACTATTGGGTCATATAAAACAAAACAAAGATTAATGATGAATTTATATAGAATGAAATGTGGATAAGATAGAAATGAACTATGATAGATTCAATTATAATATAATTACCAGAACCAGTCTAAATTGGTATCATTAAAATTAATGAAAAATATTTTTCAATAACTTTATCAAAAGTGTAGTTAAAAAGAAGAAAAATAACTACAGGATTTTTGGGCATACCAGAATTTCTCACGTAACAGACCACAAATTCAGCAAATGAAATGACATTAAAAATTATTCTCTAACTAAAAAATTATAAATAACATACTTATTAGTAACATGCCCATATTCAGTCATAGCATTATTTTTTTGTCCTAGCGCATCCATTAATTCAATTTCTTGAGCTTTCAATTTTTCATGTGTTTCTTGTTTTTCCTAACATAAAAAAAAACAATGACCATATTAACATTTTTAATATTTTTATATATTATGAAAACAACTATAAATTTAACACTTCATTTAACAATATTCTTATACATATTTTTTTTTTTAAACTTGGACTTGAACAATAAATTTGAATACATATTACAAAGGTAAGACATCTTTAAATAATATCTATTAAAAAATAAGCCTAATTTTCATTTAAAATATACATGCAATTTTTTATTAATACTTGTTCACTATTTACAATGAAATCATTATTATTTCTGAACAATATACTACATAAAAGAATATAAAAAATGAATGATCTTAAAGTACTAAAATAATATTAAATCAGTGCTACCATTAAACACAATTTTAAAATTTTAAATATTTATCATAATTAATCTTATATTTTACAAAACTAACCTTTTGGAGTTCTTCTTTTTCTTGTTGAAATTTTTTTATTATAATATCCAATTCCTTCTCATCACCAAAAGAAGCATTATGAATGATTTTATTTTCTTTATATTTCTTCAGTTGATCTTCAGAGTCTTAATAAGTGAATTAAACAATTATGAGACAAAAGTTACAGAAATTAAATTGTATTTCAGATAAATTAAATTATTCTTACCTTCAACTTCACTTTTTTCTTCTTGTGATCTCATTCGTTTAGTTGTTTTTCCCGATGAAAGCGATTTTCCAATAGATCCAAGATCTGATACAAAACTATTTTGAGTGAATGAAAACCCAATAAAAGGTAAATGAAGAGCAGAAAATATGGGATTAGATGGAGTAGGAGGAAAAATGTCAGTTTTAATATCAATTTCTTCAACATCAAAATGACTTGTATCGGTAGGACTAGACACGTCGGGAATATATGGAGCAACACTGTCTCTAATAGTTTCCCAATCTACACCAATAAACCAATTATGTTCCTAGAAAATGCAGTTTAAAGTTATAAAAACATCATTTAAATTAATATAAAAAAAAAAAAAAAACATTTAACTTACTTTAAAATCTTTAATACCAGTTTGACCAAGCCTTTGGTCAGCACTACAAATAAGTTTTTTCATTAGATCTTTTGCTTCTTCAGAAACTTGTATTTCTGGATCATTTGGGAGGTCAAAACAATTCTAAAAAAAAGGTGTATTTTATTGTTTTTTTAATTGTTAAAATAATAATTTGGTTAAAATATTCAAATTTATATTGTTAATTCGTTTTTTAATATTAATTCTAGAATATCATAGTAAATATCGTAATTACTTAAAACCCCATAAATTATATTTTTGGGCTTACAAAAAATTACTACTCTAAACTTTGTTATGACAAATATAAAAATAACAAAAAGTTAGATATACTCGTAAGAACTTATTTATATTGGAAGTCGAGATATATATACATATATTATAACTAGGGTTTGAGACTTATTGCACACAAATTGTAGGATATATATATGCACTTAAAATATGCGCAAAAATATGATGCTAAATTTTTTTTAGAGAAATTAAAAATTTGGTTTTTTATAATAGCAATTAAAAAATTTGATTTTATTAAATTTAAATGTTAAAACAATTTTTTTTATTTAGTTATTTTTTGACAAAAATAACATCAATAACTCTATAAATCTGAAACCATAAGATTACTTTGTATGATCAATTTAATTTTCGACACATGACAGAAAAAAAAGTTCACTTTTAGAATAAATGGTTCTTTATATAAAACATAAAAATGTATAAATATGCTTTAAATAACAAATTAATTGCCAAAATTTGTCAAATATGAATTTTGCCTAAAAAACCGCGAAATATGCAAAAAAAATGCAATAAAATGTTTGTATTTCAGTTTGTTATATTTTAAAATAATTTATACATTACTAAGCTATAGTCATTGTTAAAGAATATGCAAATGCAACAAACACCGATCTCTAATTATTACTAAGTAAATAATTAGTATTCTACTTTAAATACCAACCTTATGATTCATTATTTTAGCATACGTATGAACGAGAGATTCAGCATAAAATGGAGTTTCCCCATATATCATTTCATACATACATACTCCCAATGACCACCAATCACATTCACGTCCATAACAACCTTGCCCATCTTCAATAGCTTGCAATATTTCAGGAGATATATAATCTGGTGTACCAACAGCAACATTGCTCTCAACAAAACCATTTGAACCCACTTTTAAACATGATCCAAAATCAGCCAATCGTATATGGCCATTAGCGTCCAACAGTACATTATCTGGTTTAATATCTCTGTAAATGAAATACTTAATGTATACTAAACTTCAAATATCACAATTATTTCATTCTAACAACATTTTGAAATAAATAAATTTTGATAAGAAAACTTATAAATTGCACAGGAGATATTAAAAAATGATTATTACATAATATATTCTAAAAAATGTATATTGACTACCATCAAATCCAACATGAATTGTTCCTAAATATACTACAATTAAAAAAAACTTAATTAAACAAATTTTTCTAAAACAAGTTGATTTTCAAAGATTATTTCCAATTAATAATTATTAAAATAAATTTTAAAATCGATTTTTGGCATCATTAGACTTACTGATTAAGCTGAGACCGAACTAGTCAGCTATTAAATGATATGACATTAACCATTATTGTATGTTTTTTAAGACAAAACCATAGACTCTATGGTTTTCTTTTAAAATACATTATAATACTTTGTAGAATTATATGCAATAAGTCATTAAGTTGTTTTTAATTGGGTTTATATATGATTCTAACAATAATAATATTTAATGTGAAGACTTGTTCTATTAATGTTATTAAAATTGCAATTATAATTTGTTCTTATTTCATAAATTGATAGTATATGTAATTTTTTTAACTCATATATACTTACCTATGCACATAATGTAAATCGTGAATTGAATTTATTGCTAAAATCATTTCTGCAATATAAAATCTGGCCATATCTTCGGGAAGACGATCAAAAAATTTGCTCAATAATGTCAATAAATCTCCTCCACAATAATAATCCATAACTAGATACTGAAAAGTTTTAATTTAATTTATAATTAAATAACAAATACATTTTGCTATAAGAATAAAATAATAAAGTTTATAGACATAACACTATAACAGTATAACAGTTAAGATTATGGCATTCAACAAAAATATTAATTATCACAGTCCAAATTAAATTTTAAAGCATATATATTTAATATTCTAAGTTTTATTTATGAATTATATTTTTTACAAGACATCCACTATGATTGTTAAGTTGGATCTCAACATAAGTGTTATGATATTTAGAAGTCACATGATAAATAGATTATTGTTAGTTGTTAATTTTGATAAATTAATTAAATAAATAATGAAGCAGATATTTTCATTTTTTCTACTTATCATCAAAGCAGAAAAAGTTATATGTATTATATGTATTATAATTTTTCAAAAATAAGAAAATTTAAAAATGTATTAAATAATATGAATTTTTAGATATCTTTCTTAGATATCATATTATTCTTTGCATTTAAATATACATAAGTAAAAATATACTTAAATATACTTAAGTTTTGCTGTATACTGTATAGTAAATATAAAATAGAAGATATTTTACCAAATTTGTTTCATCTTGAAAAGCATAATGCAAATTAGTTATCCATCTACGATCACCGTATACTAAGACATCTCTTTCTTCCTAAAAATACAACATATATAATAACAATTTTTAAAATTGAATCGTAATAAAAATTAATAATTTACTTGAAAACAAGCTGTTTCCGCTCTTTTGAGCATCTCCCATTTGTTAAGAATTTTCATTGCATAAACTTTATCTGTTCCTTTCATGTGAACAACACATACTTCCCCAAAAGCACCACGGCCAATCACCTTGATAGTCTCAAAATCATCTCTAGTTAAGCGTAAGGATTTAACGCATGTTGCCACAGGTTTTACTACAATTGTAATTTATATTTTATACACATTAAGAATATTATTCATAAAACACTTTACATTATGGTACAATTTTTAAAAGTATATAAAATCCCTGTCATTAAAAATGATTTTTTCATATTTACAACATGTAAGAGTTGTAATTTTTTTAAATCAATAGCATATAATATTATATATTTATTACATTTTTTATACTATGTTGGTACATACCAAATTCTATAAAATCTGAAACAGTCTTTTCTCTGCGCAAGGATGAATTATTACATTCATCATAAAGTACAAGTAAAACATCTAATAGGGTTTCAATGCTAAAACATTTTCCTTGTCCTTGAATTGGACCTCCCAAAAATAATGCTTCTAATTGTCTCAGTCGATTATCGCCTAAAATAAAATATAGTGAAAAAATGTTGAGATAAAAATATAATAATTTTCCAAGTTACCTGATAAAAGAATTACATCAGTCACAGTTTCCGACATGGCATTCCGTTACTCAGGCAGTTAAAAAATCTAAAACAGGTTTTTTATTAGTTATACATTAAATTTAATTAATTATATTATTTTTATATTATTTAAAAATCAATTCACATTATTTATATATGATAATAAATTAATATAAATATGATGTAATAACATAAAAAATGTAAATAAAATTAATTTAATTTATTGTGCTTACATAATATTATATATATATTAATTTATACTTATACATTTATTTAAGAAAATGTTGCTAGTAAATTTATTAAAAACTAATAAAATTAATTAAAAACAAATTATTTATGTTTTTATTGAAGATAAAAATCTGTAGAAACCGTTAATATATCTTGTTATTTTAAAAAAATATATTTTTTTTAATTATTAATTTTAAAAAACAAATCTTTTAAAATACAATTCTGTTCAAAGTAATTTATTATATACTTTATATAATTTATTATACAGCTTCACTAATTTATAAATGAAGAAGAGATCACAACATGATAGTAATTATTTAATATTCAAATGTTTCGATAAAACTTAAATTGACACCAAAAATCTTTAATATCAATATTTTTCTATGTATTTTAAATAGATTATAACTTGCAACCAGTACCGCACCAGGGTTTTTTTATTATTGATATGATTTACACAATTTATTGATCAATAATAATGATTTTATTACCTAGGAAATACTATTTAATAAAGTGTCATATAAACTAACACATGTTAGAAAATGTGTTGTGGATAAAATTTTTAAAATTGTATTTTTCTTAATTATTTAAATTTGTAACATTTTAAATCAAAATAATAATTATGGCATTTAATGTTGCATTTAATTTTGGCATGGTAATTATAGCATTTTTCTATAAATTAACACAAGTTTTATTAGATTCTAAGTGAAACAAAGGAATGTATTAGTTTTACCATGGTGTGTTTTTTTTGATATGAGATGGTGTCTACTAATTCGTATTTTGAAAAAGTAATTTTTTAAATATTTTAACAATTTTCCAAATATACCAAGTATATTTTGTCATGCATTATTACATTACATTATATTTTTATAAGACTTTCTTTGTAACCAATAAAAAAATTTTTACCAGAAAACGAGTAAACAATTTTATAAGTGTTAGAAAATGCAACATGATTATACTATAATATTAGTTATTTAGTTGTTATTCTATAAATATTCATCGTAACGACTCAAAACATTTACTCAGTACTTATCTATATTAACATTTTAAAAACATTTAATAATTTATGAAATATTTAATGAAATTTGTGCTGTCAGTTGAAGTTGAAATTTTTCATTTGAAGTTCAACCTATCTTAATAGGAATTCGGTTCTACAACTATATCGACCATCTTTAAAAATAATAACTATTTCACCTGAACTCTTTCAATCAGAATCTTTTTTTCAAAATCAATGGAACATTGGTTTCAAATTTAAAAGATCCATCACTGTATCTCACTCAACCGTGGAGTCAAACCCGAACAAGGAGTTTCATGTTTTTTTAATTCCATATTAACCATGATACAGTTTTTAATACTACAGGAAATCAATAATGTAAGTATATTAACAATTAAAAATAAAATAAAATATACTTCAATTTAATCAATATTATTTTTAAGAATTTTCCAGACTTCTCAAATTATTCGGAAATTCAAATTTCTGAAGAAGCAAAAGCAAAATTTTTAAGTCACTAATAAATAATTAAATAGACAGGAGACATTAAATATTAAATGTTACTGAGTTACATAACTTAGGTACATTTAACTAATTAACTACTCAATTCTGAAATGATATATTCCCAAACTATAATCATTTTTATAGAAAATATTAGAAGTTATTAAATATATATAACATTCATCAAATCAACAATGTATTGTTTACAAAATAATAATAAAATTATTACATTTTTAAAAATAATACACTTTTTTTACTTTAATTTGAGACATATTTCAGTAAAACATTTTTACATTTAGTCATTATATTGGTTCAAATTCAACATACCAAACATTTTAGTTAATACAGAATGGAATGTAGAAGTTATTAACAAAAGAACTTATAGACAAGAAACAAATTAATATTAATTTGATATTCATAATTAACTTACAGAATATTTTATTTAATATAATAAATTATTTTTTCCAAAGCATTAACTGTTTTTCTTCATAAAAAAAATTCAAAATATAAAATAATAAATAATTATAAACTGCCTTTTTTAACTGTCTTTCTTTATCTTATTTATAATATTTATTTATTGCAAATTTGGAATTTTTATTTCTATATATTTTATATACTAAAAGTTCAATCTATATTTTATATTTTCAGCTAAACAAGTAACGTTTGAACAAAATACTTAATTAAAATAATGTAGCTATTATATACATATAAGTATAAACAATAAAGCTTACAAAAATATGCATTGTTTTTTTATTAATAATTATATAATTTTATATATATATATATTATATATATATATATGATTGTCATTACTTTAATGATTTATTTTAATCAGAATATAAAAAGTTATTAAACTGAAAAACATAAGTGAATTTAAAATCTCATCTGGTTAGTACTTGATATTTCTTTTTTCTACTTAGTTTTAGAATTTTGTTTGAAGTTCCATAATGGTGCATAATTTTTTTTAAATTAATTTGACTGATGATAGAATTGAAGAAAATTTTAAGTATTGTCAATTCCTAATAATAAAACTTTTTAAACTTTTAAGACCTACTATAGTTTTCTATTGTAAGCGCATTTATAAAAATTCTAGCAATAATCAGAAAAATCAATACTCAAATTATATATGTTTGAGCAACATAATTAACATTTTACTAATTATAATAATTATTAATACTTCTTTAAGTACAAAAATAACTGTAGATTTAATGGTTTAACATTATATTTATACTATTTTTCTATAAATGTTGTAAAACAATTTTCTGTGAATTATAAGTTTTTTGAAAATAATTCAATTTTGGTTTAAAATTATTGAAAGTTTTAAATATAAGTTTGTAAAGCACCTGCAATATTTAACAATTTTATTTAATATAACATTAAAGATTATTAAACAACTGTAAACCTGCAATCGCACAGAAATTAACTAATACATTTTATTATAAATAAAACACTGCCAAAAGCCAAAAGTCAATATTATTGTTAGAATCTTTCAATATTCAATAAAAAAATAAGTACCTATACTTCTTCATAAATAACATCCATTTCAATGAAACAAATCCCTTTTTTTATCTTTATTATAAAACATATAATCTGTAATTAATTATTCTAATATGCATGCATGATGATAATATTTATGATTTCAACATACATGAAACAAGCAGCCACCCAGAGTCAACATTTTACAACAAGATCAGCTAGAGTTTATTTTAATTCTTCCCTTTTTCCTTTCACTTGGAATAAACATTTAGTTTAGTCACTGCCCAAAATAATAATATAATAATTTACATTTTAAGTTATTCAAGTATTAAAAATTCTACATTAATTAAAATAATTATATACATTTTTAATTTAAAGTAATTGCAGATACCAATGAAAGAAAATACCTAGTACCTTTTTCAGTTATTCATGATATAATTTTGTTTAACACATCTGCAAATAAACTTATAAAGTTTTGAAAAAGTTTAAAGTATTTTATTTTTGTTTAAAAAATTTAAAAAGACTGCAAAATAATTTTGTTGTGTACTTTATTAATTGTGTTTGCTAATTAGATAACATTTTATTTGATTTTCTTATCACTTGTTATTACAAAATTTATTTAAATTCAGAGAAAATATTTTTACTTTTTTAAACTATATACATATACATGTATATACACTTTGTATACAATAAATGAAATAACATTGGACACATTTCCTAACAGGCATCAATTGTTATAAAAATAGATATAAATAATAATGAAAAGTATAATTTAATTCTTCCGCAACATTAACCAGTTACTATACAAATTATTTTAAGTATATTCCTCGATTATAATAGTAGGCGCTAATCAATTAAAAATACTATTATTAATAACATTCCATCATTCCACATTCAGTAACAAGAATTTAACAAGTTAAAATGCTATAAATGAACATGTACATACATAATATGTATGTTGAATATCGCAGTTTTCAACCAGTGTTGTGCATACCACTAGTTGAAAGCTTATACGAGGTATTAAAAAAAATTTGCTTTGAGAATAAACAATAAATTATTATTTACACTAAATACTGATGGTATAATATTATTATAAGCCATACATATTTGTACCAATAAGATTACAGGAATTTCTAACAATGCTTGTAATAATATAAGAGAGAAAAAAGGTAATTAGGTCTGGTCATGTCAAGTGGTAAATGAAAATTTTCATAATCTGTAGATGGTACTCGGACACAGAGGTTGAGAACCCCTGCACTATAATATATATAATAATAAGGTGGATGTTTTAGCCTTTCCCCGTTTTGGCACAAAAACTCCACTGGAAACTGAATACTGAACAGGATTCGATTTTAAATTGGGAAGATCTAATTTTGAATATAAATTGTGTACCAATACTGATAAGGTAATGACAGTTTTCAGAAAGCCTAACATAAACATCAAATGGAACGATCCTCGCGAGACACACAGAATGAATGATCATGAAACAACGATAAATCGCTACCTATAATATAGGTACGTTTCAAACATGTTGTTTGTCTGTCGATGTTGCATGATGTTATTCGCACATCGCCCATTAATGTAAACAAACGCACAATGTGAGCATGGACGTGTCTGTTTTTTTTTTTTTGGTACCGATCGAAATCGTTGGTCGCGTCGCGCTGCGAACACAGAGAACGCGGCCCGGGAACAGAAGCGTTCACGGCCGTAGTATCCGTTGACGCGGGTTAACGGGACCCGGGAACAACGGGCACTGGACATGCCCGCTGTAATGCTGAAGCAGCGTCATCAATTCATCAACGACTCACCGAAAAGTTCACCCGCGCGGCTTCGGGTCTATGGCGTCGCGCGTTCCTAGTTTGAAACGTTCAGGTGACCACCACCGTCCCGAGACCGTCCGATTTGGCTGCTGCGGATGGTACGCCCATTACGATCCGGACACACGATTGCTGCGGCGAGGCGGAAGGGGCGAGAGCAATAAGACAGAGCCGACTCTTCGCTCCGCTACGCGAAGACACCGAGGAGGATACTGAAACTGAATGTTATTTTCATTGCGGGTATCACGTTCGGACGTAATCATACGACGGTCGGAGCGCCGAGGGTATTCCAACGGGGCGCGCCGGATCGCAACGGTACGTAACGCTGCGCGACGGTCACGTCATTCCCGGGCGCGTTGACCTTTCGAAACGCATTCTGATACCGATTACCGATGATACGACGGCGGGCGCACCGGACGTGCGGGCAGGCGGCGCGCAGGTAGTTGGGCGGGTAGGTGGTACGCGTACGTTTTCGTTAACATTATGAACCGCGTTTTTTAGCGTTTTCGTGACGTGCGGGAAGGGGGGGGGACGCTCGTCGTTTGACGACGGCTGATGGCCTATCATCGCCTCCACGGACGAGACACGGGCCGGCGCGAGACGAACTTTTCCGAACATTATTCCCGAAGCGACGGCGCGGCGTAGACAACGATAATATAATTATTGTAATCCCTATTACGGTATTCGTAGGTATAATACCAGCACTACACGTGACGATTTTATTTTAATTAAAATACATTTTTATTCACACATTTTGTAGGCTTGTAGCCAGTGCGTGCACAGATGACTGACGGGTTACCATTCTTTGGTAAAAACCAATTTTACGAATACAGTGTGATACTCGTTTAATACCAACAATGCGTAGGTACTCGTAAGTCGGAATAGTTTAAGTTTCTTATTATTCTCACATCAATTCCTTTAATATTTCATAAATCTATACACCATCATTTACGAAATATTACAACCAAGTGAGAAACGCTTAGCGACATCCATGTTGTATTCGTTCAATTACGTTTCGATTGACAGAAATACATTTGCTGCGCACTTAAAAATTTCGTTGTTGGTACACACTATAGTACTACCTACATTTGTTTCTAATGCACGAGGTGTGTCGCGGTACTGCACGCTGTTTTAGGCCCTAATGCTCAAGAGTGTTGCATCACGTCGCGATCGCAGTAGCCGGTGGCAGCTGCACCGAGGAAACAATGCACGGAACGCAGCGGCGAGAAAATAAGTACGTCCGTGAGACGCGCGATAAAATAATTGGAAACACCGAAAAATGCGTCGACGTAAAAATATACTGCGCGGCAGTGTAAATTCGTGCGAATAAAAACGACGTTTTCAAAACCGCGTCCCGTTGCGATATCAGGCTATAGCGCGACTGTTCGTTACCCGTAGTGTATGACGCGTACGTGTTTTCGTAGTGGCCGTGGAAATTGTGAAATAATATTGCGAACTATATGAAATTTACCGCCGAGCTATTTCGAACAAAATCTATTTTAGCTCGAAAAATGTACAAAAAAAAAAAAAAAATAGCCGGCATAACTACGCCCGACGCCGCCGGCAGATGACACTCTCAGCACCGAACTTAACTCCGAATAATGGGATTTACGTACTATATATAGTGACGTGTATAAATCTTTCTATATTTATTCATGTCGATGACACGGCCCAACGCCCCTCCCAAAATACTAGATTCGATTTTTTTTAACGCCGTAACACTAATTCGTTTTAATGATTGACGTTCTTGTCCCAATTAACGCGTAGATCTCAGATTTCGAAACAAGTGAGCTTTTTTGGAAGTATTTTTGACAAATAACTCTTGAACAAAAATCAGTTTAACTTCAATCTGATTCTAATTAAACAATAATATTATTTTACTTTTGTTTGCTTATTTTCTGAATAAATACTTATTATTACAGCTCTTACATATTGATATTTTGTCATTTAGTGTGACATGTAAGTGTCAATTTCAACTAAAAGCAATATCAAAAATGAGTATACCTATGTCTAATCCATGCTTGGTTTTTTTTCAATTCGATAACACCTAATTAATTTTAATAATTTTCTTAACACTTTATTTTGCTTTCAAGTCCGATCTCAAATAATATATTTTTTTAATTTATTATTTGTTTCTGTAACTTATTTTACTGTTATAGTGTTATAATATTCGATAACAATCCAAATGTTCATCATTATAGAATACCCTACATAACTGCAACCCATTTGGAAGAGGAGTACGACCATAAAAAAATCTAGTAAAAAATAACCTGACTGTAAGCCAAACAGTATTCAATATTAACTATATAATAGTAGTAATAAATAATAATAAGTATCAATAATTAATAGTAATAGTTCCATTTTTAATAGGTTTTGATTTCACTATAGTAAATTGAATCACGACTGAAGTGAAATTTTTATACAAAGAAAAATCCATAATCCAATTTCATGAACGTCTCAAATTAATTATTGTTCATCATATTTTATCCCTACCAAATAGACACCAAGATTTAAGTTATTGAACTGCATTAACTTAATTTGACTACGTCGATTCAAATAAGTTTTAATTGAACGTTGTGCGTACATGTTTGACGATTAGGTATCTAATTATTATTTATTAATACTATTTGATTGTTAATGAATACCTACCTACTCGTACTTAAATGAATAATAATAATTATTATATATAATAAACTCTATGTATATTAAATATTGGTACCTACTATTAAAGTAGATATATAAGTATATTTATATTAGTATGGAATTGTGTAATGGCTATGGCTATTTTCATTTGATATTAAATACCAATACTTATTATTTCACAACTATAACTCAAAATGTTTAAGGAATCATATATTGACCTGTGTTCAATGTATAGTCTACATACACTTCTACGTTCTGGTTCTACGTTCTATTTAGAGTAAAGAAGCTATATAAACGTTTTGAATTCTAAAAAATATAGATCAATACAAATAGTAATTCTAATTGAAAACAATTCACAATAATTTTATTGAAAATTGTATCTACTATATTATATCTATAATATTTATTTTTTTTCGTAAAATAATAGATATTTTTCAATTTTAATAATTCATTAAAATCTAAGGTATTTACACAGTTTATAATTAAAAGGTATATTCAAATATTTTGCCCATATTTACGTATATTTATGTTATTGTCCGTATTGCGTGTTAAAATATTTATTTGTTGTACCTTATTATAAATACTACAAACAAATACATCTATATTAAAGTATGTAAATTTAAAGTTGCCTCGTTCCATACAAAATCTAAAATGTGCTCACTGTTTATTTATGATTTATTTATAACACACCTACCTTCTCTGAACGACATTCATGACGTACCTATCAACGAAAAAACGTTACACGTTACATTCGTATAGGTTAACTCGGCAGGTATGCAAATATTTGTAATTAATGTGGAGCGTCAACAACCCAAAGTAAAAAAGGAACGTGACATTATTAAAAAAGTAATTTAAAATAAGTACTAGAGTCTAGAAATATCCGTAGATGTAATGTATGATTAATATCTGTATGACATTTTTTTTTTAATAAACTTGATATAGGTAATACGTCATAATTCTTAAAATTTATTATACCATCTATAGCTACAAGCCTAAAACAAATGGAAAAAATGTACATCGTAAGAAAAACCTTAATTTACAATATAAACTAAAAACATCTATCTAAGATTCAAATTGAATTTGCTCCCTAAACCGATTTTGTATTTTTTTATACCGAACACTTGCTTGACAATACTTGTACTACTCGCACTATATAGCTAATAAAGCATGTCAATATGTACTTTACAACTTTTTCGGTGTGTGTGTCTTATGTAGGTTTATATTGATCTTCAATAATTAAACGCTTTTAAATTAATTATGAGAAAAAAAATTATTTTTTTGATATTTAATGAAAAATATGAAAATAATAAAATTAAGACTTAAGTTTGATTTCTAGAATACTTATCTCAAAGTTATCAAAGAATTAAAAATACGTGTACGCAACCGAAAGTTGAAATCTATTATACAAATGACGTCTTTTCAGTTTTTGATAAGGGGTACAAAATATTGAGCAGTCCACTAAAATGTTTATAAAGTTTTATTTTTTTCTATTATAATTGTAATATTATATAAAATTCAATTTTTTTACTCATATATCATTAATAATATAACATTAATTATTATGTGTTCACATTTTACAATACAAAACGTGAAACACAACAGACTAAGCCCCCCAAACATTTCATCAGTCCTATCAAAATTGTTTTCTACTTCTTGAATTTTTAAAAACTTTTTAATGCAGGATAAAACATTTGTTTGTAATAAAAAATTAAAAGCAATAAATGTACCATTTGTGCAAACTGAAAATGTGAAATAAATGTCATCAAAAATTTATTTTAAGAAGTCAATTTTGAAAATATTTTAGAACATTTAGATAAAGTAGTATTTCCTGAAACGTACGACCTTCCGATGACGACAATACGACATGCCACTTCAGTCTATGATTCTTGTCCATCGATTGTTTGATAAACTTGGAACACACTTACTAGCTTGTATATTTAAAATTATAATAATAAATTGTAATAATTAGCATAAATCTTAATATAATGCAATCAATTGGGTGAAACTCTAATCCCGCTTATGTACATTGCGCTCATACATGTATTTTATAAAAAAAATACATTATAGTATAAATTATAAAACTTATTTTGATGTATATGAATAATTTTTATTTATTAATCCGTACCTATATAAATTAGTTATCTTTTACAAATTAGAAATATAAAATGGGTACCCACTATTTTTAGTCACGTAGTTGTTCGTTGAAGTTCGTAATTTTTTCCGCAAACCTATTGCCCAAAGGATATACTAACTATAATGTAATGTGTCATATATTTCCTTTTTTTTGTGGTAAAAAACTAGAAGATTCATATATATATATATATATATATATATATATATATGTTACCGGCAATATGGATAATTCAAGTATTTTGCAGAATGACTAGGGATTATGCATATTTCCGACATATATTTTCGGTATTAGGCAATGTAAATAAAACACAGGATTTTCAATATTATTTTACATAGGTATAACCTAGGTATTTTATAAAATAGGTACCTAGGCATTGTGTAAAATGCCAATTTTTTTTTAGTCAAAGTAAAAAACAAATTATTAATTAATGTTTTTATATTATATATATATATTGATCTATATTGTCCTATTGATATGTGTGTTGTTTGTAGTGCATCAAACAGCTCACTGTTGGGCACATAATGCAGCATATTGTCATATTTTACCGGAAGTCCGGAAAAAGTTTCGTTTTTCTTTGTACAACTAGCACATCATACATACAACAATAGCATTTAATTAATTAAACAAAAATGTAAATAAAAAAAAAATAGTTTTATTTCACAAAAGTAATTTAGGGCCTACACTAAATACGTCTATTGTGTATGTATTACGTAACATGAATTACTTACCTTTTGATTAAACGGAAGTATTTAGGCTGTTTTTTCTTATGTCCACCTTTAAGTTCTAAATAATTTCTACTAACTCATTATATTGTTCATCAGATAAAAAACTCGTGTTATTGGCCAATTTTTTACGATTTTTCTGTAATTCGTTATAAAAATTTGACTTCATATCATCCGTATGATACACGAGAATGACGATAATGCAATACAATTTTGAGTACGTTCAATATTGTACCTCAGAATTATTATTATAGTAGGATAAGAATCTTGATCATAACTGCGTTAAATCGTGCACACACAGCACGCGCATTTACGATAAACGATAAGTAAAATCGTTGGTAATAGTTTTTTATCATATTTCCTAATTGACGTTTGGCATTATACATAATGCCTAGGCAAAGCTCGTATTATATATATTGCCGACGCCGAGTGATTTTTGGCATTTTGCAAAATACCGGACTATCCATATTGCCGGTAACATATACATACAAATAAAGAATTTTTTTTTGTAAACAATTTTTAATTATTAATTTCAATACCTACTTTTTTTTCATTTTTTCTGCATATTTTGGAATTTTTCAGTGTACATATATTTTAAAATTTAAAGTATATTATGCCCTTTTTTTGAGCATAATTGCATACAACAATTTTTGAGCGCATTCAATTCACAGCTCTGATTATCATGTATAGCTAATATAATCTACCGATTAGAATAAGACATTTATCGTTGACTAATATATTGTAATAGAACTAAAGCACACACACTCGGTAATGATTTAACGGGTGAGTGTTATTGCAATATGATTGTATTCAGTGGCGTATCCAGAAATTTTTTTCGGGGGGGGGGGGGGGGTTATGAAAAAGAATTTCTTAAGTATGTTTTCAAACGATGGAGTGTCGAAAATGTTCGTTCTCCGGTGGCAGTAGACACTGGAAGTGTTATGAAAATTTTAAGAAGTGTGGATATTATTGGATAAACGTCTGGGCTTGTTTCGAAGTATACTTCAATACCATTTTTGTTCATATATATATAGATAACTATAATATAATATTCAGCTATAAGCACTTGTTATCAATTACATTTTTTTTAATTATTGTGTTTTATTTTTACATGGTATATGATATTATATTATTATAGTATTTGAATATTTAGCAATTTTTTTTAAACTTCACAATTTTTGGGGGTGGTTATAACCCCCCCACCCCCCCTGGATACGCCACTGATTGTATTGTCGAGGTAAGTAGGTACATTATGGAATGCACAAATCGAAGGGAACTCGGCTGCACACGTCTGATTTAAAACCAGAAAACACGTTATCAATTTATAATGGTATCTGGTATTGCATCCAAGGAACATATTCAGATTGTAATTTTGTATCGTAATAATGTGCTCGTCGCGGTACGAGTGTTTGTACTCCGCGACCCGTGGGTGGAAGGGGTAGCGTGGCGTGAACGCGGTAAATATCAGGTAATGTGGAAGAACCATGTACGCAGTACTCTGGGCAGGGAGCAATATTCGTCGGATCAGCGGCGGCGCGTCTTCCGGTCACTCGTCGCTTACCTACACAACATATTTTATTCTACTGGTGTATCGAACGCTATCTGGTGAACTCTTTGATATTACGGACATTTTGGTACACAATATAATACGTTTACGGGTGACTCGTCAGAGACATTGTTCGGGGTTTTTTTCGTAAAATCGTTCGCGTTTTATGTTCCGAATTTCGATTGATACGAGTTGATCAGAAGCGGAAATCAAGGTAAATATTATGGTCGCAATCCCGTAAAGGTGTTCGATCGAAAAAAAATATTTTACACGTTGACTGGTAAACAAACAGTATGGACATGTTTTTAGAGATATCGACGTTCTGATAAGGCCGAGATTTCGTTCACGTTGTCGTGTGCGCATGCGTGCGTGCGTGCGTGTGTGTGTGTACTGTGTGTGCGCGAGTGTGTTTGTGTGTGTGTGTACTGTGTGTGCGCGAGTGTGTTTGTGTGTGTGTGTGTGTGTGTGTGTGTGTGTGTGTGTGTGTGTGTGTGTGTGTACTGTGTGTGCGCGAGTGTGTTTTTCTTCGCAATTGCCTCACGGTGGTAATTTGCATTTCGAATGTTTTACATTAATGTCTTCTGCAGTCGCTTGTCACCCCGGACGTTTGCGTTCCACTAAAACCAAATAATCCGTGTTTGTTCGTCCCGTAATAGTGCTGTGGACGGCGGAATAACATTTTATTTTTCAGCACAATGGATTTTCATAATGAAAGTGGAAACAATGCCGAATTGGATTCGAAATGTCGAACTTTGTGGGTGGGTAATCTGCATCCGAAAGTGACCAGCAAAAATTTAGCCGAATTGTTTTATCAGGTATCTAGAGTTATGACCACAATTTTTTTTCCATTACAATAAGTAATAACCATTCGGTCATTCAACTAACATAATTTTGGTTTGTTTGTTTTTTCTCAAGGCGGGACCGGTTGAATATGTAGAATTCCCTTTCGACGAACGTGAAATGTGTCAAAACTTTGCCTCTGTAGTTTTCAAGCATGCAAGTTCAGTGGAAGATAGTATAAAGCTGTTTCAGGGTACTCAATTATATGGGCTACCAATTACTACAAAAAACTATTCAAAGCATCTTGATAAACCAGTGTTTGATGAACAACTGAATTATTTTAAACAACTAGTTAATGTTGAGCGTAGTCAATCATCTGAAAGTAATTCCAATAAAAACAGATGGAATGATCAAAGTTTTGAAAATAAAAACAGTGTTCCAGAGAGTTTGCCAGAACCACCAATACATCATTTTATTAATTTTGATGATGATGAAAGTTATAGCCGTAGATCAGACACCATGCCTAGACAAGACTATAGTGAAAAATTTTCAAAATATCAACATAATGACGCATATAAAAAAAATCATGACCAAAGCTATGGAAGCGAACATGGATCAGCTGATAAATCTTTCCATAGTGGTGGTCGATATCGAAAACCAGAACATAACAGCAGTGCAAGCTCTATGGAAATGTCGAACTATGATCGGGATTCATATAATAATCAAAGTTATGATCGTAAACAACGAGATTATAATGCTCATTCATCATCTCATTGGAGAGAAAGTGCAAATTACAATCAAGATTCTTCATTCGCAGATGATGATAATTCTGCTAATGATTCAGCATCAGTACGTGATCTAAGGGATAATATGCGTAGAAAACGAAAACATATGGATTCAGACTACAATAATGATGCAAATGCTAGTGGTTCATCTACATTAGATCATCGAGATACTATGTACTACAATAAAAATACCCGGTATGAAAATCAAGGACAGCAGTATGATTCAGATTATAAGAACCGTTGGTCAGAAAGAAATAAGAACAAACGTGGAAATAGCAGTTTTTCACATACTGATTCTCGTAATAAAAATTATAATGATAAAAATAATAAATATCAAAATCATTATGCTAATCAAGATTATGCTAATCAAGATTATGGTGATCAAAGTTTCAATCAAGATAATTTTCAAGAACATAACAACGAATATCAAAATAATTATAATGATGGTTATAGACGGGACAGAAATAAACAAAACAATTTTAAATACAATCAAATGCGTTCACAGAATATGGAATCTAATAACCGTCAAAATAGTTCCTACATCCCATACAAAAGGAACAATGATGGTTATGAAAAAAAGCCATTTACAAATTCATATAGTCAACGAGGTGGATATAGTCGTGGTAAGAATTATAATAGAGGGGGTAATGATCGATCAAGACAAAATTATTATTGATAATGTTAATAAATAAGTACAGACTTATATAAATTTTAATAAAAAACCATTAATACAATTAATTGAATTGAAAATATTTTTTAAAAAAAACAAATTTTAATACATTTTAAAGTTCCTCTCTATTTTACTTTTTTACAAGCTATATTCATGTTATAAATATCAATATTTTTGATATTAAATTAATATGCTAATATTTGAAATATTTTAAGAAAAAATAAATTTAAAAAAAATATCTAAATAAGAAGCTTTCACTTAATGATTCAAATAATAAAATATTTAAAATATGTATTTGGTATTGTTATTAAAAAAAAATGAAATTGATAATTAGTTTGTAAAATATTTATTTAAAACAATATTTTATCGTTTTACTTATTTTTATTCATAACATGATATACATTATTAGAAGTTATTAAAACTATTGGTTGTTTAATTAAACATTAAATGTTTGTATTTGAAAGTATAGTTCTTGCTTCAAAATTAAATAAACAACTTGGATAATAAAGTAATTTTAGCACACATTTTGTAGTTATTACAAATAAAAAACAACTGGTAGTTGATAAAAAAAATTGTAGTTAATACAATTTCATATTATCTGTATACTGTGTAAATATATTTTAATCGGTCAAAATGTTCATTTATTATTAATTGTAAGTAGCTCATGGACACTGTTAGTTGTTAAGTTGTATATAATAGTTTTTTTTATGTTCATTAAAATGACTCCAGGAAGCCATTAGTAGTTTATTTAAACACTTTGTTTTATGTCTTATATAAAAAAAAATCTTTAAATGCATTATGGTTTTGATTATAAATTATAATAAATAAATCTGTTGTAATATCATGTATATAATTTTGTTTAAAAAAAATTTAATTAAAATATATCTTGTTTCAATTAATAATGAATCTATACAAAATACATAAATTAAATTAATAACTTATTTAAGATGGTTTTTTTTTTGTTTATATACTTCTATTTATTTAGGATTTTAGATTGTTCACTTGTATATTGAAAATTAAATCAAACCAATCGATTAAAGATTAATTACATATATTTTGAGCTGTTTAAACTTAGCAAGTATACACAAATATGTTCTATCACATAAAAACTATTTTACTGATTATAACTTACTTCTTGAAAATCTGATGAACTGGTTTGTAAAAAAAACTCAAGTAAAATGTTAAACATAACATCTTTATAATTAATATGCGAATCATTTTTTTAGTACAGACTACTATGTAGGGAAAAAATGAATATATTGTTGAAAAATTACTGTCAAATTGATTTACATGAAAATATATTTAATCATATTTAGCCACTATGGACATTTTGGAGTTCACATGTTTTTGAATGTTTTTTTAAATAAATTTTACATTTACTGCATATTGTATCTTAGTGATTTAATGATGTATAAGGTTGTTCAAGTTGTGGATCACCAATCCAATCTAAGTATATATATATTTTTTTATTCTATTGATACTTTTTATAGCTAAGTTATTTGAAATTATGTTATAACAAATGGTACATGGTTTTCCAGACTGTTTAATGGCTAGTTGAAAATATAATAATGCTATGTTATTGTAAACTGTCACTGTGTTGCAGTATGTGTATATTGCTACAACATTTATTTATTTATTTATTCAACTCTAAACAGTTTAGAGAGAAAAGGTAGGGGTAAGAGGTGATTATTGTTGGATAATTGCATTTAAATGTACATTATTATTAAACTAATTCTAAGAATTTGTAACAATTGTCCCTATGGAAAAATGGATTTAGAGTGTAGATTTTTCAATTCTTACACATTTTCAGCGCATTATGATCTTGCGCCTATTTTTGAATCCATTATGGATGTTACACATGGCAGACCAAATTGTTATTGTTATAATTTACGATATTCATTTTAATTGTATACTTAAATAAATGACTAAATTAAATAATGTTGTTTTTTTGGTTGAATTTTAATCACTGGATGATAATAGTTTATATTAATTAACATGTTAATTAAAATTTAAAATGTAACGAATATACCCTGTTATTTTAGGTATACAAAAAGTATTCAACACAAAGTATAGGTAATATAACACTATTCAAGATAAAACTTGAATGCTACATTTATTTTTTTCTGATTACATATAAGATATGAAAAAACATTTAAGTATTTTAATGGTAATTGATCATAAGTATAAAAGTTAAGATAAAAAAAAATAGGCATTGCTGTTGCCAAAAGTTATGTTATTTGTATATAACTAAAAGTAAGAACTACAAATAAGTGTAATTTTTATTGGTAAAAAAATCATCCACTGAAAAATCAGTAATTTTATCATTGTTATTAAATTATTAATTGAAGACCCATCGGCCAACATAACTGAATACATCCATTGCCTTTGACAATCAAGTAAAACAACTAGCACTTCACCTCTCATTATGTATTAAAAATAATAGGTATTGTATAATAAATTATTAACATAGTAATAATAATTTATTCTTAATTTATTAAAATAAAATTAATTCATCTTAACAATTTATAGCTTTTGGCAGATTTAAAAAGAGCACTCTTATGCATACTTCTTAAATGTAACCACTGAATAAGCGCGTCTAAATGCGGTCCCACACAACTGGTGTACTTGGTCAACGTTTATTACTGGCAACATATGACCAATATTGATGTTTTTTCCTACATGTTTGGTGTATATTTACAAGTATTACAATGCTGGGCATTAATACACACTTGTCATGGCAATTGTAAATTTTTCCACATGGGTTATATAGTTCACCAGATAATAATTGAAGTGTCTCATATGACTGATGCGTAGTTACCAGTGACATCGGTTGACAAAGTATACCAGTCATATGGGACCGCCTTAGTAGCCCAACCACCATCTGATTTCTAGGTTTTTCAAAATTGTACAATGCTTTAAAAAAATAATAAATTAAAAATTATTATTTGAAATCTATGTTAATGATATTAACAATAGATTTTCAAAATGTTAATTTCTAAATCAACTACAAAGGGAAGGCTAATTTGAATATACCCACACTTGATCTCAAGTCTAGACCTGCCAGTAAACATTTGTTAGAAAACTAATCAAACTTAATAACCACAAAAAATGACTAGTAATCTAAGGCTATTTGTAGACTCTTTGTATTTTTAGCTTATTTTTGTAACATGTCACTTTGGTAGATGGTGTAGAGTCAGAACCTGATTTTGATGCTTCTAGACGATCAGCACTTAAAAGGGACCCTGGTATCATTAAATTCTCTTTAGTTTTCCCTAAAATATGATAATTAGTTAGTATACAAATAAAATTTAATTAGAGAAAAAGATAAAGATTTTAATAATAACCTGTTTGAGATTTCTCTAATTCGATTATTTTTTTTCTAAGTGCCATGATTTCTTGTTTCATTTTTATAGCAGAAATAACATTATGTTCTTCCGTCAAAACTCCGAAAAACATGTTTAATTTATCTTGATAATACTTTTTTAATCCCGCAAATTTCTTCTCAATTGACAAATGAAAATCTTGGAAATTTTTATTCAAACGAACTATATTATGCCTTTGTCTATCATTGATTGCCTAAATATACAAATAAATGTTATGCTTATTATTAGAGGAAAACATTTGATTTGATTAATTTACTTACATCAAGTTTAGAAATTATTTCATCATTTTCCCGTCCAGATTCTTTTAAATCCACAACTTTGATGAAATAATGTGCCGACAACTTTTTTATTTCATCGTCACTCAAAGTTGAAACAAATTTCATGAAATGTATTTGTTCATCTGATTTCTATGCAAAAAAATACAAACATATTTGTTAAATATTGGTGCAATTTAATTGCAATGTTATTGTATTACTGGTTCAATATTTCTTGAATTTGTATTATTATTGCACACTACAATATTTTTTAATTCAGTTAAATAGTCAATGGATTCAATGACTTCATCATTTTCTAAATACTTTCGAATTTCTTCTTTGGTCAAACAGTGTTCCTTGAAAAATATACAAATTTGAAGTATTATTTTTAATTGAATTAATATTTTAATATTTAAATATTAAAATTGAGTAAATACAAATATTTTAATATTTATACTCGAGGTATTTAAGTATATTGTGTACATGTGCATTTGTGTGATACTGTGAAATATTACTTATATACCGTCATACTTAAGTGCGTATATTATTAATTATTATATAATTTAAATTAACCCCCTATTTATATATGTTCATTGCTGTTTTCCCTGGGTTCACATACAGCTTACACAGATGAAACACACTTAATAATACAACATAATAGAAGTAACAAATAATATAAATGATTATACATTATGAATATATATATTTAATATTTATGTATTATTTCTTATATTTTTTAATTCAAGTCTAATTCAAGTTTACCTTTTGATATTTTGGATTGAACATGCCTTTAGGCCTCAAATTTAAAACGTCATTCCTCATATTTTGCAAATCCAAAAATTCTTTTTTTAAATTATTATCTTCGATGAAATTAGAAGACGAATTTATTCTACTTTTTTCAAAACTTGAAAAAACCTACAATTGACAATGTAGAAAATAATATGAGAGTAAAATGTGTAATTCATCATGAACAATTTGTTTTACATACCCCCAAACTAGGTACATGTATTTCCAATTGCATAATTCGATTTTCTTTTTCACTAATTAATGATATTATTTGTTGTTTATTTTTTAATAGTTTGTCTAATTGGTCATAAAACACTTTTAAGCGGTTTTTTGAAACTTTCAGTGCAGCTCGATTTTGATGTAATCTAAAAATAAAATGCCATAAGTAATCAATAAAAAAACTCTGCCACATATTATGTAAATAGGTACTTTTCTTTGCTATCACCAGCAATTTTTATAATTACATCCATTTGCTTTAGTTTATTCTCATATTTCTCTATTTTCTCTGCTGTTGTTCTATCTCCAGAGTCGGAATTATTATTTTTACTAGATCCATTACTAGAATTTGTTTTTATTGTTTTATCTTGTTTTGACTTGTTCTTTTGATTTAAAATCTTACTATATTTTTTTGTAACTTTGTGATATTCCTTTTTAATTTTATCTTTTGCAGTGGCTCTAATTTCTGCATAGCATATGTTCTCGCGGATTAAATTTTCCTTAAATATTTAAATTATGAAATAAATTGAAAAACATAATATATTTTACAATACATAAATCAAAAATAAAAATTATGAACATTTTACCTTTATAACTATAATTTCTTCTAATTGATGAATATTCATTTTCAATGCTTCTTCATTAACATCTAATATATTAATTTCATTTTTCTTATGATATACCTCATTTTTTAAAGTTTGTAATTCCTTTCGTAATTTAGTAACATCATTTTCTTTATTACTACTTTCAATGCACGCTAATAAAATTTCTTGATTTTCATCAAACACAGAATCTAAAAATGATTGATAACAAATTAAATATTATGAATGGCCTCATTACAAATAACATAATTATTAAAACTTTAATATGTAACCATAATTTGAATTCAAAAGGTTGTTTACTAAAATACTTAATTAAAAAGTCATAGAATATACCTAATGTAAAATTAATATAATACATGATATAAACACATAATAATTAATAAACAAATAGATAAGTGTTTCATATATAAGTAACCTACTTATGTAATATCCATAAGGTATATAGGTAAATTTAAAATTGTATATTCAATTTACTTTTCAAGAATGAAAGACAATTTATAGTGATACCATTAGTGTAAGAAAAGGCAACGGAATCATGAATGATACAAATAAAACATAAATGCTAAAAATTACGTCAGAAAATAAACCTAATCAAAGTTTCATGTAACAAGTAAGAAAGCAATACATATTGCTTGCGTATAAGTTGTCTATGAACATAATTTTTAATCATATCAAGAGACACTTTTGACAACATTTTAAAAATGCATAAGAAATGGCTGAAAATATATCAGGTATAGAAGAGCTTGTTTAATTTAATTTATCAGGTACTACATTTAGAAGATAATTAAGTGATGATATCACTAAATAATAGACAAGTAACATATTTTAATATTTTTTTTACTTATTTTCAATTTAAAAAATAATAATAATAATAACTGCCATACAGAATGGGTAATTAATTAAGGAGATTAAACAATTTTGATCAGTACTCACAATCAATACTAGTAAGTTCTGTTGGTAACTGATTCATCGTGGCTCTGATGACGTAATCAAATCGATAATTGATGTACTTTTCATATGTGTTAAATGCAGTGATCAACTTCTGGTCGAATATTATTTCATTCATAACACTTTCTATGTCCAAGCCCATCTTGGCAGTTGAGTAATGGTTGCGATTAACAGGTTTGAAAAAAACAGCAAGCTAATCGCTATGAATGTAATCTGAATAAAAGCAATTATGAGATTGCCATCGCTTCGATAAAGAAAATAATAAAAATCACACTCGAATGTAATTATTAATTAGACACAGACATAAGACAACAAACAAACGGCCGCGGTTGGAAATATTATTGAAACTTTAAAAAGATTGCTTGGAATAATAATAATATTATGAATCCGTAGTCCGTACAAATGCTTATCACGACTACTGCTATCAGTGCGATCACTTGGTATGTTCACGTATCCGTTATTCGGCGTCCGCGACGCCGCGTTACGTTTAGGCCGCGGTCACACAGGTGCCGGGAATCCGGACGTCGCGAAGTGCGAACACCAAACGGAACACCGATCGCACTCGCGACGTCCGTTCCGTGTGACTCCGGCCTAAACTATCCTGCAGGGCAACGCGGGTCTCGTCGGATATCGTATTTCAGGGCCGTCGCTAATGCGGCACACGCTTGTCCCGTAATTACATGGGATGTTTCCGGAAAGTAATACAATACCTCAAGTTAAAACAATAATAATTGTTTGATTTCCCCGATTGCACGTAGGCATTTAATTAGCAATCGTGCTGTATGTATGAGAATGCTGTTGAGGAGTGCACGTTTAGGCCCTCCGCAAACGGTAAAACTGTTTTGCAACGGATTTACGTCTTCTATCCCCGCACACGAGTACAATCGAATTTTGACCAGTTTGTAGTTTACGAGTTCACATCTTAAGGAGGAGACGTGCATTTTTTAAAAAGTTTTTTCAAACAAGTTTTATTTAATTTAATTTTATGCATAAGTTTTGCAACATGTCAAGTAGACACCGTAGAAACCGAAAAGTCGTACAAAGGGAATATTCGACCCATCCATATATGGAAAAAAATGTTAAATGCAGGTTGTTTATAGCAGCAGAACAACTGAACCAAACTGATGCCAAGTTTATATCGTTTTATAGAATGTCTAAGCATTCTTGCCGAGATATAATATAATATAGGTATTATAATTATATACTTCAGGTATAATATACAAATTTTGATTATTATAATAATTATTAAATAATTAATTACCATGCAACCACGCAACTGAAATTGATATTCGACCTGCAAGCACAGTTGCACGCGACCAGTTGGAAACTGATTACAAACCGATTTGGTCTTAGTCGACAAGTGTGCGATTTCCTATTAGGGATTGTTCTCACCAAAGCAACTCGCAACTGCAACTCGATTGAAACGCAACTGCAACGCGACCGCGCGCACTAATGAACATGTTCTCACCGGTCGCAACGCGACTGAAAAGTGATCCAACTTGCACGAAACTTATTTGAAACCGTTTGAAGCAACTCGACATGCACGGTTTTGTCTCAAGTTTCATACAAATTACCACCGTATCCATATAACAATATAATACTTATCTATATTATTTAATTTTTCTGGATCTTGATCCAATTCTCTTGACACAATAAACGTACTGTAGCATATATTTTTTATATAGTGTGGATGAACCCAAAATCGCTTTTTGTTTTGTTTATTTTTTTTTTTTAAGTATAAATATGCAACAACAACGCCATCCTCAGATGAAGACATATTAAATTACTAAAATAGTTTAAATTACTGACTAAGTAATAGGTAACGAGTAACGACTATTGAGATGAACTGAGCGAGAGCGAGACTGAACAACATTGCTAAAAACAGTTGCTTCAATGAGAACACTGACCGCAACGCAATTTAAATTCGATTGCAACCCAACGACCTGCACGATCTAGTTGCAGTTGCAAGTTGCTTAGGTGAGAACAATCCCTAAATAAACAACGTCACCAAACAGCCGCTTACGCAACTCATTTGAGATTCTCGTTGCAAAACAGTTTTACCGTGTGCGGAGGGTCTTACACGCACTAAATATGCAGCGAACCTACTATGCAGCACGTTGTCACAAACGTTGTCGAGCCAAGATTAAATTGTACATTTGTACATTCTGAAATCGAAAATACCTATGACATGGGAAGACACTAATTTTTGTGGTCCATTACAGGCATACGGTTGTCATTTTGTCAACATCAAAAACACCTGTATACGTCAACAAGATCGTCGTAAAGCAAACGAAGAAGTTCCGTCCTTTGACGCCAAAATTACATCAAATCAAGTAATCATAGGTAGTCAAAATAATAAATACCTATCTATTTCCATCCTTACTTGTGTAAATTGTTTGGATCACAATGATATTATGATACATTTTTTCAATTTATTATTATCATTAAAAATGCAAGCCACCCGCAAGTAATTTTCAAAATTAAATTTTGGCTATTGCTAAAATACTAACGAGGACCGCTGCTCTAAATAAACAAAAACAATCGAACGGGCCCGGATGAAAGAAGACATGTTAACCTAGAACAGGAATGTAATTGTTTTCGTCAGGTATCGGTTTAGACTTTTAGCGTTACAATTGCACATCGATAATATTAATGTAATTTACAAAAACTATTTTTTATTCATTGATAAGTCGCGCCGGTCACCACGAGCACGATCGGTTATCAATATTATCATTGCACTCGGTGCAGAAAACTTGGTGTGGTGCTCGTTTGTATTTGCGTTGACGTGAAAAATTAAAAAACCAATTTGGACATTCGGCGGAAAACGCTGTATAAGTAAGCGTGTTATTTTGTCATTCTCAGGACCGTGAAGTGAAATCAAAGGCCCCAAGGAAAAATGAATTCGGGTTCCACGTTATGTTATTGCTCATTTAACTTACTACTTCTAAGTATACACGCGTCACACAGCGTTGTTCTTTAAAATGTGTAAGTGGAACTATCACAGTTATTATAATTTAAAACTATTATAAATACTGTTGTTCACACATTTTTGGACACGTTTTAAAATTTTTAAAGTAAAATTATGAATTTAAATTATAGATAATCTTTATATTCAAGTAATAACTTGGAACTTGGTAAAATATAAGACCTGGTAGCTTTGGCCGAGCCCAGATCCGCGTCTCGGGGCTACAGCCTCTTCTCCCCCCCACCGTCGGGCCAGTTCATTTGCATAAACATTATAATACCTATGTACGATGTGTACTTATCATTACATATTTGGCAGTTTAACGAATTGATTTGTTTTGTTCACTACTTCATAATATTCGTGTTACCCATTTACATTAGTACCATAAATCATTACTACCTATGCTATCCAAAGTTAATTTTGATGTAAATTATATAGATTTCGGATTTCGTAGTGTATATGATTAATTACAGTTGATACGTACTTTTGGGCTACACGTTTAATTTAAGTATACAATACTTTGTATTATTAAAACGACCAAAAAAAAGTTTATATTTAACTTCCATGATTGAACAATACTTCGATATCATTCAACGTAAAGGTTAAATTGTATGTAAACAAATGAATAAGCTCTGTTTATGATTATGAAGTAGTAATCTACAAACATTTGGTACCTTCACAGAACAGAGAACATGTCGTACAGTATTTTGAATTTGTTAACTTTATATTGTTATCGGCACACGATAACACGTCAGTGATTGATAACAAAATATCAGTTTCCATACGATTCGAGTTGGCTGTGATACTGCTCTGTTAAGTTTTCGTGAATTTGAACGTTTGTATTCGAACGTGGCATTTGCTAACAGTTTAACAAAACAAATGCCTTTTTTCAAATGTGCATACCTACATAGGTGTCAGCTATGAAATTTGTCTCATATTCAATGCACAACGAGAGTATATTTAGTATCACAACTCAATAGAAAAAATAAACGTCCAGTCCGTATTGTATAGTGAGTATATTTAAAAAGTTAACTAAAACAATTTAATTTGAGCATAGCTAAGCGTCCAAGCAACCATTTAGTGTACATAAATAATGGTTTGAGGTTTTTCTCGGGGTCTTACCATCTAGTGATTTTCATATTTTTAAAGTATTATAAAATTGTTTAGCTTTTGAACTCATTGAATGATTATTATAATAATGTTTCAAATATTTCAAAGTTGATCTCTGGACTACTTACTTTTAAAAATGTTATTTTTAGTTTGCTTCACAAGAGACAGTTCTTAAAGTTGGCAATAAACATATGCCGGAAAAAAATGATTATTTGATAATCGATAAGTACAATGGTACATAATATAAACACTATTAATTAAGAATGAAAATAGGTATGTCATTAAATGTAGAAAGTATTATGGATACATTTGAGATAGACTGATAATCTACGGCAGCATTAGTAATAAGTAATAACTGTTCTTTTGTTTTAATTTTTCGGTTTTTTATGCGCATTTCCCATCATTTTATTTATTTCTTATACATTAAAACTGAAATTTTTACCATATGTAAGTAATCAAAATTGTTTCTTATTTATTTTTTGTTAAACAATGAATTCAATATTAATACAGTAGTAGGGATCCTAGAGTCTATAGAATTGAAAAGTATGAAACATAGAAATTAATTACGTATTTATAAAAAGCTTATTAGAATACCTATCTGTTGGTATTAACCACAGTATATAATATACTATGGTAAAGACAAAATAGACTAAAAAGTTAAAAATTAATTTTTTTTTATGATAGTTCTTTTACACCGATAGTTGTTACACCTATCTTTAAATAATTAAATCATTGGTCAGTATATTTATTGTTTAATATTAGGTATTTAAATAGTTCCTAATGCTAGTTTTGGTGTATTTCTTGATGTTCAATTCAGATATTTAATTAAAATATTTACAGTTCCATGTTAATGATAATAGTTTTCATACACATCATTATTGTGATAGAAAGTATTCAAATTATTTTTATTTGAGTTTTATATCTTATCAATACTTTTATTAAGTATAAACTTGTCTTAATAATTTGAATCCAAATGGGAGATATAATATTGAGTGATTGAAAATTTATATAAATATTTTGCTTCAGTAGGTATATTATTCAAGAGATTATTGACTTATTGCATTTTAAAATACCTATTATTTCTTAGCTGTATACCTCACACAAAAAAAATTGTACCCAAGTATTTAAAAACCTATTTTATATTAACTCGATTGCATTGAATTTGATAAAATTTTTCTAAATAGTTGTCTATTAATTGTACTTCCAATATTTATAATAGCTATTTAAAATAGTTTTTACTTTTATAGAGCATTGCAATGTTAAGATATAGAGGGAAAAAATCAGCTTTAAGTATTGTAAAAGAGTTTGATTCATTTCCAAAGGTCCAAGAAGAAATTTATGAACCATCTACCTATAGTAATGTTATATGTAAGGAAACACAATATTATGTTTAAATGTATCTATGATTGAGTATCAGTTATATTTATATGTTGTTTTAGTAGAAGTTACATTTTTAAATTTGATTAAAACCATGTTCAAGTTTAAAAAATAGAATTTTTTTCCAGCTACTGCCTTAGTTTCCATATTTGGATTATGGATAATTATTTCCGAAATACGATATGTTTTACAAGATCATAACATATACAGATTTGTACCAGACACTGAGTATGAATCAAAACTCCCAATTAACATTGACATTACAGTTGCATCAACTTGTGATAGTAAGCCAATTATTATTTATGATACAGTTTGTTACTCAATTTTATTTATTTATTTTTTTATTTTGCATAATTTTCAGGTATAGGTGCTGATATTGTTGACACAACTGGACAAAATATGATGTTATTTGGCGAATTAAAAACTGATGATACATGGTGGGAAATGACGAGAGAACAGCAATTGCATTTCGACCAAATGCGTGATATCAATGAATATTTAAGGGAAGAATATCATTCTATGAAAGATATTCTGTGGATGTTTGATGATTATAATAAATTAAAAAACAAATTTCCTGTTAGGTATAGTTAATATTTTAAATAAAGTATCATATAGCTATATTTAAGTATTGACAAGTATGTAAAATGATAAACTTGCTTTTTTGATACCAAAATTATTTTACTAGTCTTAATTAAATTTATTTATAATAATGTTCTATAAAATAATGAGTTTGGTTTAAATGATTTTAATTGTTATCTAATATAATATTAATTTATAATCTATTATCTATTATTATTATTTTTATGTTCTTTTCATCATATTATTTCATATATCATGTTATAGAATATTAACATTTTTATTTTATTATCATTAACAACTTTACTATATTTATTATTGCAATTTATTCTTTCAATAAATGTATTAATATATTTTAGTCCCTATTTTTTTTTAAAAAGTATAGACTTTGCATGATTTAATAAATGTATTAATATAATTTATATGAGTTGAATATAAAATAATAATTATTAAATTCTTGAGTCATATCATTTTTTTTAAGTTAATTCATATTTTAAATTTTAATACTATTTTCTTTATAAGTGAATGTATATTTAAAAAAAATTGTCGTATAGTTTTAATTTATTTAATTTAAACATTAATTTTGATCCAAGCCATACTTTTGAAAATTATCTAAATTGGGTGTGGAAATATTTTAGATGTTGTAAAAAATGTATGAAAACATTCTTTATTTGATTAAAAAAATATAGTATTAAAACATGTACGAATCTTATGTGCTAATCATTGATTGGAACTTTCAAGATTACTATCAAACATTTTTAAAATTCTTAAAAGTATCAAGTATACATTATTTATACATCAGTTCATTAATTTTGTTTTATTATTTTATCAAACGTGTATGGATTTGTTAGTATAAACTGCCATAGAATTGTTTTATTTTATTATTATTTTCTTTAATTTATAAATGCAAAGAAATTCAAATTCTTTATTACACAATGTATTCAATCATTATTTTTTCATATTGCAGAACAGAGAAGCCTGACACTTTACCTAATGCATGTCGTATTCATGGATCATTAATTCTAAATAAAGTGATAGGAAATTTCCATATAACTCCTGGAAAATCTTTAATAGTTCCAGGTGGTCATGTACATCTTACTGGTCCATTTTTTGGAACAATGGCTACTAATTTTTCCCACCGAATTCATCAATTTTCATTCGGAATCCCAACAAAGGGACTTGTGTATTCCTTAGAAGGAGAGCTTCATGTAGCTAATGAAAGTAAGAAATGAATTATTTTTCAAAAAATACAAAATAATATAGCTTATAAACTGTATACTTATTATATTTATTAATATGACTGTTATAGGTGATATATCATATAAATATTTTATTGATGTAGTAGCTACAGATGTTAAATCAAATTCAAATGAAATTAAAACCTATCAGTATTCAGCTAAAGATATACAAAGAATAATAGACCATACTTCTGGTAGGTTGAATGATTATTGAAGAATAGCTTATTATTATTATACAATTATCTAATAAATATATATATATATATATATTGAATAATACATATTACATGGAAATTAAACTTAAGATACTAGACGTTCAATTTCTGTGTACTTTATAGTTATTAGATTAATATATATTTAACTACTTAGTGTTAAAGTAATCAAATTAAATAAATGTTTGTATATAATTTTTAAATTTTCTAAATATTTCTATTTGATTGGTAATTTTGCCAGATTGTCATTAGTTATTTGAGTGATGTTTTTTTTAGGAAGCCATGGTATGCCTGGTATATTTTTTCAATACGATATAAATGCTCTCAAATTTATAATCACTGAAGATAGAATAACCATATTTCAACTAACTATTAAAATAGCATCAACTATTGGTGGTTTATTTTTATTATTTAGTAAGTATTAACAATAATACAATTTGATATATTCCTACATTTTAACAATCTTATTTTTTCAGACTTTATGAAGATCTTATTAGACAAGCTCACAAAAAAAATGTATTCTTACTATAACATTGCCGATTCCGATTCAATGGAAAAGTCCTGATATTATGAAAATTCTGTTAACTAAATAAAATTAAGTACACTAGAATGTCAACTGTCCAAGTTTTGATTATCTGATCAACAAATGTTACGAACTAATTCTCAATAGCTCATCTAAGCCTAGTTATGTATTTACATATATAAATGAAATATTTATGTAATACTAATAATGGATGCATTGTGGCTTAGCGAGTTATAGCTACTGTGTCTAAATGCACAGTTGCATATTTCGTATCAGGTCACTGACAGGTTTGCTTTCCGGATTGGATGATCACCTCGAAAGAACACTGGAGCCTAAATACTATAATAGTTGAAGTTCTACTTAAAAAATAATAATAAAATGAAAATTAGCGATGAATGATAATTAAAAACTCAGAAAAATATTAGTTTATTATTTATTTAATAGAACACACTTGGTCACTCATAATTATAGTTTGGATGTTTGATGTTCTGTTGTAAAATTATTTATTTAAATAACTTGAGTCTATTTAAAAAAATTTGTTTGCACTATAAACACGGTTAAACTTATTTGTCACTGTTCTCTTATTAAAGACTTGAATATTTATATTTTAAAATACATTAAATAGTATTAATTTTTAAAATAAAAACAAATAAACTTAATCATAAACTGTGAATTTGTTACATTAATATAACTACAGAACAGTTCACAAAACTGAATTTAACAAATTTTCACTTTATTTGCCAATACATTTTTTACTTTTTAAACTGTTATATGTTAGACCTTTATTACAATACAAATTATGCAGTCATTATTGAGGCTATTCTATATCATCATATTTCCTAAAAGTGAATTTAATCAGCTAAACACAGACAATAATATATTTGTTGTGCATAAATAAACTGAAATTAATCAGGTAGTTTTATAATTATCATTTGTACTCCTAGGAAGCTGTAATATTAAAGATAACTTATATAAATATAAATTCTTTATAACTTATGAAATGTAATGCTGCTTATTTAATTACATAAATTAAAATTATTATTATTAAGAAGAGTATACCCAGTTCGGCAGTTCATAGAATTTTAAGAAAAATAATTTATTTTGAGTAAATGTTAGTCTGAGGTGATATTTTTCAAAATTAAATTTAAAAATTAATTTATAGAACTATACAATAGCAGAGATGTGCAACCTTTCGTGAAGACTGGGGCACATGAAACGAGTAAAATTTGTCATGGGCCACATGTATTTTGAAAATTGTAAAATATTTGATTTATAATTTCATTATTGAATATGTGTATTTTTTATTTTTATTATAAAACATTTTATGCTCTTGTACATCCTGGCTTTTTTAAAAAAAAAATAGAATTCTGTTTTAATTAATTTCTTTATAGTAGCCCTCATTACTTTGTTGCTCTCGAAAAAAACCGTTTATTATTTTTAATGTTATTTAATTTGAAAAAATATTCCTACATATTTAACTTAAATAATTTAAACGTTTTTTAGAAATCAGCATATACAGTGCACCCTCCTGACAAAATTCCTGGCGGTGCTTATGCTAGACAGTTAATTATTACATTAATAAGCATAACAAAATGCAATAAGATGAAACACCGTTTGAATATAACTAAAACAGAATAAATATAAATTATTTACATCATATTACTAGCATTGGCATATTAAAATATAATGTAGGTATGTATTTACATAATAGGTCCGCAAATATTTTAGAATAGGCAACCAACATCATCCATAACAATTTATCTAAGTTGTAGAGTGTAGACTGTATACAACTATTTAAATATTTTATATTTATGTAAACATGTATGAACATATATAAAGATGAAATGTAGATAATTCTCTATGATAACCTAACTTTAAAAAAATACATAAATATCAAACTTAAACTAGTCATTATAAATAAAAAATGGATGTATAGTTTTTTGATGTGCTACAATATTGTAGTTTTCAAATGCATTATCCAACCTATTAACTATGAACTATTTGACGTTTAATTATTTTTCGTTTTTGCTTGAGATTTTTTTTGTCCTCTTTTATTTTTCTTAATATCGCGAGTCTTGATATAGTTAAGGTATCTTCTAAAATGTAATTGTATTTTTCGTGCAGCGATTTTACGCTGTATTTGGTACAATTTGTCATGCCAAATCCTATCGTTTTCTTCCTCTTTCTCGCGAATCACATCATTGTAAAATGGAATTTGACATGAAACCGATTCCTAAGAATAATGTAAACAATTAACAAATCAAAAAAATCAAATATCTCGTGGATTTCTAATCCCTTGTTTTTCTTATTAGATTAAAATATTTCGTAATTAATTATGGTGTACAACTGTGGAATTAAATCGGTTAGCCGTTACAACCTCTGACCAACAAGAATTTAAGTAGATGGGTGTTAATTGAAAAACTACCTAAAACTTAATATAACTGCGTACATCTTTAATTCTATTCATTAATCCCACAAAGTGTAATACAATATAGTTAAAATTTTAGATTTGTTGCTGAAAAGAAAATAATATTTATTACAAATCAAGAATACTTAGTACCAGACATCGTATTATATTATTGTAGTAATAATTAAGTTATTTAGCTGTCTTATAAATGTAGAAAAATGATTGTCATATAATATGAATTTCAGTATTTTGATTGCACACTATGGCATTGCGAAACATAATAGGTACCTAACTATCAATAGACATTTTTAAACTTAAATGTCATTTCATAATAACGAAATTATGATAGGTAGCTACTTCATTGCAAACTCCTATAACTATTACAACATTTATACATTGATATATAGAATTTACAAATTCAACTTACTTGTAATTGGAAAATGCCATCTTCTATCATTTTTATCTTCGAATTCAACTCGTTCACTTTTTTGTATTTTTCCATCATCTCAGAATCATACGTTCGTACAATACGTGTTTTTTTAGTTTTGAGATCGTTTCTACAACAAAGATTCTATCATATTTCACGGTGGACAATTATTATCGATTACTATATTTGTGTTTATTTTCAGTGAACTTGGTCACACCAGATGAAATACCAGTATACCTGGCTACATGATAGTTTTCTAAAACTGAATATTGATTTCGAGTATAATTTTTCATTTTATTTTGTTTTATTTTAATCGTTAATTCTTGAGTCGATAGGGAAAATACTAAATACTGTTGTCTTACGATGTATTTGAATTTTCGATAAACTTACACAAAGTATTATATGTCATTGATTTTTTGAATTAAATTATAGATTTATACATCTAATAACTTATTAGTAATAACTAATAAGTAATAAAAACAACTTAGATTATTATTTAAATCTCAACGTTTACTGACAAAGTTTTATTTTGTTCAATTTGTTATGGTAGGCATATCAAAATATCAAAAATATGAATACAATAAGGTTTTTTTAAAAAATACGTTTCTAAAGAATGTACCTGTTCATGTGATTGTATTGTTTTATGTTTACTTAGAATAATTCATAAAATAAACTTTTTTTATGAAGTTGCATATCGACCTATTTACTATCATTTATGTATCACCATAAAGTTGAATGTGATATAATTATATTAATATTATATGTATTTACCTTAGCCGAATACGTTTATTCTTTTCAATCTCGTTGTTTTTCGTGTTTGATTCAATTTTTGATAAACAACTTTTTGAAACCAATTGTAAATTTATCATTTTATGCTCGTGTTCTTTCATCGCCGCCACTATAATAGCCTCCGATTTCATTCTAAACAATAAAGCATATTTTACGAATAATAATATGGTATTTTATATTATTCATGTATAGCATGTTGATCTTATCATATAATAATGTCGAACATTTTTTTTTTCATTGAAAATTGCAACTGTCGATCTACCACATCAAAATAATGTTCTATTTGATTTTTTCTATTGATCTTTGTCTGTATGTCTTGTTTGATTTGTTCACACGCTTGTCGTTCTTTATTCAATGTGTGCCGTTTATCGTAGTTGGCGACGCTACGTAAATCATTTTCTGAATTCAGTTTAAATGATGCATTGTCGTCCGCTTCAAATTCTTCGATAATTCGAGTTATAAATTGGACACTCAAACTTACATTGTACTCGAAGTCAGCGGAATTCTTTAAAAGGACAGAAAATATATTAAATCAAAAAGTTTATATGCTTATTAACTATTAGGTATTAGATATAAAATAAAAATTGCAAATTTTCGATAGGTACATTTTGGAACTTTTTGGAAAAAATGCACCTCTCGATTCTCGAACGCCTCTTATGGATATATTCCACACGAAGTATATTTTATTATGTTGGTACTTACAGTCTAAACTTACAAATCGTACTTGCCTACTTCAGTTATTAACTACAAACATGAAAATGCTAGGTTTTGATTAAATCCAAAAATTATTATATTGCATGACAGTTTATCATTAAAGTACCTACGTTTACAATAACGAAAGAAACTTATTTTGAATTATTTCTATTTTTTGAAATTCTTCAATTTCTGCATTAGTATAATATCATGTACAAGTTATTGTACTTGAATGGAATATATAGTGTATACGTTACTTAGTACTAAAATTCTATTGAAACAGTTGGTATGTTCTAGTCATTTCGCTATTACGCAATTTGTAGGTATTACCTTTTTACATTTTAAATTTGATGGTACAAAAAGAACATGTTGCAAAAAATACTTTTAAAGTGAGGGCGAAAGAGAATAGTGAAAAGAACACTAATAATGTCATAAGTTATCATAATGTATCAAAAAAATGGCTCGTAAGACCTACTCAACAAGATTACAATTTTCGAATTTTTTTTGTTATCATTCGTTATGGTTTTTCCGGAAATGTGCTATTATTTGGTTTTTCTCGGTTTTTTCACCAATACATTACAGACATGAGGTACTCTCTTTGACGTAAGTATAATATTGTATAATTGTATAGTATAATAATAATATATCATTGTAACTTACTCCGGACAAATGTTTGATATTTGCGATAAAATTATTCAAACAAGGAAGAATCATTACTTTGGTATCTCCGAAGTAGGCATTCATTTTTCATACGAATTGGACGTGTTACAATTATTCATGAATTTTAAATACTCGAATTTGTTCTAAACAAACATAATCCATCATTGCTTGAAAAAAATATGCTCGTTTACACCGCCTGATAGGCAATCCGCCCGAAAAAACAACTATGCGACAAAAGTTATGCTTTGTGCTACATTGATTTAATATCGTGCGGTGGCATCGGATTGACATTGTTACATCACTATGGATACCTACCTGCTCAGAGTACCACCAATGGGAAGATTTAAAACTTTTACGACGGGTTATAACAATAATCCCAATTGTGAACGTTGATCGGATTTTAATTTTTAGACGATGATGAGTTTTGTTAAAAGTATTATTACTACTTAGGACACTATATGTATAATCTCGGAGTGTATTCGCATCGTCTATTTGAATACTAGTTTTACCGGTTTTACGTATAGCAGGTACTTACTTCAAACGCAAAATTATGGAAAAAAGATCAAAATCCTCTTCGACATCGATACCTATAAATAAGTAGGTACTAGAACAGCGACAAACGAACGAAACGCTAACTAGTTGTATAACGATCATATGATAATAATTAACGATGATAATATTATAAACATAAATAACGTATTAACAATTATGAAAAAAACGTACAGTCCAGAAATTGGGAGGTACCTCTTGGTAATACAGTTCCGGTTCCGGTTTTTGAAAAATACAAATTAAGGGTCAACACTACTAATTGGATTTTCGGTTGAACTCGGTATTATAAGGTTCCAAGTGTAATAAATTTTTTTGATTTAATCCGTAGTATTTTTTGATACACATATAATAATTATTATGATAAATGTTACCGGCAATATGGCATAATATATGAAAATATATGTTTTCAAAAGAGTAACCTTAAACTACTTCAACATTTACAAGAATAACAACAAAGTTAATAGTGTTTGGAACATCCGATATTTGTAATTTCACAATGAGAGTTCCGGTCATTTGGAAATGTAAAAATTCAGTTTTGGTTAAGTTCCGGTTCCCAATATTTTAAGGGTTTTTGGGTTCCAGAACCGGTTTTATGTCTATTCTGTGAATAACAGATTAACCTACTACTTACTATAGTTACTACATTTTGTTATTTCGTTATAACGTCAAGTTATACCCATCTATATTCTATGTAGACATAAAGTCATTTGCTATTGCAAACAGAACGATAGTTGTACATTTGTTGTTTTAATTATTTGCTCGTGTTGTGTAATAAGAAATTATTTGATCAAGGCAAAATTACCTATTCGAGCATATATTGCATAAGACATAAGTATAATATTATTTTACCGTAGAACCGTTAAGGCGTCAAGATTTAATTTATCGTGAATACATACACTTTTTTTTTTTAATAATCTAAATGCGATTCATAGTTATAGATGTCCATGTTTATACTTTTTACTCGTTCACGAAATTTAGCTTTCTACGTTTTTTGGATATCTAAAATATTTTCGTTTAATTAGTAGGTACCTATTCCAATTTCTTTTCCTTTGATATAATTATAGTTATTATTTTCTAACAAATTATTTACAATTAGATTTTAGTCAGTTACGATTAGATTTCCATTAGATAAATATTCTTTAATAACGCGCCGTCTGCAAACTGATCGATTGCAACGCGGTCCTAAATGTTTAATAAACAGAGGGTCCGTTGTACGTACCTATCTACCGTAATACCGTATGTAGGCTAACTAATCGATTTATTTTCCGTGTGTTACAGGTTTCGATCGTCAAAACATCGACAATATACAGAGTGATCAGAATTTCGTGCACTTTTTATACGACTATACCATTTCATAAAACTTCACTATTATAATATTTTTTCCGCATCGAAAACGGCTGTAACCAGGGCCATATTTATGCAAGGACAAATGGGACATTTGCACTGGGCCCACTCGAAAGAGGGGCCCACTGACTTCAGCCTTATAAAATTAATTATATACCATTTTTATCATATTTTTGGAAAACACAATTTTACTTGGATATTTTTGTGGGTATAAAGTATAATGGGGATTTCGCGAAAACGATGGCTCTAATCAACATTGACGATAACTTAAATTCATTAAAGATATGCAAATATCACATGCATTTCAAAACGTGGAAACGTGTCTACAAATTTTTCTTACAATGCCTGTTACAAATTGTTCCAGTAAACGATCATTTTCTTCATTAAAAATAAATTACGATCTACATTGAGTCAAGAAAATATAGACGCTCTGGGAATATTATCTATTGAACGTTATATCACAGCAAACCTAAATTTTGATGATGTTATTGACCACTTTTCTAAGCAAAAAGCAAGGAAATGTTTGTGAAAACTGAAATAAAATTAGATTTATAACATTAAACGTAAAATCGTTTAATTTGATACCTATATAATATACCTAATATTTATTCCATGATCCAACTACACATATACTCGTACTATTATACAACATTAATTTAAAAATGTATTATGCGTACATTTTTATTTAAGCATTGAAGAAAATAAAGATGGACAATTTGGGGCCCAAAATTGTAAAATGTACTGGGCCCACAAATTGGTAAATCAGGCCCTGGCTGTAACATGAAATTCTGATCACATTTTAAATTGTTTGCGGAAACTGCGGCCCGGATTTATTTTATACATACGTAAATTGCGGGCCAGGTATATTTATTGCACATAAGTAAATTAGGTACGGCTAGGGATGATATTTTTGCAGAATTTAATGTTGAATTCCGGTCGATTTATTTTTTCCGATGTTTGTGAACGATTGTGATCAGTAAAACTATCTATCACCCATCCATACAAATAGTGTTATCACTTAAAAAGAACACTTGGATACACGTTTTAACTGTGCAACACCAACGTTCAACATAATTATTTAAAAATTTGTGGAAACGAAATTTAAAGTCATCAACCATTTTCGACGTTTTATTCTGTTCGCGTTTAATGTTTAATTGAAAAAAAATACTTTGGAAATAAACAGATTATCCCGGACACACTATACTTAAACTGTTCAATGGTTATATTATTACCCAGTGAAGGTGAACATAATTTACTCAAGACTTTAAATTGTATCACCGCGACTGGGAACAAAGAGAATACCCCGGTACACAATTTTACGTGGTATTTGACTGCGACCGTTTTTATGGTGACGCAAATTACGCACTAAGGTGTTGAAGACGTCTCCGCGGCATAATATACCTAGATATTATTTTAACGGTCGACCCAGCGCGTGCAGGGTATGTCATCGTTTCCGGGCAGACAACCATGTGCAGATAAGTTTGTCAAATGGTGTTTTTGTCAAAACATGTCAAACGAAATTTTTTTTTTTTTTAAAACCTTTTTATTTTATTTATTTTAAATTTACAATCTGTATTAATGAACACAATAAGTAAATGTGGATAATTTGTACAACTAAACAATATAATATATGACAGAATGACGTGATAAGGGAGGCCATCCAATGATAGAACCCTTCAGATTTAAATTAATTTTTTATTTTTAAATTAAACATAATTTAATTTGTGATTTTTTACTTTTGGAATGACATTTTAGCATACCTTAGCTATTATACTCAATAGTCAACATGTCATTAGCAAAGACTTGTTACTGATGACCAGGGCTCGTAATTTCATACACTAAAAAATGCATAAATAAGCATGCACATAAATATTCATGAACTAAAAATTGTCAAAATATGCATTAAAATATGCACTAAAAAGTTCGAAAACTAACTTTTTAATTATATAAATTACTTATGAGCCCTGCTGATGACTCATCCAAGAATAATAGATGATCAGGGAATTTACCCTAACTATATATAATAACTCTACTTAAAATATTTAATACACACTTTTTTAACTTAATAATTATACTATGGAACATAGAAAAAAAAAACATTATACATTATTATTGATCTTGAAAATCAAACAAAAATTTAAAGTAGAATACTCAGTTTTAAAATAATGAAAATAAAAATAAAAAGTTCAATAATTGAAATGCTTAATTTTTTTTTAAGTTAAGGTGAGTCAAGTTCCTCAAAAAAGTTGATTTGAGGATGTCTACTCTTCAATATTTTAATGGCACTGTATATTTTGACTGCTGGACCAAGAGGTAGATGTAGTATCGCTATGAGGTCGCTCTTAGTTATAGTTAATAACTTCTCACCATCAATTTCCTACAGACAAGAACATTATTTATTAACAATCTTAGAAAATGGTGACTAATATTAATTTATACTTTATCTATGAAAGCACCAGACACAAGGTTTTTAAGGTTTTCAAGTTCTTCTAGATTACGATTATTGGAGTTTTTTATCACAACTTGGTCAACAAAAGCACCTACTTGTGATATAGACCATTTTTTTACATCACTAGCATTAACCTCTGGTATGCCTAAAATGGCAATGCGTTTAGTTTTTAAATTGCTTGGATATCCATCATCATTGTGTGGTTCCATGTCTTCCATTATTGACGCAATGCGTGAAACAATAGATTCTGAGAAACAATCTTTTGGTTTGTTATGTTTAATACCAAACATTTCATGTACTGCAACACATCTATGAATAATCAAAAATATTTTATAATAAAACAAAAACAAATGCATACTATATAGATATATATAAATAAATGTGTGTATAGGTATCATGCAAATTACTTTAAATGGTTTCTTTTCCTTTCTTCATACATTATTTTATTTGCTTTTATTTTTTTCCTTAACATTTCTTGTTTCTTTGATTTGCATTCTGTTTTTTTCGGAAGTTCCTTAGGAAGTTTGTTAGGAAGTTCCTTAGGAAGTTTGTTAGGAAGTTCCTTAGTAAGTTCCTTAGGAAGTTTGTTAGGAAGTTCCTTAGTAAGTTTGTTAGGAAGTTCCTTAGTAAGTTCCTTATGAAGTTTGTTAGGAAGTTCCTTAGTAAGTTCCTTAGGAAGTTCCTTAGTAAGTTCCTTAGGAAGTTTGTTAGGAAGTTCCTTAGTAAGTTCCTTAGGAAGTTTGTTAGGAAGTTCCTTAGTAAGTTTGTTAGGAAGTTCCTTAGTAAGTTCCTTAGGAAGTTTGTTAGGAAGTTCCTTAGTAAGTTCCTTATGAAGTTTGTTAGGAAGTTCCTTAGTAAGTTCCTTAGTAAGTTCCTTAGGAAGTTCCTCAGTAAGTTCCTTAGGAAGTTTGTTAGGAAGTTCCTTAGTAAGTTTGTTAGGAAGTTCCTTAGTAAGTTCCTTAGGAAGTTTGTTAGGAAGTTCCTTAGTAAGTTCCTTAGGAAGTTTCTTAGGAAGTTCCTCTGGATGTTCCGTAGGCAATTTCTTGGAAAGTTTATTAGGACGTTTCAAAGTAAGTATATTAGGACGTTTTATAGAATGTTTATTAGGACGTTTCAAAGGAAGTATATTAGGACGTTTCATAGGAAGTTCATTAGAAAGTTCAATAGGAAGATCGTTGGGACGTTTCGTGGGAAGTTCATTAGGACGTTTCGTGGGAAGTTCATTAGGACGTTTCAAAGGAAGTATATTAGGACGTTTCATAGGAAGTTCATTAGAAAGTTCAATAGGAAGATCGTTGGGACGTTTCGTGGGAAGTTCATTAGGACGTTTCGTGGGAAGTTCATTAGGACGTTTCAAAGGAAGTATATTAGGACGTTTTATAGAATGTTTATTAGGACGTTTCAAAGGAAGTATATTAGGACGTTTCATAGGAAGTTCATTAGAAAGTTCAATAGGAAGATCGTTGGGACGTTTCGTGGGAAGTTCATTAGGACGTTTCGTGGGAAGTTCATTAGGACGTTTCAAAGGAAGTTCAATGGGACGTTTTATAGGAAGTTCAACAGGAACTTTTGAAGGAAGTTTCTTTGGAAGTTTTTTAGGTATTTTAGTACAAGGTTCTGGCCTAATAAACATGAACAAAATTGCTTATTATTCAACTGAAAAAATTTATTTAAAAATGTTTAACTGTAATTACTTTAGGGTATCACTTCTTTTTACTCTTTCCGGTATTAATGAAAATCCAGAAATTGCATTATACCAATGATCAAGATAATATGGACAACTTTTAACATCATCATGAGTACTTTTCGTAAAATTTATGTTGCCTTTTCCATTGCAACCAGTAACCCCACAAGATTCACGTTTGGTGGGGTCTATAAATAAACACAAAATAAATGAAATAATTATAACAATTTTAACTCGAATAACAATAAAAATGGAGGTTGTCAAAGTTTAAGTTATCAAAAAGTATAGTATTTTATTAGTTAAAAATTAAGTAAATTAACATGTACAAGTATTTTTTTATATCATATGTATATTTATTTATTGGTATATAACTAGGGATTTTTAAAATATTAGTTAAATAATGTAGGCTAATTTAAAATTCCTATTCACCACATATTTAAAAATAAATACAAGGAAGAAATTCATATGTTGGATAAGATAATAGGGGAATGGTCTTTTTATCTTGAAACTAATGTATTCATCTAGGAAAAACGATTCTGAGTGAAACAGGTTAGATAGATCAGTTTATATTTTTAAATATAGCTGATATAATAGTAGAATCAAATTTCTGAATTAGTTTGAACTTTCAATGTTCAAATTCTCGACAATAAATAAATAATAAATAATTATGAAATTTATATTACATGTCAATATAAGTACTCAGTGAATGTTTCGAGTCGCTCGCTAATATTAATATTCATAAAATAACAAACAAATAAGTTTTTTGGAAAACTAATATCGTGTACCAATTTCGTCAAAATTAAACTTTCTGATGCTTATAAAATATAATATGAATTTGATAAAAAAAGTATGTTTTGAATCGCTACGATTTATATTTATAGAATAACAACAAAATAAAGAAAATCTTATTCAAAATATTGTATCTATGAAAAATAAACAAGTCGATAGTGCGTGGCAAAAATACTAGACAGAGAGGTTCGACTCTCGTTCTCGGTTGAAGTTTTTCGCAATTTTTTCTCAATTGTTTGGAAAACCGTCGAGAAATTAAAAAAATAACCTCCATTAAGTATAAATGTATGTTTTAGTTTTTTTTTTATAAAATATTCTATTTTTCTAGTGTTAGGTAGGCAAATTACCTACTGCTAAAATTGGGGTTATCAACAATTCATTCAATTCCTGTTCAGTACAGAAGTACATACTAAAAAATTAGAATATTGGTTAGAATTTAAGATGGATTACAGTTGACCAAGTTAAAGATAAAAATACCATGCCAATTATTTTAAAAATGGCGATAAAGTAATGAATTACTACTATAATTCAATTGATGTATTATAATAAAATAAAAAAACCTAAATTTTCAAAGATTAAAAAAAATAATTTAATCTTCTATATGTATAAAAGAAAGTCGTGTTAAGTACACTATTTATAACTCAAGAACGACTTTACCGATATGGCTGAAAATTGGTAGGTTAAATTTATATGGCAAAACAACGTTTGCCGGATCAGGTAGTTTTTATCTATATTTTAATAATTTAATATTTACCAGCAGGTATTTCTAAAGCATGATTAGCTTTTAAAGACCATCCAATAGGATGAATATTTGGACTATCATCTTCAACCCAGTATTCATACAGTGGACTAAACCCATCATAACATATTTTTATTTCGTTGCCTTTAACATCAACCACTTTAGCAATTCTTAATAATGATGGAACCACAATATCAAAAATTTCAATCGCCATGTTAACAGTGAATTCCCGTAGTGGTGTACGAACAAATGCTTCTTCCGGCACAGGTTTACTGTTTGTCTCTTCTAAATAGGAAGCCCAAGTAAAAGGTGTTTTGCCTCGTAAATCTGCAAACGTTTTTATTAAATTAAGTATCTATTAATTCTATTAAAAAAATAATAAAAATACCATTATAACCGTTAGGACGAGATAATACTCGACCATTTTTACTACACCACCCTATTGGATGTATATTACTTGATCCAATATCAACCCAATAATCAAAATCAATAGACCAGCCATCAAAATGAATTAGTATACGATCACCCAAAATATCATTAACAGTTGCAACACAAATAAGCTGTTTTGGTGATGTACGAGTAAATTTGTCTAATGCTTCTAATTTATTTCCAATGACAAATTTATGTGTCTGACATGTCTAAAATGGAATATACCAAATTATTAATGTTGTAAATATAAAATGAGATAAAACATAAACCTTAGATTTTGCAACATGAAATTTAAACAACTACCATAATAAAAATTGTCTACGACTTACAGCAAGGCGTTTAGTAGAACTAAAATTCCATTTTGGTGCTGGAAAAGCAAGTTTTAGTCTAAGGTAGTTAGTCCAGTCAAAATCCTTATAATTTTTTGGTGGTTCTACAATACGTGAGTTCTGTTCACACCATTTTGCATAAAATATATCTGGGTAATCAGCACTTACCCAAAAATCATAAATATTAGGGTAACCATCGAAATGTAATTTAATGCGATAACCTAATAAAATTAAAACAAAATTTATCTCAGTTAATGAAAATTATTTAATATGAAAAATAATTACCAAAAACTTCCATTACAGTCATAACACAAAACAATGATTCATGCCCAGGGTCAATGCCTTCTAATTTTTGTCCTACTCTGAACAAATTTGGTTTAGTTGGAATAGGATTAACAAATAGTTTTTTTGGAGTAGGTTTGAATTGCAAAGTTGCTATATAGTTTATTGATATCTGATGATTAATTTTAGGCTGAAAAAAAAAAAATAATTGAAATGCAATAGTAAGTTTTTAAGTAAATAAGTTAGAAGTACTCTTAAATGTAAAATTTCATCATCATCAGATAGTGAACCCTTCATTGATTTAATAATTGGTTTACGAATTGGTATACGTTTAAGAATAAGTCTTTCACAAATTGCTTGTATAGTACTGGATTTTTTTTCATGTTCAATAAAATCAATTTTTGATATTTGTTTTGGTTGAGCAGATAGTTTTGATTGTTTCCTTTTATTTATTCTATTTCTCAATTTCAATAACATCATTTTTCGATCAATTATTACAAGCTTTTTTGGGATTTCAGTATCCATCTTAAATTGAACAACAGGTTTTCTTTCTTGAGCTAACATAAGTTTTGTATTAAACTTTTTACATGTTTCACTGCAATACATGTTATCAATCAATTCTATTCCTTTAAGAATAGTATCACAATATTCATATTCGCAAGTAAAACGTGGACTGAAGTTGTAACCATCTAAATTTTAAACACACATTAATAAAAGTTATATACTACAGTAGAACTTCCATATAACGGTCACTGAAGAGATTGGAAATAATGACCGTTATTTAGAGGTGACCAGTAACGGAAGTACAATTCCTATAAGGTAACCGCTATATAGAGTGAATGCAATTTTTAAAAATAAAATACCAAATAAATAACATATATGCACATGGGTACTATACAATGCATTTATAATTTCAGATATAATGTTTGTGTTGTTTAAAATTAAAAAATAAAAATCATATAAGCTTTTATAAATATTAAAATTAAAAAATTGAGTTTGTTTTAAATTAATTTTATTATTTGATCAATTTTTTTCAAAATAAATTTCTGATTGGAATATTTTTAGCATGAGCAGCACAAAACAATTCATATAAAACTTCATTGATGCTGACTGATTCGGTTAATGTTTATTAGTTTTCATTTGATTGTTTCTTTATATTTTATTAAATCGCTTGAATTCTTCCTATTACAAATTTATCTGCAAGTGTACATGCGCTCACATTTTCTTTTTGGTTAAAATTTAACAACTTGATTTTTTTTGCTCAAGTTAGATCTTTTTGTTTGGACGCCACTGAAACTATTGAAACATTCACTTTCAACTGACAGTGAACACTAAAATGAAATATTATAAAATACACAGTTACAGACAAGTGTTCATCGCGTTATTGACATCATAAATGCTTGATACGATAAACTGCCAAAAATAATTTAACTTTTTTCCATTTTCTATTTGATATATTTTTAAATTTTGACAGTTAATTAGAGTGCTTGCTATAGAGAGGTATTAATGTATTTTTTCTATAACACTTGATGGGACTAAATAATTGACAATTACATAGATGTGACCGTTAACGGAAGTTTTACTGTATTACAAAGGATATTCTTACCATATTTAGATATTTTCTTTAGAATTGATTTTATAGGTATTTGAGACAACGATAAATTATTTTGATTTGAAAAAACTTTGTTTCCTTTGGTATTAGCATTTGCAACCTGAAAAAAATAGCTGTTTATAAAAAAGATTTTAAATACATTTAAAGCACCCTACTGGGTAAAACCATACTTTGGGAAGATTTGCTATTTCAGGTAGAAATTCTCTTTTTACATCAGTAGAAGCATCAGTAGTAATGGTTGAATCTTGTTCTGTTTTTAAAACCTTTATTAATACCTGAGGATTTCCTTGCTCATTTAAACTAAACTTTACAGTTGGTTTATCCTGAGAGTCTAAAAGTACAATAGAAGATTTCCATGATTATTTTTTGTAGTTTTACTAGTATTAAAACAAATAAGATATCAACTAAATATTAATAAATATATATACAAATAGTTTAATAAAAATAAAAGCTCTTTCCTGGAATATTAATGCATGTGCAAGTATTTATGACTGGTTTCAATTAAAAAAACCATAGTCAAATATAAAAATCTGCTTAAAATTTATTTATTGGTATATTTAATATTACTCATTATTATTTTTATTATTTAAGGAAAATTAACCAAACAATAATTAATTTTTTAATTATTTAAATAAAATATTTTAAAAATAGGTAATGTCTTAAAACAATAATATTTTATACCAACCACTTTTAGCAGAATTAATTTGTTGTTTTTTCAATTGATTTAAAGTTTCAGGGTTCGGTGTGAGTTTAATAAATTCAGATGGAGTACACATTTTTGGATTACTAATTTTTTCTTGATTGCCATTAGTCTCTCCTTGAACAGCACCATCAAATTTTTTATATTTTCTTACTGGGCTTTTGTTGAAAAGAGAAAGTGGTATAGTTTTTTTAATTGTACCTATATTATCAAAACCAAATGATTTTCCATAAGCTTTAGGTTTAGTCAATTGAGATTTTCGAGGTAATACTGGATATGGTTTCTTGAATAGACCAGTTTCATCAAGAAGCTGTTTATAATTCGCTGGAGGTAAAGATTTTTCTTCCAAACTAACAAAATTATTACCAACTGGACCAATATTAGGTCTATCTACAACTGTACAATGTTTAACAGACTGAGCGGCTGCAAGTTTAAACAAGTTTTCTACGCATAAAGGTACATTTCCTTTAGCTGGTAACATACAATATTCTCCATCTGGAAGGTTTTCCATATTTTTTACAAATTGGGTAACACTGTTAGGAGTATTAAAAGCTTTTGAAACTTCTGATGACGAAATAATTATATTTTTCAACGGTTCAACTGATTGAGGTATTAAAATTGATGGTGATACTAAAACAGTGGATGATAAAGAATTTAATTTTGGAGACTGAGTATCAGGGTCTTTTTTTATAGTAGGTTTTATCCTAATTATATTTTTCAACGGTTCAACTGATTGAGGTATTAAAACTGATGGTGATACTAAAACAGTGGATGATAAAGAATTAAATTTTGGAGTCTGAATATCAGCGTCTTCTTTTATAGTAGGTTTTATCATATAGCTTATACCATTATGTGGAATACACAAATTTGAATTTATCTTAATTGGAGGTATGAATTCTTGTTTTAGGTTCAATAATTGTTTGTTTAAATTAATATTAGCAATATTGACTGTGGATATTGAATTAGAAATTGAAGTTGTTGGCTTGATAATGGTTCCTCCAGGTATTATGGCAATGGATGAAGTGTTTTTGTATTTACTAGTTATTTCTGAAGGGCTGAATGTTATGTTAGAAAAGTTTGCTTTGCCAACTTTGTCTGGACTAATAAATATTTTTTTTTGAATTGTATATGACTTTTCATTTTTAGATGCAGCCGTAGGCGGAGTAAGTATAAAATTTTTACTTATTAGCACTTGTTGATTAGGTATTTTACCAGCACTATTTACTATGGTTTGATTATTTGCAGATTTATTTGGTACTGCTATTTTAATAGTGCCATCTTTAGTAAAACTATTTTGTTCTAGCCCATGTGGATTAGATATAGTCGTACCTTCAACGAGTTTCATTAATGTTTTGTTTTGCACTGGTATTTTAAAAGTACTGTTATTTTCAAATTTAGCATAAACAAATTTATTTTGTGAAGGTATTTTATACGCATTGTGATCTTGAACTTTATTTATTACAGATTGGTTTTGAACAGGTACTTTAAAAGCATTGATATCTTGACGTTTAGCAAACATAATTGTTTTTGGTTCAGATGTACTTGATTTAGTAATATTTTGAACTTTATTAATTACTGATTGGGTTTGCACAGGTATTTTATAAGCATTGATATCTTGAGCTTTAGCAAATATATATGTTTTTTGTTCGGGTGTATTAGATTTCATGGTATCTTGAATTTTATTTATTATAGATTGGTTTTCCAGAGGTATTTTAAAAGTATTTTTACCTTGTTCTTTAGCAAGTAGAAATGCCTTTGGACCAGATGTATAAGATTTAGTGTTATCTTGCACTTTATTTACTATACAATGGTTTTGCACAGGTATTTTATAAGCATTGCCATCTAGATGTTTAGCAAATACAAATGTATTAGATTTAGTGTTATCTTGAACTTTATTTATTGCAGATTGGTTTTGCATAGGTATTTTAAAAACATTGCTAATTTGATGCTTAGCAAGAACAAATGTCTTTGGAACGGATGTATTAGATTTAGTGTTATTTTGAACCTTATTTGATGTAGACTGATTTTGTACAGGTATTTTATAAGCATTAATATTTAGATGTTTAGCAAATACAAATGACTTTGGAACTGATGTATTAGATTTAGTATTATCTTGAACTCTATTAATTAAAGGTTGGTTTTGTACGGGTGTTCTATAATTATTGATACCTTGATGATTAGGAAGTACAAATGTCTTTATCGCAGGTTTAGTCTTATTTTCAATTGGATTACCAATGTATTGTGTTTTTGAAGCTTTTTCGTATGTATGGTCACCTTGAAGTTTGGCGAATAAAAATGTTCTCTGATCAGCCATATTATCTTTAGTGTTTTCTTCAATAGAGATTAGTTTTGCTAAGTTATTTTTGCAGTAGTATTATTTTCTGATTTGTTTTTCTCAGTAGTATTATTTTATTGAATAATTTCTCTGCCATACTTTCCATGTTAGTTAATGAACCATTAATATTCATTTCAAATTTCGCACTTGAAAATCATTGCCATTTTTCAAAGTTGAGTTTACACCATCACATTGATTTATTTGATTTTGTATTAAGTATCTTTTTACTGATAAAAAATAACCTGGAAAATATATTCAATTAATGAAATGTATAGTGAATATTTTGTTTTAGTAAAGTACCTAAATACTTCAACTAAAATATTTTAATGTTAATAACTTTATATGATAAGTATTTGCTATTTCATACATCAATACTTTCTTATTATTTTATAGTACAAGTATATAATATATTTTTTATCAAGCTTATTGCTCTACATCAAGAGTTGATGCATCTGTCTCATATTTATTTATTTGAAAAAGAATCAAAAATAAAAATTAAATACTTAATGGGTTTCCAAATTCGTCTTTTTTTGGTGATGGTAGAGCAAAAGTAGGTTAATAAAGTTTTAATATCTGACCAGATATCTTCTCTAAAAAAAATATTCAATTTGAAATACTAGATTTAATTAATGAAAATTTAAATTATAGATTCAGTCCACATATTTTATGAATTCAGATGAAAATATTAGACACTACTAGTATTACACTACTGAAGTAGAAAGGAAAAATTGAACTTGCAAGGCATGAGAAAATGAACTAACCGTCAATAAAAATAAATAAATGGGCATCAGATAATAATTCCAGATTGTACTTATGTAATATCTACACTTGTAAATATATGAAATATGACACAGAATAAACGACAGACAATTATATATAGGGCCAACAATTATATGCCCTAAAAATCTATAAAATATGTGTGCAGTTATGCCCTAAAAATTACCAAAATATGCCCTTAAAATATGCTCTAAAAAAAATGTTATTGTAAAAAAATGATTAAATGATTTTTTTTTTTTATGTATTATACAATTTATACTATAATAATACAATATTATTATTTATTGCCAATGAATAATGATTTACAAAAATGTGTGATATTAAAAAATATTTAAAATTAAAAAACAAAAACATTAATCAGATGATAAACATTTTAATTTTTACCCGATGTTATTACATTGAACAATTAATGATTTGTATAAGTTTTCAAACAGCATTGAGCGTCGATTGTCCGTTAACAAATTTTTGTAGCGTGAAATACCAATAATAAGGTATATGAGTGAAACAAATTAATATTTTGTAATTCCCGAGTTTTTAAGATCTTAAATCCAAAAATATACTCCAAAAATATGCTCCAAAAATATACTAAATGCTAAAATATGCCCTAAAAATGCAAAAATACCATAATATGCAAAAATATGCGAAATAAAATTTTGTATACAGCATCGTTAGGTTATAAAACAAATTTTGGTATTAACTAGCTATTTTTTTGACCAACCAATAAAAATATGCAAATGCATACAAGTGTTGGCCCTAATTATATATATATACTGTCACCATTTAAGAATTTGCATAACTGATTGTTTAAAAGTTATAAAATTATACAAATAACCCACAGAATCGTGTATTCTTGTTGTTTTTTATTATTTAAATCTCAAAAATAGCTTAGAAATCATTCACCTAATTATTTGAAATTTAAACACAATTATCAATCCTCTGACAAGTTGTGGAGCGATTACATAGAACATTAACATAGAGTCAAAGTATGTTGCTGCAAAAGGTTACAGAATCATTCCTTTTAAAGATTTAGTACTCACTCATAGTAGTTCAATTACATTGAAAACATATATATATATATATATATATATATATATATATATATATATATATATTAATTAGTAATTACTTCTAATAATTAAGTTCATTATACCTAAGAACATCTATACGTGACATTAGTTTTTTTTGGTTATATTTGTTTTGGCTATCTTTGAATGAAAATTCTTTCAATCACATTAAACCAAATATCTGAACTAAAAGCAGCCCTCAAAACCCAATCTATATATATATATATATTAAGAATTAAGGTCATTAAAATAGCATTACGTAAGCAATTTATCCTTTTTATGATATAGGTAAATGTCTATCAAAAACGAATAACAATACATTCCCAAGAAATACTTGGCAAAGAGAAACTCCGTTTGACTGTGAACTCGAGTTCAAGTAGCAAATTTTAATGTGTAACATATCCACGAAAGATATATTAAATACACAGAATACATGCAGAATAAAAAGGTAAGTGCATTCATACAAGAGAAGAAGTTACAATTGTGACACGCAGGTTTACCACCATTAATCGGTATTGGATGTACTGCCGATGTCCAAACGGACGAGAGCAATGACAACAACAAACAACAACCACAATAAGATCATACTTTATGGTAATTTCAAGATTCCTGCGAAAAAAGTGCACTCCGCGTCGTTCACCGAAAACCAATCGACCACATACAGCAGCGGTATGCTATTACATATGGAATGTCCCGAAAGAAGATGTGGAAAATGAAAGGAATCGGGAACGGATCGATACGGACAGACACACAACCTCGTGCCTACGCTGTTCTCCTCACGGACGGCGACTTCCACTACGTACCTGCTGCGAGCGCTACGCGGGACTAGTGAACGAGTCCGCGTACATCGATTTCGCGGCGCTGAAATTGACGTTGACGACGACGGTCGGCGGAGCCCAAGGGAACGGAATATACTCACGAACGTCGGAAATCTTCAGCGATCGGGGAACGCGAGCGTCGGCGCATACGGTACGAACTACGGTTATCGGCCGGAGCGAATTCGAGCCCTAACAAATGTTTTCGTGTGTTTCTATATCTCGTCGCTATCGTGGGCGGAGTTAACGCTGTAACCGCGACTTCTCGATCCGGGGAGTATAGTGACAACGCGCGGCAATGATAACGGTCGGAGCGACCGCGACGTCGACGTGCCTCGCCGTGGAGGTAGACGGTCAGAGAGAGAAAACGATCGGAGTATTTTTCAACACAAACTCGGTCCGTCGGACGTCTCGATACGTCGACGGGAACGTCCGAACGTATTAATCTCGATTAGTGATGGGATTTTTCGTTACTTTCCTGGAATCGTTACTATCAGTACAGGTACATAAAAGTAACGAGTACTAATACTTCGTTACATCGGTACATTTAGTACATTTTTTTAGTTACGCGCCCGGCGACCGTTGTATTCACGGTAGGTACTAGGTAGTAATTATGTTTATATGTATAATTTTATGTATCACAGTAACGAATAACGATACGTGTTACGTAAGCGAGTATACGATACGACTAAAGCAGATTATCTGAATAGCATTAGAAGAAAACCCAGTGTTGAGTAATATTATTAAGTATGATATAATATTATTCAGTATAATATTTATAGCATACCACAGCAGAATGCCCGAGGGGCGAGGACCGTTGTACATGACAACTCGTGTCTCGTAATCATTCGACCACCGTCGGTACCGCCACGATAGTGGGGACCATTTTGTAGTCGGAAACTATGGAGAGAATGTACCGATGTAACGACAGTGGAACGATCATTGTGTTCGTTCCTACTCGTTCCACCTATGTAATCGTTACATTGTACCGATTACAGCAGTAACGACCCACCACTAATCTCGATCATAGTTCGGTAATTTTAACGTCGTGCGAATATTACATGAGTGCTGAAAACATTTTAGAATAATAAAAGTAAATGAGGTATATAATGGTTATATTTTATTAGTTTACAAATTATAATATTCTATTTATTAGAACAAATATCTTATTTATTAACACAAAAAAAGATACATGTTAATTACACATTCTTTGTAACTTTTATTCTATTTTTTATACCTTATATTAAAGATTTGTTTAAAAGTATACACTATAACTCATAATTTCTGAACTGGTCTCAATAGATAGTTCTGAGTTAAAATACCAATTTAAGATCAAAGAGGCAAAAAAACATATATGGAATTTCATTTCAAAAGTACTATTAATGTGTATACTAAAAAAAAAATTTTAAATAAACATTTAAATAACATTCCTCAATTTTCTTTCAAAAATATAAGAATTTAAATTTATCCATTAAGTTAAAATAAACAGTATTTGTTATTTATACAACAAAACAACTATATAAACATTAAAAATTAAATAAACATTATAAATCAAAAATAATAATTGTTTTCTATATACAAAATATAAGTTACCACCTAGGCATAGTGGATAGGAATGTCCTGTATAATTAATCAGTTCACAATCATTTCACAAGTCATTTTTCATAACCGTTTGAAACCTAATAAAACATTTAACAGATTAGGTTAATATTTATAATATAAACTAAAAAAAATTATGTACCTGAAAGTTTTTCAAGCAAGAGTTGGAATTGAATTGATTAATTTTTCCTGAATGTATAATGACCATTTTTGAACCCTAAAAAGTTTTAAAAAATGTATTGGTAAATTATATTTATAACATAAATAGTGGTAGCCAACACCAAATGATAAAAATATTGTATTAGGTTTTATATTTAAAAATACTAAAATACTCGTATATTATAATACTTTGATTCAAATTGAAGATTCAGACATTCCACCCAAGCTGTCTCTTACAGTTAAGTTTTTCAAATTACTAGATACATGAATAGAAAAACTTTATTTGAGAATATTGTACACATATAAAATCTCTTGACAAGATATTGTTATTTTTACATGTGTATTACTCAATGAATCCCGATGTTAAATATACAACTGTTTATTAAGTATAGTATATTGTACTCGTATATTGTATAGGTAATATATTACATATTATCATGTTATTGTTAAAAACATAATTCCATGCTAAGTTTGAAGTTTTGATAGTTAAAGCTGTATTAATTTACGCTACATTTATAATATCTAATATGTATACTACATAATAAAATAATATTAAATTTAAATATTGTCTAATAAACAACATATACCAATTTTATTTTTTCTGAATAAATGCATACTCAGGAAAAAGATAAAATTCATATGTATTTATTTTAAGTATTTAATTTATAATAATTGTTTAATACACAGTTTTATACATCTTACCTGTTTGTTCCTAGAAACATTTTTATTTATTTACTTTAAAAATATAATGATTATTTTAATAAAAACAAAAAAATTATATTTATATTCAAGCAGCACTTAAAAGATAATATAAAAATAACCTTAATCAAATTTTCGAGTTGATGTTTTACTATAAAAATTCTAAATAGCATTACTAATATTAATGACTCATGAGTCATGACCGATTTCCTACAATCTTACTTATTTATAACTTTCATAAGTTTTTTTGTGAATTTAAACAATAAGAAAATAAGAAAGTTAGAAATTTCTAGTTAAATTTCTTTAAATGATTAACTAGCTGACACGTTTATGACATAAAACTATCTAAATTAAATTATAGGAGAACTCTACTACAAAAAAAGGTATGCATACATAATATTACTTATTACTTATTAGTAACTAATATTAAAATAATAATAAAAAGCACACCTTATTGTAAAACCAATACATTTTTCACTTCGATCAAAATCTAAAATTAAAAATAAAAATTTATTTTAAGATTTAAGAATTTTATTATTATTGGGAAGTAACAAAAGTTTTTAATGCTATGAGAAACAAAGAAATTTCTTGAAATTTTTTTTTTTAAGTTGTAATGTAATAAAATTATAAATAAAAAATAAAAATATATGTCCCCACAACCTTAAATTAATTGATACATACCCATTGTTATTACTGATATATTTGAATCAACTTCAATGGATGTTACATTTGGTTTTTTGATCATTTCATTTTGATCTACTCTGTATAGTATGTTGCCAAATTTTTTATGTAAATAAGCATGGTATATATGATTTGTTTGAACTTGCTCATTATTTGTTGTAGGTGTTGTATTGACTTCAATTATGTTCTTATATTTCTCATAAAATGTGTTTGGATCAGTTTTCCTTAAAGATTTTGTATGGATAATATGTGGAGTATGTATATTATTATTTTGAATAGTTTTGCATGATTTCTGTGAATCAATAAGTCCTGATGAAACTGTTGTTAAAGTATTTTCAATTTGACAAACTTGATTAGACACAGTTTGTTCTTGTATTTTTATGGAACTTGTATTCGGGAAATTCTCAGTCGTATACCGTGTACTTATCACCGAAGTTCTCAAATTGCTTGTATGGAAAATATGTGGAGTAGATAAATTTTCAATTGGAATCTGTTTAAATGTTTGACATGGTTTACTCAAATCAATAAGTGGAGGACTAACTGTAGAGGAAGAATTTTTTACTTGGCTGAATTGAACACTATTCGGTATCATTGTCTCTGGTATATTTGTCTGACATTTATATGGAAAGTTCTCATCAAGTCTATCTGGTTTCAAAGTTCTTAATGAACTTGTATGGACAATATGTGGAGTCAATATAATTTCATTATTTTTAGCTTGTGCAGGGTAAGTTCTGAAAACAAAAGTTTTTTTAAGTTGTATTATATTTATATTTACAATATTATTTAAACTTAACTAGTATTTGTTTGGACTTTGGTCATTGGTTAAAAGCCATTGGTTACTATTTGAGGATGATTAGGTAAATCTTTCAAAATAAAATATGATTATATATATTATTAACGTCAATTTAAAGAAGTGTACTTATAACTATATATAATAATATAAGTTATATTCTAAAGAAAATTAACTATTAAAGAATTATACTAATTTGTAGCATATGCACTTACATATAAGTATAAGATATAAGTTTAAATTAACTCAACCATTGTTAAATGTTATTCATTAATTAATGATCTACAAATAATCAACAAATGTCTTGAATCAGTTAAATAAAAAAGAAAATCTAATTGTTATTTTTAAATTATTGTTCAAACTCTTTTTTAAATTAAAAGTTCAGTAATTATTTTGAATATGATTACTCTAATTTATACGATATAAATTACTATTTACAGAATTATCAAGTTAACTTACTCATTGGAATTATTAAGTCCATTAGTACTTGGTTGAGCTGTATCATTACTGTATATGATCCCTTTAGTAGAATTATTCACCAATGAGATTAATTTTCGGAGTTCTATTTTATTTGACGATGAAGAATTTTGACTATCTTCTAATTTAGTTTCTAAACGTATCTTGTTTGAAGCTTGGTCTATCGAACTTATTACTTTTTCTATACCAGCATCATTCAGAAGAGCTTCAACTGCCAAATGAAAATAAGAGGTTTTAATCATTGGTTGTATAGAAAACAACTCCCAAAATTTAATAACATCAGGATCTGTATTAGACCCTTCTCCAATAAATTGTGATAATCTAAGATAGGTTGAGCGAAATATATCTGACTTAAGAGTTGTTTGGATTTTATTGTGATCAATTTTTTTTTCATTGTTTTTCACACTTGACCAGTCCAAATGTTCTAGTTTTTTTAGTAAGACATTACTGTTATTTAATATATTACTTCCAAATACTTTGAGATTGGTAAACAAGCTTAAAATAAATGTTAAAAGAGCGTGTTCAAAGTGTGAATCTTCAAAAACTGATATTACATCAAAACAATTATTTTTTATTATGTTGTCAAGTATTTTTATGTACATAATGTGTAACATTGTTTGACATTGTATATTTTTTGCCATCTCATATTTGTCTTTCCAACTCAGTATAACGTTTATCCGCGAAATACAATGCATATTAGTTAAAAGATTTATAAATACAATATTATTTATAATCACTATTGTATCTTGTACTGATTTACTGAAATATTTTTTATGCAATTGTCTAAAATGTTCAAATGTTTGTTCACTGGTTCCTAATTGTTCAAATGTCAAAGAATCATTAATTATACTGATATTTGCTTTTTCTTTATCAACGCAATTTATTTCTTTTTGTTTTAAATCATAATTGTTATTTATTGAATTTAGATCACATACTTGTATTTTGTCAACTAATGAGCAATTTAATATGGGTTTTTTCATTTTAGACTTTTTTTTTTTTTTCTTACGTTTCTTTTTTATTGATTTTTTGTTTTGATTTATATCTAATTCAGTATTTGTATTAACTGTGGCAGAGAGAAGATCTGATTCTTGATAATTTTTTAACATGTCAGGATTTGAGAATTTAAGTTTTGACTGGAACGAATTACCATCTTTTGATAGTATCAACTTTGGAATTTCACCTTTCTCTTCTTCATTTTTAAATTTTTTACGTTTAGGTTCTTCATTCAAGGGGTCATCACTTTTTTTAATTGTCTTTTCTAACCACTCCAAAAACCTAAAATAGAATACTTAAATCAGTTTTATTATTATTCAATAATATTAGGTAATGGTAAAAAGAAATATAATAAGATTGATAGGTATCGAAATAAATGTAAGTAATCAGTTATTCAGATAAGATTGTTAGTTAGAATAGAAATTAAATACATTTGGTAATTTTGAAAAAGACATTCATAATAATGTAAGCTTCTTTAAAAACAATGACAATTAAAAAACTACTATTACATTTTTATTAATAATCAATAATTTTGTAATTTATGAATTAGAAATGTATGAATGCATGGATTATCTTCACCTATTTTAAATAGAGGTTCTTATACTAAAAGTTAGAGAATTTGTCAATTTTAATTGCACAAATGGTAAAAGTTTAAGTGTAGTAAGATTGTTTTTATGTACAAAAACAGTAAATTTAATTTTTAATTTTTTTAAATATGGTTTAAATTGATACAAATAATACAACAACCCCAACCATTTTAGCCATTCTAATGACACTAACCCCAGATATGAAGAATGTTTTACAATCCCACAACTTTCTATATCTAATTATCCTGTTCAACGTCCAAGGAGCGAAATGACAGTTGAAAAACTTTTGGCTACAATGTCTTACCAGCTGATTTGTTTATACATTTACATTGTGAATTTCCCTAATTAACAATTTTCATTGGTTTTTTTAATTACAATACACATTTAATAATTATATTGATCGTTAGTAAAATACAAATGACAAAATAAAATCTTGAACAATTTTATTATACTTACGGAAGTCTTTCTAGTGTAACAACAGGTGCATGATACAACATAGGGTTCATCATTTTTATCAACAAATGATTTGATTGCGTATATAGTTATTTGGTTCTATAAAAATAAAATATATTATATTATCCTGACATAGAATATCTGATAAGATTGAACTGTAGATTTATAAAAACAATTGCGATGCTGGCAAAGGATCAGAATATTGGGCATAGCTCAAAAGAACAGAACAAAAGATGAGTGTAGTAAAAATAAGAAGACTAAGGTGTGTATGTATAAAGTATATATGAAGGATAGGATAAGGAATGAGAACAAAAAGTGTAGTTAAGAAATAGCACTGTGAAAAAATGGAAAAGAAAAGATTCAAATGTCATGTTATGGAAAGAGATGCAGTAGAGATGAAGAGTATTATAAATGTGCACATCACAATCTATGTATTTGCATATGATACCAGTATTTGATGAATACCTACATCTATCTCGCTTTTGGAATGAATTTATTTTCAGAAAATTAATATTCTTGAGCAAGCGTTGAAGCCATGCAGCTCCGAGAATAGGTTTGTTGTGTTATGAGAAAATTACCTGAGGGCTATGATCGCCAATTGTTCAGTAGAACTAAGTAGGTATTTTTTTCGAATCACGCGGTAATCGACGTAACGGATGGACAATCGACATTCTATAGTGATAATATTATCTATAACATGGAAACGTAGAATACTTGATATTGATACATACGAGTATTTATAAGTACCATGCGAAGAGCAACAACACTCGGGCTGGTTACGACGACGACTAGGTACGTCCGACGAAAACGGGTGACTTGACAGCGGTGGCGGAACAGAATCTCGCGTGACAGTTGCCGTGCGCATTCGATCGGATTCGTTGGTTGATAGTAATGCGCGGTATAGATAAGACTTCCTGTTTTTATAACCAGGGGTTACGCGGTTCGCCGGACGAACACGGCCTGCACTGATTTCTCTTTTTCCCTTCCTGCCACCCGACCACCGCCGCCGCATTTGATTATCGAACTACCACGCTCGCCGTTTGAAGCCGGTTGCTGCCGCCGCCGCCGAAGGGACGTAGTGGGTAGTAGGTAGTGGCCTCATTTTACGCGGCCGGGCCCCGTCGCGTCGGGCGGACACACTTATTGATTTTCCATCAACTCCTGCGCGGACAGCTCAAAACTGGGCGACGCGGAAACAAGGAATGGATCTATTCGCATCGTAACGCGCTCCCTAGGGATTTATAGCGTAGTCTTCCCTCCGTGCCGCGGTTTAAAATGTATATGTTTGAATTCAGTTAAATATTATATGGTTGTGATTGTTAAGATATATTTTTTAAATCTCCGATTTACAAGTCGGGAAATTATTTTTTTCATATATGCCTGTATATTTATTTGGTTTTTATTTGCACTCCATCAGGGACGTAAGCAGAAAAAAGTTTAGGGGGGTGTTTTTGAAAATCAGTTGCTGAAAAGTAGAACTTTTTTTTTAATAAACATACGAAATTTTTTTAAGAAAATTATCTTTACTTAGTACTTACAATATTTTTTTATAATATAAACAAAAAAATTACAATACTAAATCTAATTTTCGTGAAGTTTTAGCCATTATGTTAAGAATATCTTCAAAATTACCTTCCATGTCTCTATGTACATTTAACCAGTGTTGGAAAAGTTCCTTTTAAAAAGGAACTCGTTCCCGTTCCTCGTTCCTACTGTAAAAAAGGAACTCGTTCCCGTTCCTCGTTCCTGTCGCGAAAAAAGAACGCGTTCCAGTTCCTTCTTAAAAAGGAACGCGTTCCCGTTCCTTTAGATATTTTTTACAATTTGAGTGGTGGTCAATGGTGTTTTTTGCGAATAATTTTTAAGTCAGAAATAATCGGACCGAGAGAGTTAACCGATTATTTCTGACTTAAAAATTTTTCACAAAAAACACCATTGACCACCACTGAAATTGGTTAACTCACTCCTTTCTAGGAGCATTGATTTTTAACAAAAATGATTTGTCTTAGGTTTATTTGTTATAATTCAAAAGTTGTATAGCGTAGACTTGAAACTTTCCCCAGTAAAAAGTTTATTATTTTGACTAAAAATGCACTCCTTCACTTAGAATTGTTTATTATTTAATAATCAATATAAAATATAAATATATAATGTGAAGTATGAACTATTCTACAAAATGGAAATGAAGAATGAAAAAAACAATTCATCAATTTACTTAGTCAAAATATTTATATATTATTTTTATTTATAATAATGATGAAAAAATATTTTTATACTGACATTTTGTTTTATTTGAAAAGAACTAATTTGCTAAACGTATGATTATGATATCAGATAAGTTTTAATTAATTTTCCCCGAATGACGACGACGGCGACGGTGATGCCGATTACGCGGCTGTGCTATTTCCGATAATAATATATTAATATCATATTATTATTTTCGTTGTTACTATAATATTCTGACGAAATAGAATTAGTTTATTTTAATAATCTACAGGTGTATCTTGCTCGGATGTATAATACATTAATAACATTAATAACAATAAGTGTATATTTATATTCGCAGTCCGCAGACTATGGTATACCCAATATTCATATTTTTACATACCGTTTATTATAATATATTTAATTTGATTTCCATTTGTCTACGACAAAATTATTATTATTTGGTATTACAGATTATTTGTAAAACACATCAATATTTCGAGAACGTATTTCGTTTATTGGTCCATGGCGCACGGAACCGGTGTCGACACGTAGTCGACCGACGGCGTCGCGGCTCAGTTTTGGAGCGGAAACACTATATGCCCTTCATAAATACTGTGGCACTCAACGTGTTAAAAATAACTATTTTTTTTTTTTCATTATTTGAGGAACGGAAATTTTCTTTCAAGTTCCTTCAAAATAGGAACTCTTTCCCGTTCCTCGTTCCTATATTTTAAATAGAACGCGTTCCGAGCTTCGTTCCTATAAAAGGAATGCGTTCCAGGAACGCGTTCTTTCCCAACACTGCATTTAACAATGTTAAACATTCAATTTATATTTCTGCTGGTGCCTAAATAGCGCAACAATCAACATTAGAAAACAAGTTAAAATATTAATAAACAAAAAAATAAAAACTAATACGCACCTCATTATTCTCAGTTCGAGATTTTTTATTTGTTGAGAAATAAGAAAGTAAAGTGTTTCTTTTTTTTTACGATTATATACTTTATATAAGTATAATATTATACACCAACTTGAGAGTTAAGAAATAACACAGTATAATATTGTCACTTTTCGTGCGTCGTTTCAGATACAAAACAAAAACATGAACGATAATGTCGATAACAAAATATAACAGAAACGTCATTATTCATTAATTTTAACCCTCCAATTCGCAGTAATTGTCCCGTCTGTATAGCTTAGGTATTTCCCATGTCCGTGTACACTGTACATTTTAGAATTCTTTTATACCCACGTCAATACACAGTAGGTATCATTTTATTTTATTTATACATTTGTTAGTATGTATTATATTTTATTTTGCTTTAGTCGGTTTTTCACAAACACAACGTAATATTATATGTATCTGCCTATTAAAGTATAATATAAAAATTAATATTTAAATTGAATAAATAAATAACCATACAAAAAACCAAATATTTCGTGGGGTGTTTGAACACCCAAAACACCCCCCTGTGTACGTCCCTGCGACTCCATCATTACTGATTAGAGGTTTTCACGTAACCATTTTCTGTATTTCTACTATACTTATTATTGTAATCACCTTTTTGCCAATGAATTATATAATTATATTATTGAGAAAAAAAAACTATGTTATAAATCCGGGTAACGTGTTATCTTAAATATGTGCCTTTTGAATGTTACCCCCACCATTGTTATTTTGGTCAGGATCCGATGCTGATTAATACTATTTGCTCCCGGTCAAGCACGAAAACCGTCGAACGTTGTAAACATACTCGTATTGTGGAGCTGAAACCGGGACGTTTTTAAACGTAATCCTCCTGTCGGATTGATACTAAATGGTTTTAAGCTGTCATTTTTTTTTGAGGGAGGAGGCCTAATCAATTTCACGTACGGTCTGCTCCAACTGTTGCGATGTCTAGCACGAAATTGAGTCGTATACTCGTACATAACGTAAACGAAGCCGTTTTAGGGTTATGCGAGGCCCCAGAGCCTATTATATATCGGGGACCTTTAAATACATAAATTATGATACATATATTTTTTAACATATCAGCTATTGTTATTAGCTATTAATAAATTTAATAACTTAATATCAGTAAAAAGTCGATTATTTTTTGAATCTGTTACTTAATACTCGATTGTTAATTATAATTTTAAAAAGTACTGTCAAAAAAGTTATTTTCTTTCAATTAAAACGTAAATGTGAACATGAGAATTAAATAAAAATACTTAATTTATACTTAATAACAAATGTAATTGATAAAACAAAAACTAAAATAACTGTCCTAAAAAAAGTTTAGGTACGTCGTATGTAAGTAATGATATCAATTTGTACTTTTGATCTTTAAACACTTTTTGTTTCTCAATTATTTGCAGTCCATTTATACACTCAAAATGTCTCATGATTTATTTAAAACCTATCCAATCGTGTCATATGAGGACGGAAACATCATTAATAATGCTTTTCTTGTAATTGATACAGTTCCTGTATAAAAAAGTAATTTTAAAATATTTCGCATTCGATATTTATTTAAAAAAAAAATAAAAAATTTAAAATTATGATACTTGGTTAATATAATGCAATTTTTGTAAATTTGGGGCTCTTCAAACCTCGGTGTCCCAGGCCTTATGATGGCCCTGAAAATAAAGTCTAACACTTTCGTATGCATCACATGAATAGAAACGTTTATTATAATAATTAGAGTTCGGATTTTGTAAGCATTTGCTTTTTTTACATTGGTTTAAAAAGAATGCTATGTTAGCTATATAAGTACATTTGCTTAATTACTATTGTACTACATTACTACGTTATAAGTAAAATAAAATAATTGACATAATTTTTTAATCTTTTGACTATTTTCTTTTAAAGAGCTATTATTCACTTTTGTGTACATTTTTTTGCTGCCCATAACATTTTTACGAGATATGTTCTAGATAATATAAATACTTGAAATATTTGAAAGGTCAAATATTTATTTTTGTAATGTGTTCCATGGTTGTGGCTCAATCGGTTTTCAATCTCGTAACGTTTTATTTAATAGGTTAAATAAAAGTTATGAGTTTTACATTATTTTTCAGTCTAACATAACACCAATAAGCTGCTGTCGATAGCAAATTTTTAAATATTTTTCCATTTCTTTTTTTTTCGTATATTTATTTATATAATTAAGAATTATAAAATAACTTTAACCTCTTATATTAATCGCTATTTACATATTAAATAACAATATTAAAACAAAACTAATTCGGCTATTTGAATTTTTTTTTTTTGTTTTTTTAAAAATTATTTGGGTGATTTATTTTTTTGAGTTTTTTTTTCAGTTATTAAGTTTTATTTTGCTTTAATTTGAGTGTTATTATTAGAGTCTTATAGATCTACAAAATCCTTACTATAATTATAATATTAGGTAAATAAATTATATTTTATATTATATTATAATCTATACGATGTATCTACCCACAAAATACAATAACTTTTTATTCCAAATAAACATTGTTTTGTAATAACTAATAATAGTATGTTGTACAATACGACAATGTACACTTTATTGAGTTGTAAACTGATTGGCGATTTCCATTATACATATACCTATATATATATAATTTGAATAAGTATGTAATATTAAAAATTATCCAAGGAGTTTTTTAATACGAATAAAATAAAATTACATATGACCTATATATATATACAAATAAATATGTTGATAACAATTAATTGACAAATCAGAAGATTTGATTTGTCAGTTTATGAAAACTGTCTACAAACATGGAATTTAATAAATATCGAAAATAAATAACCATTTATAGACAGAATGTTTGTATTCGATTGTACTCGGTCTTGTTGAAATATTTTACAAGAAGACAAAAATCAATAGAGTTCGTGCTATCCTATATAGAAGATGAGATGGCGAACCTATGACACCAGACACCAGTGCAAAACGTGGCACATTGGCCAAATTTCAATGGCACACGAAAAACCCAGAATAATTGATGGCCACGTATATTTATATTAGATAATTTTACTCTGTTTAAGATCGCGAAATGTTTAAAACAATTTGAATATATGCGTACATATTATTTATCGCACACGTAGGTCGGTACTAAAGCGGTTCAGTTACAAAGCGCAGTATTCAATGAAATATAACAATCGTTTTGGCGATACATAATTGTGAGGAATGTACAGGATGCATGTGCCATTGTGCCTGTTGTCAATGTGGCACCGAAGTGTGTATAGAGGGATATTCTATAGTCGCAGATTAATAACTCGTCGGAGGAGCAACAGTACATCTAAGTCATAGTTGAAATAATTAATTATCATATGAGTTTGAGTATATGATTATGGTTCATTCATATTGACGTGTAGTATTATTATTAAAAGAGATAATAATAACATTGTGATAGTAAGACTATCTCAATTTATTTTATAATATTATTGATTTATACATCAATCATAGGGATCGGAAAAAAATCTATTAAGTATCACAGTTCATTTCACTTTAATCTAATTTTTATTAAAAAAACATTACAGTAGAACTTCGATTAACCGTCACTGTCGGGACCGGGGCTATGACGGTTAATCGAATAGACGGTTAACGGACCTTTTGCAAAAAAAAAACGTGTACATACATATACACACATTTATTATATTTTTTACGTGTGTGTACTTTAAAAGTACACGTTTCCTCTTTTCTGCCATCTTCGAAACACGACACATAAACTACGAAAACGCTAATACACACGGTACACACTTACTGTGTTGGGCACCACGACGAGTTTATCGCGATCTTCTAATCGCCTAATTATTTTTTTTTTCGGTGGTGACCGATGACGGATAACAGAGAGTGACGGTTAATCGAAGTTCTACTGTATTTGGTTTTATTCACCTTAAAGTGCGTACTTAAATTGATTTTATTTCATTTTCCCGATTTCTATATTCATTTATTATATCCATTCGTTAAAAAAGTCGTATACCACGTTTAAAAAAAATATAACATTATAATATGATACGCATTCGGCATTACTGTATTATAGGGCGAGTGTTACAAATTAATTATTTATCTGTTTAAGTCCGAACCGATTATAAATGTTATGTTGTTGTAAAAAATAGCTGAACAGAGTGCGTAATCTTATAATGTTAAAATCAAGGAAGATTAAGTATAAATTAAATTTTCTATTATTTCATTTTATTTAATAAAACCAAATCAATTTGTAAGTAGTTTTCTTTATATATATATATCTTTGTATTTTGCTGATTTATCGTTTGAAATATTTTGCTTGACATTTGATACAGCTCTATAGTACGACGCTATCACTAATATAAATAACAAGGACTATTTACTGTTAATATTAATTTATTGTTATTTATTAGTGATAATAAATTAATATTAACAGTAAATAGTCCTTGTTATTTATATTAGTGATAGCGTCCGGAAGAGCAAGAATACAGCTATAAGTTATAGTTGAATTAATATTCGAGTAGGTATACGATTATAGTTAATTTATATAGGCGTGAATTATTATTATACGAGTAATTATCGTAATACGATATTTAATAACAATATTGTGGTAGTAAGAAAATGTCAATCTGCTTTTTGGTTGTCCGCACAAACGCAGAATGACCTTTTGCTGGAATTTCGCGTGGTCACTAAGAGTTTTACCGGTAACATACAAAAGCTATGTAATATATAAAATGCGTGTAACACAAAGTCACAAAACACAGTACCGTACCCATGAGTATTTCATAATTATGCATTATCAAAATGATATTTTATACTAACCACTGCTTATATTGTACTCTATAGTATAATTACATACCATTTAAATTGTTAATGTATTCAAGCGCGTACTGACTATTGGGTCCATTTTCCCTGTTAAACGGATTTTTTCGTAATTCTCGAGTTTCGATATAATCGTTTTTTTGGCCGTAACCCTGCGGCGATTAAGTAGGTTAAATAAGTCTAGGCAAAGCCACTCGCTTCGGTCGCAGTCATCTTAACAATCAGACATCAGAGTTGATACAAGTCAGTAAGATAAGGTTAATCCAGAGTTAAAAACTATACTTACGGATTTCCAAAAAGTTGTGGTATAAGTGAATAATCCATGAATCCATGTACCTATTGATTTCTATTAGTATTTATATTGTTAAAATATGATTTGTGAACTATGCGTCCATGTTCAATATTTTAATAAGCATTTTCAAAAACAGTCATTCAGTAGTAATGTATTAACAATATGTAACAAATAGATACCATGTGTCAACATTAATGTCCACATACTGTCAATAATCGGGCATATTGATTGTAAACGCGTATAGCCGTGTTGGTATTTAAAACTTTAACTCAGGAGTCTACGCGTTAATATATCCCATTATAGTAGTTAATCGTATCATCTCTTCGCTACACGCGTACTCAATATAAAATTACAATTTAATATTGACTCCCTTCATAAATTACATTTTTTCATTATTATTATAGAATTAATTCCGTTGGCTGTTCGATGGAGACATGGTATTATATAATAACAGCATAAATGTATAAAACATTAATTCGCCGGCCGGCGGTACAGATAAAATGAATAAAATAAAAATAAAATAAAAAATAAAACGGATAAAATATAAAATAATATAATCAAAAATCCAAATAATAAATTGTTTACATTGGTGGCCCGTTTTAACTTTTTCTATGATGATATTTTTTTGTTCATAAGAAATGTTTATATTATAAATATATATTCATATTTTATTGCTATCATTTAAATTTAAATTATTATTATTTTATTGCCCTTATCTCATTGGATTTTAGTGCTTAATCTCGTCCGTTTTTTTTCATCGCATATTATAGTAAGTTGAGACAACTTGGAGTATATCGATGTTTTTTTTAACGACACGTTTTGGTACAAAAGTGTAATCTATTCGACCATGATAATAGAGTAATCAGTTACCTGTAGGTATTTGTTATAGTTAGCAACACTATCGGTTTCATATTTCGCAGTCCACGTCCCCGCGGTTGCAACTGTAAACCCAAACGCGTTGAGATATTACTACAACGAAACGGAATATTACATAATTATTACTACGTCTTAATTAAGTGTTTACCGACGTCTAATCTATTCATTTGCATTAATCGTATAGATATAGTTCCCGGGCTTAATGATTTTTGATAAACGCTATAAACAGTGTCAACGCTGAACTTCTACAACGCTCGTCGGAAAGCCGGGCAACAGATTTTAGATGAAAACAATAATTATAATACGCATATTTTCGTGTGGAACGTAAAAACTTTATAACGCGACACGGCGGTGCACTTTTGGCTGTTAAAAAATACTAATGGTATGGTACTTTCGTGTTACGTTGTCCTCGATGGTAGCGATCACCGCGGTTTATTTCGTTCGACTTCTGTGTTTTGATCACACGAAACCGGTTTTCTAGAACGCTTAGCCGGTACTCCTTCACATACGTACGGTATTCCTTCACATTAGCCAATATTAAGTAAGTGTTTGTAATTATTTTTAAGCTAATGTTATTTTCAGCAAAACGTTCGTTTACTGAACACGTTCGGAGTCAATACACACCGCACGGCATATCGTTTACCAGTTAGGTCGTGATTATGAGTCGTGTTAACGGTGTTGTGCTTTTAATTTTTTCCTTGTCACTACTACTAATCGATTGCAGTCTGCAGTCGGGATCGAAAAGGCAGCCTCATATCATTATTATCGTCGCCGATGATTTGGTCAGTATAATCAGTAATGTTACACACTCGCAGGGCTCGGAACTTTATGCATTTGCATCTTTCTCAGGAAGCTGCATATTTCAAATCTGATTTGATACAAATTCGTTTCATTGACCATACAATTGAAATACAAAAATGTATGTTGCATATTTTTGCATATTTTACTAAATTTATATGATTTTGCATATTTAAATATTTTGAGCATATAAATGCATTTTATGTTAAAAACGTATAATAAATCAACAATAAGCAAGTTTTCAATAATTTAATATTTTAAATTAAACGATTTACAAATAAATAGTCTCCTCACACCAGGCCTTTTCCAAGAGCTGTAATTTTTGTTATCGGTGACGCTCGCCCGTACCGTTTATAAAGTTTATACTAAGAAAATAAGAATAGGCCGTAACTCGTAATCGTTATGACCGGCTAGGTTTTTATATTTAAATAAAATATTTATGATTCGAAAATAATTTTTTTTTATAATTTTACTTTAAAATATATTATATGTTTTTTACAAAATAATAAATGCATATTATACTGCATATTTGAGTTTTTTTAATGCATACGTATGCACATATTTCATTGTTTTTTAGTGTATAAAGTTCCGAGCCCTGCGACATTAGTAATGTATACCTACGAACAGGGGCGAACGCAGGAAAACATTTCGGGGGGGGGGTTTGAAAAAATGTAGTTTCATAAAAATTCTACTGTATTATGTATTACACTTTTGTCTTTTACTATTTATTTTAGGCACTTATAGTATATACATAATATACATATTACAATTATTACATATTATAGATTAATTAATTATTACAATTTGTCAATTTACATTATAAAATAAAATCTATACGTCTTTGAACTTTTGCTATTATATCAATGACCTCTTTGCAAGTCATGTCCACGTCTCTGTATAAGTTTAATAGCATCAATCCATTTAATCGATTAATGTCTTAATGTTAATGACAATTTTATATCATGTTAAAAACGAGTCTGTATCAAACATAACTTGCAAAGTTGCAACCCAGCTTGTTTTATTTTATAACATAAAACATATTATAGATAGTTTATAGTTTATTATATAGATAGTTAACATTAATTCACATTACGATTTGCGTCAGATTGTGACTAAATGTGACATCTCGTGTTTTCGTCTTCTTATTGGTCGACTGGCTACGATTTATCTGAATCTACATCAATCGAAACATTCGAATCTGAGGTAGTATTTTTATTTTCTGGTTTAAAAAACTTTAAAATTGTACTAATTTTTAATTTTTAATATTTTTATATTTGCTTTTAATATTACGTCATAAGTATAGCAATTAGCAATACGCTATTATACGACAGTAAAAACTTTAGTGTACAGGACTACGCCAAGAATGCGAGATATTATGTAGTGTTCGTTGGCCGTGTGGTTTATATTGAACAATTATAAAATTTCTAGAATTATCTTGATTCTAGGTAATACGGGTCGTCGCGAATTTCCGGCAGGCTGTAATATTATGTGGGTAATTACACTTGTCGTCTGTCTTAATTACGTACATCATCGAATTGGCGACGAAAGTTATAACATCCACACTTTAAAACTGCATTATCATACATTTTTATGGTAATTTTACTGAACTGTATACATCAATTTACAAACCATGGTGGACGAGAAACTTTTTAATAACTAATAATTTATTTTAATTTTTTTGAAATGTTATTAGTAATAACATTTTTTGTTCCTGATATTTCGGGGGGGGGTTTCAACCCCCCTCCCCCCAGGTAGAATGGATTAGATTAATTGGTGACGAATACGCAATTAATATTAATAATGTAAATATTGAAATTTAGGGCTGGAACGACGTTGGTTTCCATGGTTCCGTTCAAATACCTACGCCAAATATCGACGCATTAGCTTATAGTGGTATCATATTGAATCGCCATTACGTCTTACCCACCTGCACGCCGTCGAGATCTGCTTTTCTCACAGGGAAATATCCAATCCGTTATGGTAAGACTAAGACCATGTTCGTACGCTACCGTTAGCATTTGTATTCCGTTTTTACTCGTCTCCCCAGGTGTTTCATGTTAATTTTATATCTTTCTCAAACACATGTTCATGGAATGTATGATTAAGTATTTAAGTACCTAGTACCTACCTATATTTACCGGGCAAGTGTCGAGACGGGCGTGAGAAAAGTTCTTCCTCGAGTGACACACGGGACAGATTTTGACAATTTGGAAAATATTAAATCAAATAAAATATAAATCGTTGTCTATACTATTGATGTATGCAAAATCAGACGCGCAGTTAAAGGTGCGATTCCTATGCACGCGTCTAGAGACGCGCGGCCGACGCGGCGCGATTTGAATTTTGGCCGCGCGGTCATTTATTTAGCCGCGCGATCTAATATTAATTCCTATGTACGCGTCAGGAGACGCGCGGCTAGAACTTTACGGGACTAGAATTATGCACGTACACGTAGTTGTGTCAAGTCCTCTATTTGAAACGGTTGTACTTGTATACTCATAAAAGTGTGTTTTAAAATATTACCATTTTACTAGTTTAACCATGTCCTTAACAAAAAAACAAAAATTGATCTTAAAACTAGTTCTTTTACAACAAGTAGAAGAAGAACAAGCTATCATAAAATACGTTGTATCAAAAAATAAAAATGAAGTGCATGAAATGTACTTAGCCAGGGAAGCTGAAGGATTTTTCAGTGTCCTGATTGAAAAACATTTATGGCGAGACGAAACCAAATTCAGGGAATTTTTTAGATTAAGTTGGGATCAATTTAATTATGTATTGAACCTAGTTGAGGAAGACATAAAAACCAACCCAAGCATCAAAATTAGAAAACCAATAACTGCTGCTGAAAAACTAGCCCTTATTTGTTGATCCTTGTAATTGGCATTTTTTAAGTCATACAAACATGGATGTTCTCTTACAGATTCAGCCAATAGTATGTCTTCTTCTATTGTGAATGACACTTTTGAAGACATTTTGTGTCACACAGTGTTAACGAAATGTCCAACTTTGAAAATTAAAATATGAATAGCCGCGCGGCTCGTGCGATTTGACTGCCCTCGAAGCGGTCGTCGCCGCGCGGCGCTAGACGCGCGCGACCGCCACGCGCGGCCGCCGCGGTCATAGGAATCGGTTATATTTAAAAACATGTAAAGTAGTACCTGCGCGGCTAAAATTAAATCGCGCCGCGTCGGCCGCGC
>OX454264.1:31411131-31580109 GCA_949715065.1 Periphyllus acericola
GTAGGTACATTATGTACACCACTCTCCCGGACTGCGTCGCTCTTTACCCAGCCACAACCCGGATAACGATAGCACCGGTTCGGCAAAAGCCCCCACCTACCTCGTACACCGGGCAGAGGAAGGAGGCCTTTGCCGGAGCCGATGTGGTCGCACGAGCCGACCGATCGCTCTCTCGCCCATCATCGTTCGACTGGACAACTGCGACCAAGATTCGACTGCCGACAGTCAACGTTAATAACACTTATTTATTTCACCAATTTGGTCAACGCGTGTGTGTTTTGTTCTTACTAAATAAACAACTATTTTAGCATTTCGAGTACGCGTATATATTTTTATTGACCGGCACCAGCCACCACCGAGGACAACCAGTGCCGCGTCAAATTGGCTATTTTAGCATTTCGAGTACGCGTATATATTTAAATTTGACGCGGCACTGGTTGTCCTCGGTGGTGGCTGTTGCCGGTCAATAAAAATATATACGCGTACTCGAAATGCTAAAATAGTTGTTTATTTAGTAAGAACAAAACACACACGCGTTGACCAAATTGGTGAAAATAAATAAGTGTTATTAACGTTGACTGTCGGCAGTCGAATCTTGGTCGCAGTTGTCCAGTCGAACGATGATGGGCGAGAGAGCGATCGGTCGGCTCGTGCGACCACATCGGCTCCGGCAAAGGCCTCCTTCCTCTGCCCGGTGTACGAGGTAGGTGGGGGCTTTTGCCGAACCGGTGCTATCGTTATCCGGGTTGTGGCTGGGTAAAGAACGACGCAGTCCGGGAGAGTGGTGTACATAATGTACCTACACTACCCCGGACCGTGACATGTTCATGTTAATAAAGCCATTTAAATGAATAATTTGTTAAAGTTAGATAATTGCGGAAATAATATTGACCCGATTTTTGTGACATTTTCACTGTTAGCTCATTTATGATTTCGTGAAGTGACAATTATTTAATATTTTATTTGAAAACAATTTTTAGTTCATGTGATTTTCTCAGATTGTTCCTACACTACCAGTTTGTTTAACGATTTTTCAACTACTCACCCGGACAGTCATTGGTTACCAAAATAATTGATGGCTGTTACCTTGACTACTAGAATAAATCCATAATATACTTAATATATAGTATATACATATAGATGAAAGTGGTTAGTTTGTTTATCTGATGTCGAAATATTATCCTAGAAATATGATTCGGTTGATGAAAAGAAATATGATTCGGTTGATGAAAAGGTCGAAATTATAGTGCTGCGGCCGACGAAAAAATAAATAAAAACTTTCTTTAGTAAAGGCTGGGTTTCATATAAAAACCTTACGGTTATTTTTCGATTGTTATTATTTTCTTCTTATAGGTTAATAAATAAATGTAAAAATAAACCCGAGTTCCCAAAGTTTTTTAAAAAAATATATTCAACAAACTATATATTATGTGCGACACAGATAATACGGCTAAATTAATTTAGTTAGAATATAACAGAAATAATTTTATATTGGATTTCAATCGTCAATTAACTAAATTACACGTAAAATTACAATCCATTCAACCAAATGTACCAATTTGGTAGTCTTGTAAAACATACTTTTTAAAAGTATTCAAATACAGATACAGATACTTGATTTCAAAAGTATTTAAAATACATATTTGAATACTTGTTAAAAAATATATTCAAGTACGAATACAGATACTTCAATAAAGTATTCATGGATAGGTACTTTCAAATACTTACAAAAATGAAATTATGTTGCTTACCTTAAAATCATAAAAAAAATGTAAACTCATTTTAAAAATAAATTCTTGTATTACATAAATTATATACAGGAGGATGTAAAAAACAATCGGATATACCTATTAACTATACATATATGATATATTGATATATAGTATGGTTGTATGCTATGTTTAGCTTGCTAACTATCTGCGTCCGAAAATAAAAAAAATTTAAATTTTCTTATGAAATTGTTTATCGATATAGGTTACAATAAAGTATACTACGAGTATATTATTATATGATATTATTATAGACAATAGTCATAATAATGTTTTAGACTACATATAAGGTTCTCAGGTTCGATATTTGGAATATAATTATTTATAATTGGTCTGTAATCTATGCGGTACGGCAATTTTTTTTATAATTTGTCACATATACTCGTAAATATAGATTTTATTTACACAGCACGGATAAGTGGTTGATAAATTATATTAATATTAACTTACCAATTAATTTATTATTTTAATGTGATAGGATTAAAATAAGTATGTGAAAATAGTATTTGATTTTAAATACAGATACTCCGGTAAAGTATTTAAAATACTAAGTCCAAGTATTTTTTTCAGAAGTATTTAAAATACATATTTGAGTGCTTAAAAAGTATTTGAATACTTTTATTTAAATACTTTTACTCAAGTACTTTACAAGACTGCAATTTGGCATTTGCAATTATTGTTAATTCGAATATATATTTGGTAATATACTGCGTATTTTATAAAACAATTGTTATTGATTTTAGATAATTTTTGATAATAATTGAATAGTATACGAGTAGGCCTTTTCTAAATGATAATGTCATAATTTTCAGTTAAAATTATAAATTTGCTAAAAATTAAGAATAAAAAGTTTACAATTTCCTTATTATTTTTTAACATTATTTCAGTTTATTATATTTTAGTTAATTATTTTTTTCTTCAGAAATGTCAATTTGTCATTTAATACAACATTACCAATATTGTATGTTTTATTCTTATCTATATGACCTAAATATGTCGTGTTAATCATTGTCCATTTATTATAAGATATAATAAGTATAATTGAGCATTAAATATAATAATTAGAGACCGAAATTAAGTGCAGTAAAAATTTGGTAAATATGATGCAAACATGCTAAAAAAAAAGGTCAAAATATGCTTCAGTAGGCAATAGTCAAAAAATATACTCAAATATGTATCGTGAATGTAAACTACTTCATGCAAATAAAAAATAATAATAATAATAATTTAGTTGTATTTTTGTTTAAATCGTGTTGTACTATCAAGTTTAACAAGAGATTAGAAAACGAGTGAAGTAAATTAAAATAATTGTAAATAGTAAAAACAAATAACAAATTACATTTGTTGATTTATGAAAACTATTAAAAATCAACATTGCTCCATTAAAATCAGAAAAAAAAATGTTTTCACTCAATTTTTTACGCAACTAAGAAATATATTTTTATTATTTCGTTTGTCAAATAATAGTTTATCGATATTGATAACACGGCACAGTCGCACAGAACTATAGAAGATAATATTGTATACGGTGTTGACAAAATCAATTTTTTCCGCTAGTACCTATTCAGAAATTCCAATTTTCAAAACGAAAAGATGAAATAATTTCACTATTTACCAAGACTGTACAAAATATATACATTATATACACAATATGCTCATCCCTCCAAATATGCAATTATATGCAAAATTTAATTTGGCCTATATGGAATCAGTTAGGTTAGAAACACCGAGATTTCAAACCCTCGTATTGGTAGAAACACTCAGTATGAACATGTAAACTCATACAATTCCGGTACCTAATAATAATTTTATGAAAATATTGATAAACTTAATGAAAGTAAAAATAGAAAAAATATGCATTATTTTAATCACAGTAATTATTATTAATTACAGAACTATTCCGTATTTGGCATATCGATGAAACGTTTTCATTAAATTTCAAGTATAAAGTGAAATGTTGTTTTATTTGTACTCACAACAAATGTTGATACTTTTTAGGCCGTTCCAATTACTTTTGGTGTTCTATTAGTCTTAACAAACTGTATACAATATTCATTCGAATAGGTACGATACACGAAGTGTTACTTTTATAAAATTTATTAGGTATACTCTTTGTTTTTAAATTTATTTCTAAAATTAGATTTCAATTAAATTAAACTAAAGTTCTGCACAGGAATCGAATTTTCGCTGGAACGTGAATATGCGATAAATAGTTAAGTACTCGGCTGAATTTGAGTTCCGTCCCAAGAACCTTTTTTTTACAAATTCCATTCCTGCTAAAAAAAGTTATATACTAATTTCGTCCATAATATATAATTGGTAAACTACAATTTTAGTTCAGTTTCATAATTTAATCATTCACAAATATATATTCGTAATAATATCAAAACTAAACTGTTATATTAGTAGGTATAGTAAAAAGAAATATCACATTCTGTTAAAAATTACAATTTTTCCTTTTCCATTACACAAATACTAACCACTTTTAGTATAAATTATTATTTTACCAAACACGAACACGCACAAGTAAGGACTGGACTGAAAAGTTTATTTAGTGCAATTACTCAAATTATACTATCTTTATTTTCAAATAATACCTACCTATGCTATTGATTATTGTAAAATTCGATTATTTAGCAGCGCAAAAGTGATAACTGAAATCATATATTAACTTTATTTCTAAATAATACCTGTGATATTGTTAAATTCGCATATTAAGGGTGCCAACTCGAGTTAATTATTACCTATCTTTATTTTCTTAATAATATGATGCTGCCAAATTCGATTGTTGACGTTATTATTTATAAAGTCATAAATTCTATATATTAGTATAATAGTGAAGTTATAGTATAATATAGTTATGATACGTCACATTTACTTATTGGGAATACACGATGTCGTACAACGGTACAATATAATAATTTGTAAGTCTTATACGCTGTTTTCTAAGGAGTAAGGACGCACGTTATTTTCAACAATACAGGATGTCGAAATATTTACGGGGCCACGAAGCTAAACACGACTTACTGTAAATTGTTCTTAAGCATTGTATTATTTGTTTTGCGTGACTATCAGAGTCCAAGTGAACAAATACATACTGTAGTTTACTAAGGGAAGTTGGCCTACGAGTTGCAACATTGATAATGTATATTTCGAATTTATAATTTTATTATAACTATTTGAATAAACGATGGGGGCCGTGTGAGAAGTATTGTGAAAAGCTATTCCCACTCGCTTCTCAGTCCAAAATAGAAAAAAAAAAGGATGTCTGAACGTCAACATGTATAATATATATATATATATATATATATATATATATGTGTGTGTGTGCATATGGCACTACCTCCAGATGTTTTTAAACCATATATTACATGTCTTATCGTTGAAATATGAGTCATGACAAACTAAATATTGTACTTATTATTATTTCAAAATAATTTATTATCATTTTTTTCATTCCAATATTATAATAATGCGACATAATAGTACAATAGTTACATGTTAATGCCGATATTAGTTACTATGAGTAAATAACGTTATTTTTTTTTATCGTAATACATACACGAAGAAACATTTTTTATTCATATAACGAAAATCAAATATTATCAAATGCCTTAATATATTCGTTTCTTTGAACTATATAATATTGAGCTCGTTTAGTACCTATTGTTTATTTTTTATTTTATTTCGCTATTGTCAGAAACATTACGGCAAATTGTTTGTTTTAAAACTCCATAAAAACGTTTGATTATTGTCGGTAGCAGTGTTATACATGCCGGTTTTGTCACCCGTAGTAACTATGTCTAAGTGTTAAGGCGACGGTCGGATATTTTAATTTATACAATTTACTTGTAGCAGCATTAGGTTCATTAATAAGCAAAAACAATCACTATAAATAACAACGTTGATATGATTATAATAGGCAAGAGCTTCTTTACTGAATGGCTGGTTAGGTACGCCTGAATTTGGAGCCGTTACGGTTATAACGTATATGCTCCTGAACTGATCCCCTTTTAGTATGTCCTTTGGTTCTTTTCGGTGTTTCGTAGTTTCTTCGAGTTGTATCGATTAGTTTAAATGTATATTTAATTTAGTTGATCAAGTTTTCGCCACTTGCGCGTATAGGTTAATTACATTTTTCAAAGTTAAATTATGTAAGTATCATAAAAAGTGTATCAGTCAAGTGTTTTGTCGCGTTAAGCATTTTTTTTTACAGTTACATGTACAACATTTTTATCTAAGATTTATTACATCAGTTTCAATTTTTTTTTAAGTTTTTGTGTATTTTTTCTACACGATTTATTTACATAATTAATTTTAAATATAGATAATACCTAGTATATTACATTGCTAAGATCGTAACCATTGCAAAAAATGGTAAACCCAAGAACTTCTATACGTATACTTGTTACGTATATGTTGTATTCGTTTTAGATAAAGTAATATGTTACACGTTATAGCAGTATAGATTACATAAATTATTAGTCTTGTCCGTGGTAACAGCGCGGCTGGGTATGATCATGACCCCCGTGTTCAACGCCTGTTGAGCTAAGTGTGTGTTACGCGAGCTTACTGTTGTACAACAAGGTACCTACTCGTGTTACTCGTGACTTATAGTCCTTTTGTCTCGCCGATCCGAGTATATGTATATTATGATCACCGGGGGTGAAAACGATGTTTGTTCTCATAACTATTTAACTCTTGTTTAATATTGGGTTGTTCCAATTAAAATACAACTGTAATTAAATACAACTTACTGTAATTAAATACAACTGTAGGTAGAACGGTAATATAATCTAGTTGTTCTATACAACCGTAAATCAACCGCGGTTAAGACTTGCACTGGCACTAGTCTAGAAATTATATTAGATGGAGAAGGAAGGGCTGATGTTCGCTCACAGCAAGCGTAGACCATCTGGTGACATATTTTTCCGGGTCACCGCGGCTGCTGAAAGATATTTAAGTATTTTATTTTTTATTTTTTTCGTTACTGTTTTAACGTTTGAAGTATATGACGTAATGACGGGTTGTTTACGTAAACACTAAAAACGTCACGTATGGTCGATTTTAATTATTGACGGAAAATAAAATTAGGAAACATAAATTTAGAGATATCGTGGAATGCGGGAGCCCCAAATGGTACGATTTTTCTAATGAATGCTAAGATTTTAAGTGGATACAAAACGACCATTTGACAGGCTTATTCAATTAACTATGAAAACGAAGTACATCTATATTACATGTCATACTGTACAATATTTATTTTATTGTTATGACAACACGCACGATAAGGGGGCTATATTACAACACAAATACCCTTCTGAAATGATTTAACCCGCGGCCGCGCTCGGAAGTTTGATTCTACTTACAGTCACTTACCGGATAGAAATTTATAAATTTTATTTTGTATTGTTATTTATATTAGAACCATTACGAATGATTGTTGTATCTGATTTCCGTATTAATCTATATTTCTGGCTTAAGGTTTTTTGAAATAACATTTCACAAAGCAGTATTTTGTATTAATTTATCCGGCTCTCCTGATATGCTATAATTTAATATTTTATTTATAACAATTAATAAAAGTAGTATAAGCTAACGTTTATTCCCTAATACGAATAGGGGATTTCAACATATGTGACCTGCTGCATTCGTTTTTAGCAGTTGTTTTCATATATTCAATGTATTTAGTTAAATATTTTACACAAAGTTGTAACTTATTACTAGGGAACGGATTTAAATGCTCTAAAAAACAAGAAAAATGCCTTAAAAAAATACGATTTAATGCCTTAAAAAAATGCTTTAACATCAAAAAATGCACTAAAAAAATGCCCTAAAAAACTTTAAAAATGTATTTATATTCAATAAAAATACAATTTTGAATTTAAAACTTATAAAAAAAACACATTACTATGAAAAATCTGATAAAAAATATTTAAATACAATAAAACTTTAATAAATTAACTCTCAATTATCTTCTGTACAATTTAGATAAATAGCTTATCTTATCTTTACCTTAATGCGGGTTATAATCTGTTGTAACTTGTATGTATATAATATATATTTTGTGTCTACACGTGTCAACAATAATTTGGTAATTTCGTAACATAAAACATATTTAGGCATTTTTTTTTTTTTTAGTATAAATGTTGAAAAGATGTTGAAAAAATGACTTAAAAACCATAAAAATGCACTAAAAAAGTCAAAAAATGCTCTAAAAATGTAATAAAGTCTTAAAAATGCAAAAAATGCAAAAAAATGCAAAATAAAAGTTACATTTTTTAATTCCTTGATGTATGAAATGAACTTTTTGCTTGGAAACCAATGTTTTCGGACATTCAGAAAAAAATGCAATTTGCATTCAAATCCGTTCCCTACTTATTACACATTGATCACAAATAAAAAAAATATTAATATAATTTTTAATCTGATCAATGAATGATAGATCATAAATAAGTGATGTTTAATTTCTTTATCTTTATAAATATGACATTTTGCGTAACAAATGTTTTATACTGTTTCGACATTTTTAATACTGTATGCATTAAACGTGTGTAGGCCTTCAAGGAACGCCTATTATTGCCGGTCAACCTTTAGCACTTCCTTTGGGCGAAAGAATTTTACCTCAAGTAAATATTAATATTGACTAATATTTATCACTGACGTTTTCGAAGCGGATCAAAATCATTAATTTGTGAAATTTAAAGTATTTGAAAAATGTAGGCTATTCAACACACTTGGTGGGAAAATGGCATTTGGGTTCACATAAAAAACATTTTCTTCCTACACGAAGAGGATTTGACAGCCATTTTGGTTATTGGAATGGATTCATCAGTTACAGAAATAGCACACATCATACGGTAAACGGTTTTTAAAAAAATATTTATATAAAGTAATTAAAATTAATTTTCGTAAATGTACTGCTTTGAAAATGAATAATATAGAAGACATCAACCGGCAAAGATGCAAGACGTGGTTTTAAAAAGGCAGGTGACGAGATGGTCAATCGATATGCAACTGATGTCTTCACAGAAGAAGCCCTTACAATTATTGAATCGTCTAAGCACCAGGAAAATCCAATGTTTTTAATGATGAGTCATTTAGCCGTTCATTCCGGAAATGCAGGACCAAATTTATTAGAGGTTTCAAATAAAACATACAACGACATGAGATTCGATTATATTGAAAATGAAAGTAGAAGACTGTATGCAGGTAAAATGTTTTAAACAACAAGATAATTATTATTAGTACCTACTTACGCCATACACTGATCATGTATTATACCCGAATCAAATATAAGTAATTTAATATATTTAAATATTTTAAATTAAAATAATTTCACGCATTTAGCACAATATATTAAAACAATAAATAAAAAAATTGTAGACTACATTTACATTAAATCAACTTCATAAAATATTACAAATTAAAACTACGAGTTATTTTGTTATTTATAGAAAACACTATTTATATTTTATACGTCACATTAAATATTTATTAAATTTATTATATCTGTTAGTAATTAATTGTGAGTCAGAAGTGTTTTTGTTAAATGTTTACGATTTATGTTTTATTGTTCACTATTTAATTTCTCAATTTTTTCGGTAACAATTTAGATTATATTTTGTGACTAACAACTCCGTCTCAACTATAAAATATGGTTCGATAATTATCTTGCACCGGTTTCAGGAATGTTGACGTCATTGGACGACTCTGTTGGTAATATAATTGAATCCTTGAACAAAAATGAAATGTTAGAAAACTCTATTATATTGTTTATGTCCGACAATGGCGCGCCATCCGAGGACCCGATATGGGGTCATGAAAATTCCGGATCCAATTGGCCTTTACGAGGGGTAAGCTTAAATATTTAATCTTAACAAACAATCTCCGGTTCAAATCCGGCCACTGGTGGTTTGGTTTTTCGGGGGGGGGGGGGGGGACCGCTCTCAGAGAAAAAACTTTCACCGACCACTAACATGTAATTGAGTCTTTTATAAAATAACCGTTGAAGTAATAAGCGACTGAGGTATAGCTAAGTCGGGTTCTAACTAATTTATATCTAAAAAAGTATTAGGTACTTTTTACATTATCATAAAATATAGTTATAAACATAATACAAGGGTGAAACTCCTAGGTTGTATGAAACTCTACGGTCGAGTGAGATACAGGGATGGGTAAATCGCTGGATTTGTCATTTAAATTTCAAACCATTACTCTCGAAAAAAATATTCTAAGTGAAAGAGGTCGTGTGCATCAGCTTAAACTTTTTTAAGATAGCTGATATAGTAGTAGAAGAGCAGAACCAAATATCTTAATAAGATAAGTTTATAAGTTTTATAATTATGTATGTAATATGGTATTATATTTCATTCATTTTGTCCTTAAATTTACTTACTCTAATTTTCATAGTTATTATAATACAGTTAATTTATAATAGATTTATAATTAAAATCATAGATTCTTATTGAGACTCTGTCATCATATGTTAATATATATCTCATATACTCAAATATGATATACACGGGTGATACTTCTATGTCTGGTAGGACTTAACGATCTGACGAGATACAGAGATCTTATTGCTGTAAGTCTCACTTTTTATTTAAAAGTCTGCATCTAAAATGTAGTTCGTAAGGCAATTTTATTACATACATCTATATAGTCTAAAATCTACTAAATTTAATATTATTATATGATGGTATATTCAACCAGTGATATTTTTTCCTTGTATCTCATACACAATCGTGCACATTAATACATGATCGACAATTATGAGATTTCTATTAAAATAATATCGATAATGTATATATTTTTCGAGTCGCTGCAATTTTTATAGCTCAACAACCAAATATTTTGAAACCATAAAAAATAAACAAGTGGATATAGTTCATGACGAAAGCACTAGACTGTAAAGCAGCGTTTTCCAACCTAGGGGGCGTGTAAACATTTCTGGGGAGGCGTAAGCAGTCATTACAAAATACAGTTTTTATTTATTAAATTATTTTTATTTTAAAATTTAGGGAAAATATGAAAAATTAATAACGACCGGTTATTGAGTATTGATAAAGAGACATAAATATAATCAATAAAGATATTGATAAACAAACATTGAGCCAAACATAAAAAAATTGTCTAAAGAAAAGTGTTGTCAGCCTACACATTAATAAATCGTAAATTTCATTATATTATATTACTTACTATTTTACTATGATTTATATTTTATAATATTATTATCATCAATAAAATTGAATTCATCTCTGATATTTTATAATTTCTTTGTAAAGTACACAAAAAAATGATATATTTTTCATGTTATAGAAGGGGGGGGGGGCGTGAGAGTTTCGAAAATCTACAAAGGGGGCGCGGAATAAAAAAGGTTGGGAACCACTGCTGTAAAGAGTTTAGTTCTCGATCTTGATTGATATTTTTTGCATTTTTTGCTTTGTTTTTCTCAATTATTCGGAAAACTATTGAGAAATTCAAAAAATCCTTTTACTAACTAGATGAAATAACCTTTCAGAGAAGTACCCAGTTTGTATACATCGAAGTAATCCTTCTGATCAAAATCGTGTACACAGACACAAAAAAAAGAAAAAAATTCATAACAATAAAACCAAAACATTCATCGTTTAACTCGGAATCTAATAAAGAAAATGTGGATATGCCCACCATGCATTTATTACTGATAGCAGACATAATTAAATGTTATACTTTACTAGGCTATAATATTTTGTTGATTTTGTAAAATATCTTCAAAAATTAGAGTATCGAAACCAAATTAAATAATTTTATTACGTGGTTCTCGTCTTATACACTTCACACTTGCTACATCATTACATGGCACACGCAAAATACTCGTAGTAATGTTATAAGTCAATTTTCTTGAGGTGAAAAATGATTACATTAACTAAAAGTGATTGCTATAAAACTTTTTCAAAGAGATGAATTATTTCGGATTTTTATTCTGTTCAATGTTTATTATAGCTATTATAACATACTTTAATTTATAAATATTTTATTAAATATTATCATTGTTCTAAAAATGTAAAGTTCTGAATTTGTCTTAAAATATTTAAAATTAAGAATATTATGTTAAAATTATGTATCTTTCAATTTTGTTTTATGTGATATTAGGTTAAATATTTGTTGCACCTTAAAAATAGTTTAAATGTATTTCAAACTAAAATGTTCAGAAATTTTTATAAAAACCAAATAGTTGACAGTTATGCAAAAATGTAAAATGATTTTTTAAAAAAATAGGAAAAAGGAGCTATACTCGATGGCGGAGTACGTGGAGTAGCCGCAATATGGAGTCCATGGTTGGAAAAAAAACACAGTGTTTCTGAAAATTTGTTCCACATAACTGATTGGTTACCTACTTTATATACTGCTGCAGGTATGTAAAATAAAAAATAATAACCATTCTTTCAATGTAGGCTTTTTAAGATTCTTCAATTTAATATGGGTTTTTGTCCTTGCCGAAAGTCTAGTTTTCAATTAAAATATAAAATAATTTTATAAATAATTAAATTCTAGGTGGTGAAGTTAAAGACTTGGGTTCAATCGACGGTATCAACCAGTGGACAAGTTTAACAAAGATTTCCAAACCAATGAGATCAGAGATTTTGATAAATATTAACGAGAAAATAGGAGAAGAAGCTTTGATTTTCAACCAGTGGAAAGTCGTAAAAAGTAAACGGTTTTTTATTATTCATCTATGGTTTATCCCCCACCCATCTCCCCGTTACTGGACACTTCACCCTTCAATCATATATTATCTTATTAATAGCTGGTGTTATAATTAATAACATAATTCGAAAAATAAGTTGGAAAACTTTAAAAAAAACGTGGTTGAATTTATTTAAAATGCACTGATTTGTCTAAAACATCATAGAATTAAAATATTTTATATTATCTATATAAAAAGTTAGTTAATATTTTCCATTTAGCTATACAAAAATTACGTAGCTATTATTGAATTTTAACTATGACTAATTATTGTTGTATTAAAATGAACAGTACATTTTTGATTAATACGTAGATGGAACAGCTTCAAAATATTTGAAGGGATTTAAATTGTTTGGGTTACTCGCCAGTGACCATGAAAACATATTAATAAAGTAATAGAAAAATATTTTAGCCTCCAAGTCCTTCTACTTCTACCTATGTTCATATATATTAGAAAGCTAAGTGTTCACAAACATTTAAATTTACCATTCTGTTCTATAGAACTATTATAATTTATAAATATTACTTGCTTAAATTTGTTGTTTTATAATATGTATAAATTACGTCCGTTTGTGACTGGGTAGAAAAATGTAGAACACTGATAGTGCATTTTTCTTTTCGTCTTTAAAGAATCCGTTATTAATATAACATTAACTGACACGGTCAAACCAAAAACAACAAAAGTCATAAAATCGAAATTTTACATAAACCATTATTAATAACTTATTAACTTCGGAAATACAATTTTTTTTTGTATTCTCAATTGTTTACAATCTTATTTTAAGGGTTTCTGATATTTATTATTCATGTTCTCAATTGACAGTCTAAATTTGGCTATAGTTCATTAAAATAACATAAAACTTATTTGACTTTATTTTGTAAAAACAGTGTCGCTTATGTTGTTTTTGCAAATAACCAATTAAATTACATTTTTTGCTGTTCATCCATTGTTAAACACATCGCATGTTTACAGGTAATCTCACCAGTGGTTTTACTTACTACCTCAGATATAACGGCGATCCCGCGGATAAAGGGCCGGAGTACAACATGTCCAACGTTGTAGACAGTCTTGCTGGATCACGTCTACTGAAAATCAATTGTTTATTCTCCGAAGACGACTGCACGGACGTGAAGACTACGCACAATTTGTTTTACGGAGTTCGCTCACGGGCTACGATTACCAGCAGGTGTTCCGAACGCATTTCACACCCGGATCCTAACGCTGAACGCTACGAATGTTTTGACGGTTATTGTTTGTTCGATATATATCAAGATCCTTGCGAGTATCGAAACGTAGGCAAACAAAACGAAGACATTTTGAAAACAACAATAAATATGTTGAATCGGTTTAAAAAAGAGCTGATAGAGCAAAACCCGCCGGCTATAGACTCAAACGCGGATCCTCGTAATTTTGACGGATATTGGGAAACGTGGTTGGAACCTGGAAATGGTGAGACAGAGGAGCGTTCAGGATTTAAAATCTTAATGTATTTATTGGGTTTAATTCTATTGATTATAATTGGAAATTTATGGCCATAAGTTCATTTTCATGGGGGGAGGGGGATCAAACTGGAATAAATTAATTTGGATGAATGTACTGGTTTTATCGCATAATGTGTGTGTGTGTGTATTTTTTTTATTTCGATACATTTTAAGTAAATATCATGTGTTTAGCTGTATGATGTATCGCATACACTTCTATTATCTCATTGTCTATTTTTGTAGGCGATAATAAGTATACAATTCCGACAATTCGAGTGATTAAAGGAAAAAATAACTGAAAAACAAATTCATGCAATTGTTAACGCCAATACGATTTAAAATTCCAGTCTCTAGTTTTATATTTATTCAAAAATTGGTTGTGTGTAATAAGTCTTAGGTATTGAAGTAACAATTACACAATGATCACTATGATGAGTAATTAAGTATAGAAAAAATAATAGAAAACATTACTACGTTAGCCACTCTATTGTTTAACGTTTATAACACCCATTTAATCATTCTTATTTTTTTTATTAACAAAAGTATACTGAGATAACAATTATTAAGATAATTTTTGTACAAATCTGTTTTCTATTATACTTTTTTATTATTGTGTTACTAATGTCATTATAATTTCCATGAACTGTATTAATGTTAATTAATTATGTAAATTGTAAATTGCATGTAAAAGTTTTTTATACTGTATGGCATTCAAGTCTGAATTTGTTGTCTACAAACTGTTATAGGCTTTTATTATACGAAATATTAAAAATACTTATGTTATAAGGAAGATAAATTAATTTAAGATAAAGGAAATAATGTGGTACAAACAGAAAATAAGTATATAGTTTCGACTTTAAATAGTTTTTTTTTTTTATTCATAACTTACGGCCTTACAAGTTTATCTTTAATTTCTTTGATATTGATAAAAGTTCAATACTTCAATACAATATTTTGGACCCAGGGAGTGTTACTGATTGGAAGAAGGAGTGATTGGAAATGGTTGAAAAGTCGAATGGTCCCTATTCGCCTGTCATTTAGTTTAATAAACTCCGACCAAAAGTCTCTATGGGCTTAAACAAGCCTACAGTTTTATTTTTGGTTCGAAAAATAACGATCAGCAATTGGTATACTTGGGTATAAGTAAAAATGGTCCACGAGTTCAAATTTATATTGAAACTCAGACAACATATTTTAAATATTAGGTATATATAGTATATAATAAGATTTATTCAAATAATTCATTAACTTAATACAATTACACACACAGATTTATATAATACGTTACGAATCTTGAACAATCACTTAGAAAACACCACTTGAGCAGCTTGCACACCTTCTCACGCATATTATATAATATATATTGAGTTTATTAACTTTATACTTAATTATTATACTTAAGATTATCCTTAGAATATATTCAGTAAATAATTTAAACTGTGATAGAAACGCAAGAAATACAATATTTAGTACATGATAAGAAGTACCTTACATATATCTATCTTATAATATTAAGAATATTAAACAAAAAAAGTTTTATCTTAAGTCTTAAAATAATTTTAAGTATTCTATGAGAAATCGATATGAAAAACTAACTACTATAGGTATACTATATACTCTCTTTACTCAGGTATCTCATAAATGTCTTGACCTTTCATTCATTAAGACAAGGATAGCTAATCAAAAGATACAGTGTTATAAAATATTTGACTAAATTTAATATTCGGATGTAGGCCGACCTACCATGTCCCTTCGGCATACAGAAATCCGAGCTCCCCGAAATGTTAGTAATTTAATGATAATTAAAATGAACGATAACGAACTGCTATTTATGATCACAGTATTCTCATGTATTACTTTATCTTCACTTGTAAAAAGTTAGTTTTTAGTTGGCATATTCTATTCTGTAAAAATATGAAACAATTGGTACTTTATACAAGTTATACGATGTCAAGGAAAACAACATTGTTTTACGAAACCAAATCTTAGAAAAACATGATGCATGTATGCTTATATTTTATTCTCCCAGTGTTCAGCGGATGTAACCGCATACCTTGATGTCACATAGACCTATCTGTGCAAACGAGTTCAAATACATGCTCAATATTACAGTAGAGTATCGTTATTCCGAATGAAATTGGGTAAATGGGTACTCGGATCACATTTATGACATTATTAAAACTAATTTTCTTGAAATTTGTACCTACTTGAAATCAATTTTTGAATTTATTATTATAATAAAAAATTTTAATTTAAATTAATAAAATTATTAAAATGATAATTGATATATTAAATTACATATTCATTTAAAATATAAATTGTATAGAAAAATATTAAAATTAATATTTCAATAATCTTCATTATTATTTTTTTTTGTTACATGCTGATCAAAAGCTTTGTCCTACAAACGTACACGTGAGATGTACTAATGTGAAAATTTTTATGATTGTTATTGAGTGGCACAACGGGAAAATGTGTCTTTCAGATCAGCTTGTGGGGACCCTAGTGTACATAATTTAAAATTTTGAAAACATTTCGCAAGGGCTTCGTCGAAACATAAAATTAATTGAAAAGCTAGAAATTATTAATATTGTAAAATTATACAAAAATAAATATTATTACCCAACTCGAATTAAATGATTAGACAAATCAGATTCAGTTTGTTAGTAAAAGCTATCCTTGTATTATTCCGAGATAAAATAATAGTTTTTGTTTTAAATATAATCTTAGAATAATTATTATACGTAAATATATATTTTTTTTATTATTTTTTTTTTATTTTATTTATTTTTTTTTTATTTAAATTAATATCAAAAGATTAATGGGCCTCACTGAGGAAAAATCAGTCATAAACCAATAAATCTATAAGTCAAACATCAAATATCTCAAAATTTAAAATTAAGAATGTTTTACTACTACTATCCTAATTTATATCCTATCAAAAATTTAAAAAAAAAATTTAACACTCAGATTTTAAAAATGCTTAATCCTACTGACGGTATTAAGTATACCTCTATAATTTATCGAATTGTCTTATTATCTAATCATATAATTAACTGAGTTTTGAGCACTCATTCAGCTCCATTCACTTCGACATGAATAATTATGTAGTTATTTTTAATACAAAATTAATAAATTTCGATGATAATAATAATGGATAACATTATGAAACGTCGCAGTTGAAGAACAATTTCAAGCCAACTGCGGTCAATCGAATAATCGTCAAAGATTTTATTAAAAACGAATTTGCTGTGAACTTTTTTTAATATTATTTACAATGTTAAATTGTTAAACTCAAAAATATCCAATGTGAAGTATACGATATACCATTAAATAATTTCCTTATTATAGTGGGATTTTATTGATTTTTTTCATAGGAAGGTATTGCCTGCCTCATAAAATCATTGTTGTAAAATGAAGGACTTTTTTTCATACTTAAATTTAAAAAAAAATAAAAAAAATTATCATAAATTTATAGTAACAAATATGCTCGTATATATACCACTCTCGCTCTTCTGATAATATACCTTTTTATAAATTGTATTGATAGTTGATATCTTAATCACACGTAAAGTATTTTTAAACTATATTATGTACTATTACTAAAAGCTATAAAATATTCTTAATCTTAACTCTTTAATATAAACTCGAAATGATTAAGATTAATTGGGCGGAAAGTAATTTCCATCTGTAAAAATATTAAAATGGTATAGTTAATAGTTTTACATTCAAGCAAAAGCATACAAATAAATTTAAAAAAATTATAGTCGTAAAACCCGTAAAAGAAGTAAAATGCATCGAAAACGTAAATTATAATTTTCTTATTATCTCATAGAACTGTCACTCAAAATATGTATAACGTGATCGTGATGAAATTATTTAATCGTAATAAAATTGTAAAAACTATCGATTTGTTCCTATTTAAATATACAAACCATCAAGTATTTGATAAAACTTGATAAGACATATAAGAATATCATTGTATTTTATGATCAATAAATTTGGTATCACATTTTTTAAGCAATTTTAATCGGAAAAGCCATAATGAAAAAAAAAAGAGTGATAAAAGTTTCTTTATTTATGAGTGTCTCTATGAGGCAAAGATATACTTAGCCAAAAATAAGTATACAGAAAAAAAATCATTATTGTAACCAACAAAAATTATCTTTTGAAGTGATGATTCCAATAATTTAAATAAAAACTCATCATTATTATTTAAAAAAAAAACTAGTATTCATGTAAAACAGTTCAGTTAATATTTAAATTGATTATAAATACTTACATGGAGGATATGGCATAATACGAGGTCGATGTGGCATAAAGTATGGTCCTGGTGGTCGTGGCATGAAACCCGGCTGTCCGTAGAACATCGGTTGGTAAGGACGAGGTGGTGGTGGGAAATATGCTCTCGGGCCGGGATATCCTGGTGGCGGGGGTGGCATCGTAATAATATTGGGATCTGGTATTTGGTTATCCTAAGAAGAAAAAGTTAAAAATTAATATTAGTTCGTTCATTGTATAATGTTCTGTATTATTTATTAATTTGTTTTCGGGAGTACTAATAAATTAATAATACAATGATTTGTCCAATAAAAGTGTAGTTGTATATTATATATGTAGTTTTATTATTATCCGTATTAGTTACATTATTTGGTAATTTTTCATTTTATAAAATTTTATTTTACATTGCTAGGAGATTATAAGAAACACATCAACAATCAATATTTATTATGCTGTGAGTTAGTATATATATATATATATATATATATATATATATATTTATATATCTGTAGCTTGATGAATTGCCAATGTTACATTTTGACGAAATTGAGATTGATGGACTAATGTTAATTATTTTTCCAGCATGTTTATATTTTTTTTAGTTCCTGAGTATAATCAAAATATGACATTGGCCTTTCTTACACCAATCCAAGCCACAGATATACAGGGCAATTTTTTAGACGGCTCAACCTCTCTTTTGGCTCCATTAATGCAAAAAAATTAAAAAAAACACTGTGGAAGACATAGTTTTTATGGTAACTTGAACATTGAAATATAAATTAAATTCATATTACAGCATTTTTACGGCCAAAAAAGGGAGTGAGTACAACTATAAAATCACTCTATATATACTGCCCTGCTACTGGCAATGGAAGTACATAACCACAAAAATCGAATTTTATAGAAAATTAACTTTTGCGTTTTTGTTGTTTTTAAGAGTAATGACCACATTATACCACAGTAGTAACTGGTAGAATTATAAAATGCAGTATCATCAATATCATATATAATCACGTCTGTCAGTAGTGGCGGCAAATCGATTATAACAACAAAGTTGTTTTGTAACAAGAAGAAAATGTAGTAAAAGCAGTTAAACGTTTTGAACATATAATGGTAAACGCAGTAACTTCAGTATACAAATACTGCTTTAAATCGTAGGAACTGTCAATTACTGAGTTTTGCTCTAAGAAACAAACGATTTTCTTAAATATTCGGCAGTTACATTTTAAAATTTTAATTTAAGCCATTAGATTATTTTGTTTTTAATTTAGTTTTATTTTGTTATTAATCTTTGTAAAATAAAGCGCAGAATAATTTCGATAACAATATAACACCAAAACATAATTTATGATATATTTTGTAGTTACTGCCATTGCTAGTAGCGAGACAGTATATAAATGTTTTACAATGAATATACAGGGTGTCTCACCGGGATTAACACAGAGCGATATCTCTCGTGTTAATAGAGATAATCAAATTCTGTTTTTGTGTTTTTCTGCTATGTGTTAATTACGATAGAACACCCTGTATATATTAAAAATTACATATTATATTATAATAATATAACAGCCAGAAGTCACGAATAATTAGGTACACATTATGAAGAGTGTTAATTTGTTTCGGACATGCAGATTTTTTATTAAAACTTATCATGTTTTAAGAACACCTACTAATGTGTTCGTACTCGATAACCAAGAATCATAGATAAATTATAATAGTGGTCAATTAATTGGGACCTAACTTTAGTATATTGATGTGTTTCAATCGGATAATTAAAACGGACGTATCGATATACTTTATTCTTCCACAAAAATGTTTATCTAAAATTATACAAGATTAAACAAATAATAATAATCGTTGCTATAGTCTTAAAAATAATCAATTCAGTTATAATAAAATTTTAAAATAAAATCATTTCCATTTTATGAGAACTATGTATTACTGGGTGGTCTACAGTAATACATTTTCAAGCGACAATATACGTATTGACATTTATACTAATAATTAGTATAGATTCCAATTATTGGTGTACTAAAGATCGCACCTTATTTCTTGTTCGTTCAATTATCTGCAAAAAAAACACAGTGCAATTTCATTAAGTAACAAACTGCAAGGTTAGAGAGTTGATATAAATTATAAGTTAAGTCTTATGTTTTCAAATAGTCTTAATATTATTTGAAGTTATAACTGCACGACATTTGAAATTTGAGTATAAAAAATATACCATTAATAATTTATTAATTTGTTATAAATTCACGGGAAACCCCTTTGTATACATTACAAAACGCACATACTTATATTTAAAGGTTAAATAATATTAAAACCAATGCGGTTAATAATTAAAAAAAGATTTCATTTGCCAATTTTTTTCACCATAATTTTTGTTCTGGAATGCCTGTTACTTTTTAAACGGCAGCAATATATTTTTTGTTTCGTACTTAAAAATAAATATTTTTTCAATGCCCATAATATGCGTTAACAATAGTTAATGATTTAAAATTGTTTAACAGTGAAACGAGTATAGGAGGGCGATGCCCTATGCCCCTATACACGCATTTAAACTAGATAGCATCTATATATATACATATATAATGGAGTAATATAGGTAGCGATTCATTAAACTTTTGAATCACTTCTCTTACCCAAGAAGAAGTGATACAAAACTAAAAATAAAAATAAAAACTTGTTTAATAAATGCATTCAATAGCGAAAAAAGTATTTACCTCTTTTATAAAGGAAACAAATTAAACAAATTTTCTATCTAAAGAACTGTAATTCTACAACTAACTGCGTATTAGTATAATATTTGTTCATACTATATAACAACGCATACTATGGGAGCTGGAAAATTGTGATTACAATTTTTTATTATTATTTAACAGTTAAAAGTTGGCACTATATTATCTTATTATGTTAGTAATTGGCAAGTAAAATAATTTGTAAAATGTAGGTTGGGCACGTGAATAATTGGTTCAAAGCTGCCTTACGATTTGATCTTTTTGTAGATAAATATTACCGCGAAAGTAGTATTAAACTGAAGAATCTCTTTAATTTTTACACTTTTTTAAAGTTACCATTTTACAAAAGACTACACGTGAAAGTAACTAATTATAGATACGTTGATGAAGCATTTTGTCCCTGGACGTTGAATAAATATGAGCCGTAAAAATGGTGCAGCGTTAAAAGTATAAAAAGTGCGTTATTATAATATGACTAAATATTTTATAGAACATAAAAATAAGAAAATAAACTTAAAAAGAAGTTTTTCTTTTGATATATTAATATGTGATTGGCTTATTCATTTAAAATTTTTGAAAGAAGCAAGCCTATGTACTATGTATAATATGGGCCAGAAATATGTTATTTAAGATGTAATTTACATAGGTAGTCTCGTAAATTATAATTCATCTTGATCATATTATATATCATATTATGTTATTGTTATGCAATATTTTTTATCAGTATGTTATAGTTCAAAAAGTATATAAAACTTAGTAATACAAATTAAATCATTGTTCCATACTGTGTCTATACACCTGAATATATAATCTTATATTTAAAATATTATATTTATTCACGTTATGAATGTACAAAAATTAAGTCTGAAAGTCAGTGGCTGCTCGTGGGTAAAATCGTTGCTAGTTCACATTTTATAAATTATATGTTTAATACTATGATATTGTACAGTATTATAAATAACATTAAGAAACTGTATTTAATATTGATTGACGTGTTACTCATATTTTTGTCTTAACCATATACCCACATATTATTAGTAGTTATAATAGTTTTAGTGTAAATAATAAAAAAAAAAATCGTTATTATTTATTATTAATTATAACTTATAACTCAGAAATATTTTTATAAATTGTTTACATTTTTTTTCCAGCAAACATATTAATTACCTTTTCATTAAAATTAGAAATATTAATATATAATAATAATATATATAACTACTATTATATAATAATATAATAATATAATAACTATTATATAATAATATTTATAACTACGTTTTTGATAAAAAATAGTATTGCTTACGAGCAGTATTACGATAATCCGCAATAGTGTTGACGTTTGAAAATCTACCCTCAACCCCCTCCCCCTATGGACGATGACCATCAACGCGACACCACCACAGTTATTTGTAGAGTCGTGAGCACAATATAGACATGAGTATGTACCTACCAACGGTACTTTCCTTATGAGTTATATCTTTATTATGTTAAACGAGCGACTTAAAGTTAAAGTTAAAGTTAGAGTTAAAGTTAAAGTTCGCAAAATAGTTATAACTTTTTTCCATTAATATTAGTGCTTTTCAAAAATATAATGTAATGTAAAACCGTTTAATATTCTAAAAAAATATGGGTGGTTCACGCGCTCCTGTGTACCATAGTACGAGCTGGCACTACTAAAAGTACAAAATAAAGTTACTATTTTATCGAAAACTAGCAGTATTAATAGTGATTTCATGGTTTAAATTTCAAATACGACGTCGGTAAATAATTATTTCCGATAAACGAGTTATGATTATATAAAAATATTACGATTAAAAATAACTCATAACTAGCCTTAAAAATTAAAATATCGTATAAAACCAATTAACAAAACGCAGATAATGATCTTCCCTGTATGAATGGTAGTAGGTCAGTTTACTTTGATATTAAAGCTAACGACACAAAATGTGAACACAAATTTGACATGTTGTACGTTTGTTAGACGCAAACAACATAATATAAAGGTGTAGTGTTCTCTTAAAATAATAGAAAAAATTATTGAATTGAATTCATTACTATTCATGGAAAGAATTATAATTACCTATGTCGTATTTCAAATTTAAATCATTATTAAAATAAATGTTGACTATGAAAAATATTCTAGGGTTTTGAGCTCAAGTAATAACTACATACCTAATTATTTATTAATCATTTATTTTATAATTACACTTTCAAGCCGTGAAATAAAAATTACTCATTATATCAAAAGAAATCTAGTTAAAATGTAATCATGTTAGTTAGAATATTCAAAATGTATTTAAACAACAATACCTTATGTGGCAAAAACAAAAATATAAAATATAAAATACTTCTATGGCGTGAGATTGATACATCTATATATAATATAAACGATGTAGATTGTTTATTTTCAACTAAATTTATTAAATTAATTAATAAACATAATTAAATGACAACATTGACAACGTTGAACCAGTTTTTAATTGTTTTCAGCTTATTCGTTTACTATATAATTCACACGCAATTGTTTTAACAACAGTAATTAGTAGTAGAGCCATGCGCATTCGTATTACTCTATTTCGTATTATACCGTTTATACATTTTTAATTAACTGAAAAAGCATTAATAAACAAGTATGCATAATCAAAATTATTTTAGTTATGATTAGGATACATTTACCTCATCGTGTAGTGAAGTATCAGATGAAGATGTAGATTATTTTTGCTATTTACAATTGTATTATACCGATTAACGTATACATTTACAAATAACTCATACATCAATTATATATTCATAATTTAAATTATTTGAATTATAATAAGCATAACGTTACTTGATTCTGATTTGCATTTCCCTGTGCAGATGATTTAGATTTTGATTTTGATTTTGTATGTTTTCCACTTTTATTTAATTTTCGTGGAAAATGTTTTGTAATGTGCGATCGTGGTGGAGTTCGAGTTCGTCGTCTTCTACGACGAGGCGAGGGTGGACTTCTAGATTTTGGTGATCTCCGGCTTCTATATCTCGGCGAGGGTGGACTTCTAGACCTTGGTGATCTCCGACTTCTATGTTTTGGTGACGGTGGACTTTGAGATTTTGAAGATAATTCTAAAATATGATTATTGATCAGACTTCGATGTTTGTTTTTAGTTGATATAGATTTTTAAGGTTTACTTGAACGTTGCTTTTTAACTGGACCTCTGATTGGGGTTTTAATTGGATAATGACTTCGTGACATTAACGGACTCCGGATTTGACGTTTGTTTGGAGATTTGGATTTCCGATTTCTAGAGCTAGATCGTGATGGCCTCGACAAATTCTTACTTTGCTCATTATAAAATTCAAGTGGAGAATCGTTTCGTTGTTCAGATTGTGGTCGTCGTAATTGTGAGTGGGGTGGTCGTGATTTAGGTAAAGATAGATGACTTCTAATCAATGGGCGAAAAACAGTTTGATATTGTTGCTGAGGAGAATGAGATCGTGACCGATAGCGCGGTCGTTTAGTTTCGACTGTTTGATTTGGAGCATGTAAAAACTGACTCTCATGCGACCTTGAAATCATTCTGAAGTAATCATTATTTTCTAAACAAACATTTTTAAACTAAAAATAAGACTATTCATACAAATCATAATATAAAGAGGTACATATAATTGATTTAACTCAAAAACTACTAAACCGATTTTTAGTAAGAGTTACAAAAATAGATGTGTTGGGACCAGTGGAATGTCATAGCTACTATGACGTATCATTTTTTTATTATGATAGTCTATTATAAAGGGGCTAAGAATATAAAGGGGCGCCCATTGTATTTGGATATACTAATCTTAAACCCCCTCTGAACATTTATTTTCTGTGCACCAATTGTGTACAGCAACCAAAAGCAAATGTATAATAATTACAAATTAAAATATTTGGATCGCGGCTGAATTAATTAAATAATTTAGATGGTAAATAATTTTATGATTAAATCTATATAGTACAACTATTATCAATTAATGCGATAACATCGATGGATTTCCAAATTAAATATTTAAAACTTAAACATAATGTTTAGGTACTATAATAAGTACAATGAACTCGTTTTTAAAAGAGTAATTATTTATATAAGAATTAAAATCACACGCGTGGGTTACTCGTTCCGATTAACAATGAGGCATGTTTATAAGTTGACAAAAATAACTAATGAAATACCAATACAAATATTGTAAATTCAAATAAAAATCGATGTAATGATTTACGTCAAAATCTGCTGTTACCAATGTGAATATGTGATACAAAATAGAAATAGCGAAAATTCTAGGTACTCAGCGTACTCAGTTACAAAAATATTTGGAAACATTATATTCTGTACCCCATTAGAAACAGTAATCAGATATTTTGAACTAAGTGGATAATTTCTTTTCAATTTATGATTACGACAAACTATGTAATTGGATCCACATTTTTTATAATAATATTATTAAAACTAACGACTGACGAAGTATTATGTTTTCAACCAATTAAATTTATTTTGACCCACTTTTGGTATGTAATTATTTTGGAAATTTGATTATCAGTTTTTATAAAATATTTTTAAACGTTTTTATGTTTGTATACATTCAATATAATGTACTTCGTTGTTTAGCTTATTTGTTTAATTTTGATTGAAAATATACAGAATAATTTATTAAAAGTGACTGTTAATAATTTACAAACACAAAATACAAAATCATAAACTTATAATATTATGACTTATGAGTCTTCAGTCTTGTCTGGAAATAACTTAATTGGATATTAATAATTAATTATTGTATTATTTAAATCGGTTAAAATAATTTTGTTTGATAATATTTGTAATTAGGTTTTATGTAAATTTATTTATTATAAAGTATTTACTTATAAGTTGAACCCTTTACCTCCCTGTACATTGGCATGCATCTCGATAATTTTAAAAATATGACGTGCCGTATTACTCAATTCTCGGATAGTGATTAGTTACTATATGCTCACATAGTTATTTTACAGGCTGTAATAAATTTGCACCAAAATTTACCGAAAATATAAACAACAAATTTAATTTTCATCAACATTTTTCAAATGAGTGTGTAATTTGCATAAAAATTAAAATCGATTATTTTTCAATGTAAGATATTTAGCTATAATATTAAATATTATATATTATAATTTATAATATATTATTTTTGGCAACAATTTATTTAATCTATCATAATCATAAAAATACTTACATATAAAAACCTCATATAAACACAGTTTATCTATTGAAACAAATTATATATATATTTATGTTTTATATATCAATAAATCATTAGAAATCTCGAATTATTATCGTCGATGATAGAATCCAATATCCGATAATCGATACTAGTGTAGTAAAACATATCGTTTTTGGTGCAAATTATAGTGCATATTTTTGACTACCTTCGGTGGTACAAATCGCATATCTATATTTTTGTGCAAATTACAAACTCCCATTTTACACAATACAGTGAAACTTCCATATAACTATCTTCCACTTCAAGATATTTTTGTTTAGCGAAATATTTTTGAGAACGCTGACCTTCATTGTTCATTATGCGTAATATTACGTAACATAAAAAACAAGCCTGTTTTTGTACACTTTACTTTTGCTGTCACCATCAGGTATTAAATATTGTTTTAAAAGTTATAAAATTTTGTATTTGATAAAGATATGATAGAGATGGTAGGAAGACGAATAAGCCGGTAAGCTGAAAACCTGTCGAGAGCAACTTTTTTTTTTTAAAAAAAAATTATAATTCACAGGAGTAGTAAGCAAATAAAACCAATCTTAAACTAAAATTTTGAAATAAAATGTAATAAGACACAAAATCAGGCCATACAGTTGAATTATCCAACGAAGATTGTATTGAAATAATTAATTACCTATTTTGCAACATATTTTTCTTCGATAAGATAAACTAAATGATCATCAGTTATTGTTGCATAATAATATCTATCTAATTTTTAAATATATGATCATTGATCAGTATAACAAATAACAATGATATCATTATTATAAATTACGTGTATCGCGAAAAGTTGTACTATACTACGCAACCTTCTCTCCACACACTCTCCACACTGAAAACTTACCTGGGCTTTTTCTTGGAGATACTACGTAACACGATGCAGCAAATGCACATTTTCTTCTTTCCAATGACAAAGATCTCCTACTTCTTTTAATATTATTTGATGACAACGGCGGTGGCGGCTCTTGTCGAGTCTGATGACCATAACGTGAATTATTCGATAATAATGGTGCACTTTTATCTTCTGTAAAATCAAATTTTTATGTTTCAAAAAAGGGTTTTCGTAATGTAATTTTCTTTATTTCATATTTTTATTTAATATTGGTAAGAACGTTTTGAAAAATTCTAAGGAATATATTAGGATAAAAATTATTATTTAAAATTTAAATGCGAATAAAATAGTTTAAAAATTAGTAAAATTCAATTAGTATAAAACTTATACTTAAAAAAAAATACAAAATTAATGCTTGGTCTAAAAAATAAAAATTATAAAATAAAATAAAATATAATCCTACAGATGTATCAAATATTTCATAATCCTTAATCTTATTTTCATAATTGGCTTGAATTTTTCTTAATTTTCTTAAGATGGTTCGAGGAAATTATAATAACAATATGCTTAAAGTGATTAGTGACTGAAATTGTTGCTAATATGGGTATGGTTTATTAAAAAATATTTTCAACAATTACAGAGCAATTATTTTTTAATTACAATTATTTTATAATATAATAACTGCACGTGTAGATACATCTATTATTGATTAGCGATTATGATTCAATAATGATTGATTATAACTACATGGTCACAACCTCGTATTTATCCGTAAAATTATTGAGTTCATATTTTCTTCAAACAGTCGGGAACTCAGATATATGGTGATGAGTTATACTAATAATTTGTATCATAATCTATTTTAAACATTAAGAGAGAGGTGATGCCCATAAATTATAAATGCATAGAATAGTGTGAATTAATTTAATAATAAATAATAATACGTCCTCACTCATTTGGGTGCCCCTTAGCTTTTATTTAATAATAATAATTAAAGGTTATTCAGTCATTTATACCAAATATCAGTTATACTTTATTTAGCAGATGTAAAAATGTCATTAAAAATTAATTACAAACGATTAAAATAGCATCGTATTTTACATGTTAGAAATTATTAATTTTTAAATAAGTATTGAATATTTCAGATTTTACATATAAATAAATAACATCTAGTTGGGTCAGATTTGGTACTTTACATACCAAAATACATTTATTGTTTGTTTAAAATTAAAAGCAACTATGTGTCTTTACATTCGAAAATTAATGTAAGCTATGTATTTTGGTGAAATGTATGTGATTTATTATTGAAACAAGCAATGAATATATTATCAAATACAAATAAAAATCGAAAAATATCGATTCATAGTTCCATTTGTGTTTAAATGTTGATCCAAGTAATTTTATTGTTGTGCAAGCTTTGGTACTAATTTTGTACTCAAATGTTTGTTTATAGAAAAAAAATATTTAGTCTTACTGTATATCAATATATCACTAGTTTTTTCTGAATAAAAAAAGGCATTTAAACACAACATTTTCAATATTACATAATATTATATTATGCACGATACAGATATTTGTAATACAGATTTCTATACTACTAAACTACATTCTATAGCGGATAAGCGTAATATAGTTTATTTCTAAGGATTGCATTCTGTTACTTCATCTAACATAGTGTAATAATAATATGTGAATTATGATTTTCAAGATATTGATCTATTACTATGTTTACGTGGTGACTTTAAAAGTGATCTAAAATCATTGTAGATACTCACATTTTAAAATTTATGGTGAAAGTACAAACCTACACACATATATATCTACAAAAATGTAGGAGTTCATGAATCTTAAAATATTTTAAAATTAAAATGTAACTATAATAATCTTAAAATATTTTAACATTATCATGTACCTAAACATCATATTTTGTGATATTTGTAAGTTGAATACTGTTCACCTCCGAGTTATGAGTTACGTCCTTAATAATATTTTACACACTGCTATTGAATAATTGAAAAAAAAAATTCAATAAATTCCTGTAATCATTTATAATTAACGCATAAATGAACATAAATCATACATCTTACCCATATTGAGATTGTTATTTGGTGGCTGTTCCAGCGACGTGTTTCCATCATTAGCATTCTCTGGTAGCAAAAACGAACGAAGCATTTCCTCCAAAGTATAGTGGCAGTGTTCAGCTGAAACATTGGAATATATGTATGATCATACTGTATGTACCTACTTCTTAAAGTGCGAGACAATTTAAAAGCTTAATGATGTTTATAAATAATGACAGTCGATAGTTGCTGTTCAATCGTTAATCTATTGTTTTCTTCTAAAATGTATATTATAATATAATATCATTACGTTCCATATTATTACTTTTCCACTACATAGCAACATATTTCACTATCATTTAATCTTGTGTTTGTAGACTCTTTATACATATACTACATAACGTAAGATTGCTTCAACTAAATACTCATATAATTATTTTAAAGATTTGAAAGCAGTGGCGCACGTTAGATGTTTATGGGTATTAAGGGGACGGAGTGTAGTTAGTATTCTCCATCGTCAATACACACGTACAAATAATTTTGTTAAAGTCTCTTAGCTTAACAATTTATGTTGCTGATTACACACTCTAGGTGCCCCAGTGCTCGATGAATTCCTAAATACAACCTAAATAATCAACTAACTAGAAGTTATTAAAAGTTGTTGAAAGCATTTAGCTTGGCACATTCAGGGTCTTCAAATGAGTAATGCACTAATACAGATATTTATTAAATAACTAATAAAGTTACGGCAGGCTTTATTACGATGTAAAAACAGAGGATGATAAATTGGTAAATAATATTTAAGTATCAATAGTAATAATATTTTGTACTATCGGTTGTATTACACCTATACACGACCGACGCCGCTATAGTTTGTAAAATAAATACAAACACTCCCAACCCCTCAGTCAATCCTTCAAGCACATACACACAAGCATACACACACGCGAGCGCACATACGCAGACACACACTCACGCACCAGCACACTCGCGTGCACACACGCACACAAACACACCTGTCCCACGAAGCCCAACAGTTGCGTGAAGATTGGTAAAAATAATTATCTCGGGCTAACATTCGCCTCGAACACAATCGTCTCACGCGATTATACTTGCAGCGCTTACCGGATTTCTTCACCGCCTCTGTCAGCTCCTCGACATTGGGCTCTTGGTTCTTCATGGCTTTACGGTACGCGAGTGACATCTCCTGTGTGTACGTAATAATGTGCGACAAATCGTTCCACAGCTCTATTTGGACATCTCGGTGCGATCCCATGGCTGCGTCGGTTAGATTAGGATTACGTCGCGTTGTGCGTGTACGTGGTCTGCAGCGGCTATTGTGGGGAAACAGACGGCTAGCGCGAGGAACGTTCGAGAAGGATGTGAACGCGCGATACGAACGAGGACCGCCGGACGGGTAGTGCAGATCAATACTGCGAGTGCGGAGCCGATGAGCATGCGCGCCTGGGACCCGGACCGAAGGATCGGCGAGCGCGCGGCGGAGGGCCAGATGAACGGCGATGGAGGGGCCGTGATGCGGCGATGGCGTCCGGTGTATGGGATGACGCACTGCCATGCGCGCTGTGCTCGGTGCGCCGCCGCCGTAGCCGCAGGTAATCCCCCCGCAACGCCGCGCGACGTACACCAGGGGATGAATAATGCGGTAACTAAACCAGTATAATCCGAGGGTGAAGTTCCTGAGAAGAATGCTACGTCGTGCAGGATTCGGGTGGGGGTAGGTGTAGGGGTAGGGGGCGCATGAGCTCGGGAACCGATGAGCGAATCGTCGACGGCCGTACACGCAATCGATGCAATATAATGTACATAAAGATTAAGGGTGTGCGGGGACGGTGTATTATACGAATGTGTTCTGTGATTTCCAATAGCATCAAGTCCCTCGGTCCGTTTACCTTATTCGCTATGTGTTCGCGCTGCCACATAGCCGGGCCACGTAGGTTCTTTACCTCGGCTCGTCGTGTTTTCTGAGTATATGAGGGTGAAAATGCACCCCTTCATCCTGCACCCCGTCTAACCATTATAACACCACATGAGTCACCCCAATATAACGAAACGAGTTATGATAAAATGTTACAAAGCAACGTATGATATACGTAAACACGTACCATATATTATTATCATATATTTAGATAGATCGTTTGTAAAAAAAAAATATTAACATTTACCATATACTGTATAGTTTATATACTATATATACTATAAATATATCACATACATCATCATCGTATTTTAAATAAAAATAGAGTATGCTTGTGTATACAATTCTACAAACATATTGACTAAATCAACTTCATTATACTCGGTATGTTCATAGCTTTTATGTCGATTTTATAGATTTAATTAATTTTATGAAATTTCCATGCAACGAAATATAATTGGCTAAAAAAATTCATATTACAAAGAAATAAGTTCAATAATAATAATAATTTAATTTTTTTTATTATTTAATAAATCGCATATTTGATCAATTAGACAATATTATACGTATATATACTCGTATATATATAAATAAAATAAATATTATATACCTAAACTTTAACATCATATATTACATAATATTTTTATTTCTACTTATTTTATTAGTTTTTCAATCTTGATTAAAAACTTAATTTTATCGAAATAATTTGCGAGTTTCACAATGAAGGTCATCAAGTTCTCAAAAATTGTTCGTTAAATGTAGGTTTGTTTTACGGATGTTTAATTGTAATTAAATTTATTGGTCGACATTCAGACGCCTCTCGTTGTATGCCGTTGAAATTAAATTAAATCATGGGTGAGTTTTATAAGTAGTTTTTTTTTAAAAATTCTCACTGAGAAATAACATTTGGAAAAAGTAATTTGAAACATAATCAAAGTTAGTGGGTTTCAATTTGGTAGACAGAGACAAAAAGCTAGGTTTATATTACAAATACATTAGTGACTATTATGTGGTTTTTAAAATAAATATTGACAGGCATTGTGTAGTGAAAATAAATAAGTGGTTGAAGTTTTTGTTATTTCAGCAACAATGGATAAAGTAAATAAAGTGAACTTAGTCAACAGGGGATGGAAAAGTTTAATTGGTTTTTTCGCACGCCAAACAATAATATTAGGTCGATTTCTATTGCCGGTTTTTCGATTGAATTTATCCGTTGAATAACATTTTAGTTATTCGCCATAGCGATATAAGGGAGAGAAATGGTATTGTTCGGGTTTTCGGCAAAGAGAAAATCCTCATTCGAATAATAACCGTTACATCTAAAACAGCGATTCTCAACCTTAGGGTCACGACCCAATTGTGGGTTGCCAATAATTTTTAATGGGTCGGCTAAAATTTAAAACGTTGATATTTTTATTTTATTTTTGAGTCTTATAAATAATAAATAAAACAGTTTTCGTAAATTCTTCTAAGAGTAACCATTATGAGTCATTCACAATTTTGATAATTGGTACTAAGGCTCGGATCACACACTATGCGTTTTGTCGGTTACCGACAAAACGCAACCGATCGGTAATAGAACACCTAAAATCAATATGATTTCAATGGAAACCGCGCTATCGCGTCCACATTATACCGATTTTCCGTAGCCACCGGAATGAAAAGCTTATCAATTTTATTTGTTTCCGTTAATGTCAACCGATAAAGTATGTTTATAGCTATAAGTTATTGTAATAGACAATAGTATTTGATGAGTTTTTGACCAGCATTTTTCTTTGTACCAATTATCAATGTTGATTGAATCAAAGATCAATTCACATTGAATGTGAAGCAACATCAAGACCAAGGAAGTCATTAAATTTCTCATTATTTTTTTAAAAATATGATGTACAATACAATTATTAATAGAAATGTTTATTTTTAAATATAATGTAATTAATATTATGTCCAGTTATTAGCGTAAGTAATATGAGTAAAAAAATGTATTAAATTAAGAGTACCCAATAGTTATCTTTTATTCCTTCATTGAACATTAATTATAAAAAGGTCGCATGAAAAATTTGAAAAATATCTTAGGTTGCCACTACACAAAGGTTGAGAACCGCTGATCTACAACACAATACACATTAAGCGTGTATTGTGGGTCCACTATAAATTGTAATGTTTATTATATAGTTTTCATACCCACGTATACGAATTAATAATTGACGAGTAAAACTTTACTTATTACTCAGTTTTTATAGTCTGATACTGGGAACGCCGTTTGCAAATAGTATCATTGTTTTTAATCACTTGAATCGATTGGTTTTCAGTGACTTGTCCATACAAATTCATTGAGTGCGTATTACAAAGTGTTATTCATTGGATGTAACGTTGTAACGTCGCATTTACACGATCGAAGTGCCAAATATTTTTGTGATCTCGCAAAATAAAATACTATAAAAATAAAGAACGCAATGCAGTCGGTAGTTGTCGATTATCTTTTGCCTGTATCTTGCCTAGACTGATTTTTTTTTTAAGGCATATAAATATGCAATCGTAAACGCAAGTGCGCATGTTGGTTGGCTAACGAATTCTCCTTAATGTTTGGTCTTGTTATTTCCGTGATTACGACGCACAATCATTTAATTCTTTCATGCACGGTGCGGCGGAACGCATATTATAACGTGTCATCCTGGATTTTTTTTTATAAGATAAGAATCAAGCATGTAAAAAAAGAGTGGTTACTAAAAAAATTTCTGTAGACGTAATATACGTTGCGGTCAGGACGATCACGCGTTTACGCCCGGCCGCGCGTCGTCGCCCAAGTGTCCGTAATTACGAATTTTACGAATTTTGCTGCGGCGCGGACAAAACGTCGCGTGCACGGTGCGCGAGGGCTTTTGAAAAATTTGCGCAAACGCGGTGTTACGCGATCGCACTAAAAGCGACGTCTACGATATATTATATTGCTTGTAAAATTATAATTTTATACTATTGGTAATACCATATTCATACCATCCACTTTATTTTTCAAATCAATCAAGAAAAAAATTATCTTCATTACTATTTTTTAATACTTATAACGTGTTGCACGAGTGTACATATGCATGGCGGTGTTTTTAATGGAAAAAAAATAGTAATAAACCCTTATGTTTGCCATATTATTTTTTTTACCCATTACACATGTCGGGTTATTTTCGTTTCTATAGAATATAATATACGCGTGTTTGGTCGTTTGGGTGTGATTCATGAGATGCATTCCACGCAAAACATTACCGAACCAAATATATTAAAACCTATTTTAATCTCAAGCATAAACATATTTGGAGTTTTGCGTGAAGAAATGCCATTTCTCTGTTACCTAGAGCACTCGGAACTCGAATTAGTAACGGTCTACGGAAGTCGTTCGGTGTGCGCATTGTACCGATAAATATATAGGTACAGTCATAAAAATGATTTGGAATTTGAATAAATATCGGCGGGCTTGGGCATATTTTCACCTTATTGTTTGTTTAGTATCGGGACACGATATCGTTATACTTCCCCACGTCAGTGAAAATATTCGACAGGCAACACGGACTAAATGGTTCGTGCACGTGGGTGCGTCAGACGCCAATTGTTCGTTTTGCACCGAACAGATGCCCGTGTCGCCAAGACACTATCGGGAGAATACGAGTAGGTGCAACCGCGACAAAGACCACAGACCGACGCAGATATCTTCGCAGCAAGGGTGGATTTAGGTACGTGCTGGCACCGGGACGGAAATATTTTGATTTGTGAGTGCCACAAATCAATAAAAAAAAAACACATTTTCGTTTGTTAGACAATAGACAACATGTATTATTATCTACTTGCTACTTAATAAGTAGTAATTATTTTACTTAAACAATCAATTTTAAAAAATCATCGAATCAGATGAGAAATACGATAGAAATTCGATATTATTGTGACGGTTCACGGCGATCGCGGACCACCTGAAAATATTTCTTATCTCGATTCTTACACGACTAATTACTTTTTTTCGATTTATTTAATATTACTCGATTATAATTAATAATATCATGTTAATAAAATACTATAAAATACCAATTATTTTTTTGATGAAATTTCAATTTTAAATAGAAAAAAAGTTTCATATTTATATATTACCCATATTTTTTTAGTATGTGTAAATAAAAATTATATACATTTTTCTGTAATAACAAAACTATTTTATTCGTGCCGAAATGCGGGATCACTTGGACTCGGGACGTGAAGGCCATACGGATCATGGTCAATGTCGCGCGTCGTGCAGGGACTCGTAGACTATGTATGGGAATAGATCTATAAGAACAATTATTGTATAATCCTCGGACGAGACTGTACGTCCGGTCTACGCGTTAATTGTTGTATTTTGTATTTTCTTTTGTATTTTTTAAAATAAATTATTATTTAAATTATTAAAGTAATTTATTATAACTATATAATGGATTATATACATTTGCATATCTTAAATGCATCTAATCGCTTTATTCTACCAGATATGAATATTTCATTAGTTTGTAATCCAAATTGCATATATTCGTCTTTTTCTACATGTCAATATTGATTAAATGTGCAAAAACAAATCCGACCGAGCTAATTGACGGATAATCTCAATACTTAAAGTTCAACCCACTAATTAGAAAAATTGATCCAACCGAACTCTTTGATTTCAAGTTTAAATTGCCCATTCCTGAAGCTCGACCGATCAAAGAGTTTCGTCCGTTTTTTATAAAAAAATCATTATAAATGTATAATATTGTCGATTGGAATTTGTTATTGCAAGCTTTGATGTTATTTGAAAAAAAAAACGAAATGAATCCGGTCAAATATGTTCAACCGATGACTCATGTGACCCGTTACCCATGGAGCGGAAAGCGGAAGGGTAAGTCAATGTCCCGAGGGTTGCAAGTATATCTACAGAAATACAGAATAGGGTGCAGATATCGACCGGAAAGTGCCATACAGAGAAACATTCTCAAACACACGCTTTCTAATTGGTGGTTATTTGATAACCCAAAGCAGCACACGTAACCTTGACAACTGCATGGTAACATTTTTGGACGATACGAGAAAAGTGGTATATGCTGTCGCGGACAGAGATCGAAATCGAAAACCATCGCGGGTCATCGTAGTCCATAGAAGTTATGTAATATATTAGACATATTTATATTTGTGCATTATGAAAAAAGAGAGAAAACGAAAAAAAATAAAAAAAATAAATATATACAAGAGCAAGTATAGACGTAAGGAAAATAACATACATATTATATATGTGCGTGCGTGCGTGCGCGTGTGTGTGTATGTGTATGAGTGTGTCTTTAAGTCAAATAAAATAATTTATACCCAAACGAATGTATAAATTAAGCCGTTTCCTGTAAGGGGGAAAACTACGGCTAAGCAGACTCCCTCCTCTTCTACTTTTGGACCTCGTGCACCGGACGTACCGCGACGCGATGCAGTTCATGCACGTGGGACTATTTATCAACTGTGTTATGTTTAGCCACGCCTAAGAAATTTGTGTCTCAATCCGAACGCACCGCGGGAGGGGGTAACAAAACGATCGTGGACGCACTAGGCGAAGAATCCTCTAGAAAAAATACGCTCTTAGTCCGCCTAGGAACGTGTGGCTCTGGTTTGCGCGGTGTGGGAGGAGTAGTGAAACAAGTCAATGTCCCCAAAGCGAGTGTACCACATCTGGCGCCACGAGAGGGGCCTACCTATAGGCTGAAAAGAAAAGAACTACACGGAAAAATCGTACGTGATCGGACAATGTGCATAGTATATGCACTGCATACAGAGTGATCCGTTTGCCCCGGCTACACGAACTTATTTTCTAGATCAATTATTTTGGTTTTTCAAATGAATATCATTATATGAAAGAAAAAATGGATATCATTGTTTTCCCAAACATAAAATCGTATTCTAAATAGAATATTAGGCTATACCAATTAAATACGTGTATGATTATGTATATGTTATCGTTAAAAATAGTAAATAATTTATTACGGAATAAAGTAGTTGAAAATAAAGTAAAATAATATAATAATGCTATAAGTAAAAGTTTTAAACCGTTGGAACTTATTTTTTTCGAAAAACATAAATCGATCAAGAAAATGAGTGGAGTCTTAAGCATTTTGTATTTATTTACGAACGATTTAGTTACAGGGGATTCTTGAAAGTTATATTGAAAGTTATTGGTACGCACATTTCATTGTATGGTAGAAGAATTATTCATATTCGTTCGGTATTGTGTCACGTTTATAAGCATTAAAATAACATATTTTTGTAATGCAGTATTCAAAAATATGTTTAAAAAAATCATAAAAAATTATAAAGCTTCAAAAAACTTGTCCAACTCCCATGTCACTTAAGTTTTGTCTTTAGAGAGGTACCTTAATCATACCGCAGAACATAAAAAATACCTACATTATTTGAGACTAATAAATGTAATAACATCTTGTTTCGATAAAACTATTAAAATTCAATTTAATTCAATTCTTCAATTTTAATTTTTTATTACGAAACGGAAATAATCGTATAACATGTCTTTTAGTTTAAATAGTAATAAAATGTTTATTCGATTAATTATTTTTAAATTAACTTAATTGATAGGACATTTGAAAACGACAGTTATCTATAGAATACGTTGTACAAGTAAGTTGTAGTATATACTATACAAGTAGTAAATAATACGAGTAAATATATATAAAAGGTATTTATAGCTATTATTTATATTTAATCAGTAATAATATTTCGTGCTATAACAAGAATTTTCACACATATAGTAATTTTTGTTTTCAGATGAGTCAATGTTTTTGATTCAAAATTTAAATAATGGTTTTTTAACCATGCATAATAGTTTAATACATATTTCAAATTAAATTTATTGTACTACATAAATTTGACTTTAGTATTTAACAAAAGTATTAGTATTCGTGATTCGTAAATGAATTTGGATAAATTACAGAGAGGGCTTTGGATAAAAAAAAACTAATATTGAGAAAATAAACAAAAAACCCCTTCCAGTTACCATATAGTTTTTAAAAAATTAACTGAAGACCGGTTATCATATCTCTCTCTCTCAAAATGCATTCTTTCGGTGCATAGACAAGAGTGCAGAAACTACTGAAGCAGAAACTACTGCACTATTGACCGTCCACTGCTCACCGTCGCATACAAAATGTTTTTTACAATTGTTAGTATTTGTTTGTTACTTTTTTGTATTTTTGATGTTAGTACGCCACGTGGATATCCAAAAGGTATGACATTTTGATTATTATTATTATTATTATTATTATTGTTTATTGAATCTATTTAATTTTCCTATGATACTTGAATTAACCAAACACTGCTATCATATCTACTTACATTGAACTAAAATAAAACGATGCTTATAGTTAATATTTTGATAACTAAAAAAGTTTTGAGGAAAATGTAAAATTCTGAAACTAGTGAAAGTTACGTCTTTACACAATGATATATTAACAAATTATTTTACATTGTTACATCTTGAAAACTACAAATACAAAATACAACCAAAGCATTATTTATTTTATTTAAAATTGTGTTAATTATTTAATGTTAATGTTTATAATATTCAGTACCTATTCTGGTATTCATACTAAGACTCTTCATTCAAATTTTTCTTAATAATAATAGTATAATATACCTATGATAATATTGATGTTAATATAAAAAAATAAAAATGTATATTGTTAGTTATTGAATTAAGTAACTTTTTCAATTATAAAATAAGATTTTTAAATATAAGATCTTATTGTAAAACGAATCATATTATCGAGGAACTCCAAATACCAGATACGAGCTTAGCTCTGCAGTTGGAATATAATATGTACCAGCATTTATGGTTTTTATTAGAATTATTTAAGTTAATATGTTTTAACTTTTCAATTAGGCTGAAAAAATTAAATAATAAATACACAACGCATAAAAAAAATGTAAAAAATACTTTACATATATATAATATTATTAGACGCCTATACAAGCGAGGGTTTTATGGGTTCAACCCCCTTTGTTATTATACACACAATTAACCATCAACAGTATTGGTATATATACCCATTTGTAAAATGTTTTCGGATAAATGATTATTAATAATCTATATAATAAAAGAGCAAGGATTATTTTATTTCGTTTTTATACAGAACACGTTTAGATACCACCTGTATCATAATTTTTAGTTGTTAAAACATATAACAGCGCAGTATAAAACCTATGGAACTAAAATATGTAAATACGCTCCATGTTAATTCGTTAAGAAAGTGGTTTTAAAATATTTTTATACATAAAAAAGTGTTTGGGCATAGAATACCAAAATCCTATTCAAGGTCGACAACGATTTTAGCAGAAACCTAACTTTCATAATATGTTAATGACTTTGTTCATTACCTTGAACCTTCGTGATGTTTTATAAATATATATATATGCCTACCAGTTTACTTGTAATACAATTTAAAATCAAACGTTACATAGCTATTAAAATAGTCTTCGCCACACGTGCATCCGTGGAATTATTATCGAACTACATCTAATACGAACGGTCTATGTTTTTTTTTTTATCTAAAATATATTTTGAATTATACAATATATTAATACGGCTGCATAGTGCATATATTTATATTTTTTACTTCGAAGTTTATTATTTCCTTTACTTTTACAACGTATTATTATTATTCTTAATAATCAATAAATATCGATACTTTTATAATTTCTGGTTTTCTCTTACGCTCAATAACCACACGTATAGTGTGTGGAAGTAAGTACATTGCACACTTATGAATTATGAGTTTATTATGACTAATAACAATTAGAACCTATACATAAGCGTGCGCATAGGGTGTGCACAGTGTGCGTCTATAGCACACTCTGTAAAAACTTGTGCCTACGTAAATAATTTTTTTGATTTATTTACAATATTATTAATTTAATTAAAATGTATCATACTATTATATAGTAGTGTAATATGAGAATAAATTGTGTAAAACTTATTAAATGTAAATAAATAATTCTTCTTAAGCTATAACTTATAAGCAAATATTAAGGTCACAAACAAAAGTTTTAAACAATAATATTAATTTTACATCTAGTATTTTTATTTTCATTATTAATGTAAAAATATGTTTAAAAATTATAATTATCAGCTAAGTTTTAAATTTAAATTATTATAATATAGAGGGAATATTAATAATTATCTTACAGGGCTGTTGTAGTGGGACAAGATACTCCAACTAAAGTTATACTGCACACTCTGTGGAAAATTCCTGCACACGCATATGACCTATAGGCTATAAGTTTTATAGCTAAGTGCCTCGTATTTACAATAATATATAGTAATACACTGATGCCATTTGTGTTCTCTGACTCTTTTGGCTCATTTAACTCAACATGAGACTAACTGTCGTTTATCCACGTAATAGCCAGTAGGCATTTAATATTTATCACTATTACAATTCAATATTCAATCTGATATAATTATAATACCATCAAACCCAACACGGAGAATATTGCAAAATATTATAATTGGTAATTGGTATACTCGGGTAGCCGGTAAAACCTATATATTGTACCCACTCGTTTCACTTTTTGGCTCAGTCCTCGTCCGAATTGAAATCTAGTTATTTTTTATCCAACTATTTATTTAAAATTACGGTTGGCAATGATAAAAAAATTAATACATATCAAGAATAAAATAGTTTTACACAGAGCCTTTAATAATACCCTGTATTAGATAATGTTCATCTCCAAAAGTTTGGTTTAAAATATTGAAAAAAAAGGTTCAGATGTTTCAATTTTAAATTCTTATTTATGGCACATTTGTGTTTGCCTATTTTGGTATAATAAATAATTATCAATGCTAATACATACCACATACGTTTTACGTTTAATATATTTTAATGATTGTCAATACTCGAATTATAGCGTAATATTTGTTTTAATTTGTCTTGAGACAAATTCAAATTAAAAATCAAAATTCACTACTTAATTATAACTTTTATCTTTATTTATACTTTTATAAAAAAATGTACAAATGAAAATTTTATGTATAAAAAAATAAATACATACATTTTTAGTTATTTTTAAGAGCATTAAGTTTCGAGTCCTAATTATAACTAATAAACTTAAATGTGTTTATACATTCGTTATTCCTGCAATATACATCGTACAACATATAATATGTATATTTTAAATTAGTTCATTTAATATGAACTAATAAATTCATAACTAATAAATATGTTTATTTTCATCGAAAATTGATATGGTATAGCCGGAAAATGAGAATACATTTTTTTAAATTAGAATCAACGATAGTTTGAGAAATATTATTCTTTTTATATAACCTTATAATTTTTGTATTATTTATGTATATTTGTTTATACACGATAAACAATTTAATGTAAATCTCTTAAGAATTATAATTATAATTCTAATACTGGTAAAATAGTTATAAAAATACTTATAGCAATATATGTTTTTTGAAAACAATTTCACTCTGTTTATCCGTTAATGCATTAGAACTTAAAATAAATAATTTGGGCACTTTTTGATTTTAAATTATTCATTGAAAACAAATAATATTTAAAAGTTTAAATATGAATAAAATTATAACACAATATTTTAACAATTTAATTTAATTTACATAATTTTTTTTTGAATATATATTATATATACTATTTAATTTCAGGTCCTACACGTTTTCCTTTAATTGGGAGTTATCCAAAAATTCGAAACCTCAGAAAAAAATTTGGATTCTATCACTTAGTGTGGGCTCATTTAGCTAAACGTTATGGTCAAGTATTTTCTGTTAAGCTTGGTCAGATAGAAGCTGTTGTCGTTTCTGGTTATACTCCAGTAAGACAAGTATTATGCCACAATGACTTTGATGGCCGTCCAGATGGATATTTTTTCAGATTCAGAGCTTTTTATCAGAGACTTGGTAAGATTAATAATATAGAATAATCAAACATATAATATATTAATTTATGTCACTTGAAAATCAAGGCATAGTATTCGTGGATGGACCCAGATGGGTAGAACAAAAAAAGTATTGTATGGAATACTTACGCCGTAGAAGGGGATATGGAAATCAGTTAATGGAAATACTTATCCATGATGAAGTTGAAGAACTTCTCTTAAGTATAAAAAATCGATGTGTAGTATGTGTTTTACATAATATTTCGTACAAATAAGAATTAAAAAAAATTATTAAATTATTTAAAATTAATCTACAACTGTGTATTTTATTAAATTTGTTTAGAATGGTAAACCAATTCAAGTTAGTGGTTTATTTGACATATCCGTTTTGAATGGCCTTTGGACATTGTTAGTTGGACACAGATTCGCACTGAATGATGCAAGACTTCAAAAACTAATGCAATTAGTCCATGTCAGTTTTAGAATGCTAGATATGTCGGGAGGATTTTTAAACCAAATGCCATTTGTCCGATACTTAGCGCCCAAAAGTTCTGGATTAAAAGACATCAAAAACATTTTAAACGAATTTTACACGTTTTTAAAAGTATCTACTTAAAAAATGTCTTAAAACTATATAATTTGATACGGTGTTTTATAAACAATTTTCTATAGGAATCATTAGATGAAAACAAAAACCAGATATATGACCCAGACAATTTCATAAGTGCATTTTTAATGGAAATCGAGGAAAATAGGGAATCACCGAATTCATTTTCAGAAGAACAGCTTCTCGTTCTTTTATTAGACTTATTTTTATCTGGTTCAGAAACCACAAGCAGCATGTTGACTTTCGTTATTTTACATCTTGTCAAATATCCAGACGTACAAGCTAAAGTATATGATGAATTAAACACGGTAGTTGGACAACACAATCTTTGTATTATAGATCAAAAAAGGTAAAAATAAACATAAGAATATTATATTGATGTACGAGAATACAATTTTTCTACAAAATAAATATTATTACGTAGGTTGAGTTATCTCTCAGCTGTGTTAATGGAAGTACAGAGATATAGTAACGTGGCACCGTTAGCGATCGCTCATAGAGCTGTTCGAAATACACAGTTACTAGATTTCAGAATTCCAAAGGTTCGATAATATTGTTACTCAACATAAATAACTAACAACGATTAATAATAACACAACATTATATTTCAGGATACTTTAATACTGGCAAGTATATGGAGTGTTCATATGGACGTAGAGCATTGGGGCGATCCCGAGGTTTTCCGGCCAGAAAGGTTTCTGGACAGTAATGGGAAAATTATAAACGACAATTGGCTTATGCCATTTGGCCTTGGTATGTACCTACTATTAAAATTTACTATTGTTTTATTAACGCAATAGTAGCATTTAATGTTCAACTGTTTTGGATTTTTTTTTGTAGGCAGAAGAAGATGTGTAGGAGAATCAATGGCAAAGGCAACAATTTTTATGTTTACCGCCAGAATAGTGCAACATTTTGAATTAAAACTACCACAAGAAGCCCAATTACCAGATATACATCAAGAAGGTGTCACTGTTTCTCCATCGGAATTTTCAGCTATGTTTGTACCTAGACCGATCAAATAATAAGAAAATACAATTTGAAAACAATTAACATTTCTATCTTCATAATTTCAAAAAAAAAACAATGATTATTTGTATACGCTATACTCGTAAGTAAGAAATCAGTAAAGCAATTACTAATTAGAAGTAAGTAATTAGTACTTAGTAGTCTATACCTAATATAAGTACCTAAACCTACATGATTTTAATCAATATTAATTAATTTTATATATTAATGTACATTTTTACCGCAAATTCAATAAAAGATTATTTGTATTGCAATATATACTTAAACTGTTACTATAATGTTGAACATAAGTATTACAATAAGGACGTATAATTGTTAATTATTAATTGCATTACATAATTTAAAAAAAAAATAATTATATAAAAAAAAATAAAAAGAAGAATTTGTATGGTTTTTAATAAAATGTATAAAATAAAGTATAGAAGTAACTTAAAATTGTACATGCGATATAAAACGATTACTGAAGAATATTATTAATTGCAATTCGTTCGTTTACTGCACCTTTATTGTCATTAATAAGGCATCTACAGTGGCGAGTACAAGCGGGAAGTGCTATAGAAGGCCGAAGTCTCTCCCTCAGTTCCTTAATTTTTCATTTATTTACTAAAGTAAAGAGGTGCAATACTAAACTTCTTATGATACCTATATTATATTATTTATTACTCATTAGCAGTGGTTGGAAATCGACAATCGCGTGATAAATAATCACGATTGTGAAATTTTAAATTTGAATATAACTGGTATTAAAAAAATAGGTAGATTTGTACTTTTGCTCACTTATGTATTACCTAAAAGTATATTCTATAGTTAATTATTATTATTACCTATTACATTATCACGTAAGTTTAATAAACATAATATTTTATTCACTAAATAAACTTTAACTCAACACCTATATTGCTTACGCGTATAAAAAGTAAACTTTCTTGTATAGTCCCCCTTTTCATCATTCCTAGATCCACCCCTAGTCCCTAAATATTTATATAATAAATAATAATTGATACATAATAATATTTAATACATTATAAGTTATAATATCTTAGAATTTAAGTAGTTACTATATAATTATCCAAAGCATCTTTAACCTTTTTATATACTTCAAAAATGAATATTATATTTGTTTACTATCCGGGTTCTGTCAGTTATTGTTCATATATTATTTATAACCCTTTATTAACATTGATAAGAACAAAACTACAGTTTAAATCAATAATACGATGTTTTCGTGGGTACTATCAGTATTACTTACTTTTGTACTTCCTATTTGGAAGGACCGTATTTAAGTGGAGGTGCGAGGGAAGGAGAAAAGCCGACTATAGTATGTATATGGTATTATGACATAATAGATAAGTAATACAAATATTTGACTCAAATGAGCAATGTCATATTGACTCATAAAACCTATTATATATTATACTATAATTTTATAAGATAAAATTAATAAAAATCTTCTATAAAAGTTTTGACGTATGGTAATATATTGGCAAAGGACAATAATATTTTATTTTGCAACATGAATAATTAATATTATATAAAAGCGTACAAGAATAGGAAGAGTAGACCGCGAGAGAAGCAAGTGCCTATTTAATGTATAGTTAAAGATCCCTGTTTTAAATCCTTCCATAAAGTACGAGCTAGCAAAAAAAAATAAACTAAAAATGACTAAACAGCTGAATTGATAATGAGATCAATACGAGCCCCTTGAAGTACATTTTAAATAAAACGAACACAACAAATTTACAAGTTATTTAATCATTAGTTGACATTGATGTAGGTATTGTACGTATTGTATAAAACCTTATAGAAATCATAGTTCGTATTAAGTGCGCCATGAACGGGTCATTACTAGGTCATTACATCATAACTCATTACTAGGGCGCGGATTCATAATATGTATTAAAAAAACCAAAATATGTAAATATATGTAATAAAAAATCGCTTTGTATGTGATAAAAAAATGAAAATATGGAATATAAAAAAATTACAAAACATTACTGAAGAAAATATTAAAAATTACATATAAATGGCATTATTATTCAATTTACTTATTTTACTTCTTAACTACTACTAAATGAGTTACCATTACCTACTCATTTGGTTTTCGAAACAAACCAGATTATGAATAAATACATTTAACTGAAACCATATGGCCCGATGGATGTTCGGTAACCAGCTCATTTCACAAAACGCGGTAGGTCCATCCGAGTATCCGAAATCAGGTGAATACATTTGTTTCTATTGAAAACATTCGTTACCTATGCTTAGTACATTCTAAAAGCAACTAACAGTGTAGGTGTACATTTAACACATATAAATTTACACTAACAGGTGTACATTTATTTTATAATCAACGTGTACTCGTATGTAATATGTTACAGGGCCGTCCCTAGGACAGGGCGAGCGGAGGTGGCAGTAATGTGCGAAACAGTTCCCACCCGGTCCTAGTTTTAGTAATGGAAAAAAAAAAAAAAAGGACAGGGCGAGCGGGACCCTCGCCCCGGGTCCCGCGCTCTGACCACAGTTGGAAAGGCCCCGCTTTAATAGATACAATAAAATGTCAAGTTGATTATCCAAAAAAAAATTTACATATCATTTTTTTTTCATGTAAAATTGTTGAATGAAACAATAAAATGTTATTTATAGTATTTATATTTTATAATATAATTTGATTATTTTTTCTTTTATACATTAGACCCGTATACGTTGGTATGGTATTTGTATACAATATTATTATTTATTATACATATTAATATGTTATTCAATTGTATTCTATTTTTGGTGGTAGTTTAGTTCCCCGAAAAATTAAGGGCATGGCCTCGTCGCTGCTATTAATACCGACGGAACATAATATAATTTATTTATATTATCATTCTGACAAAAACAATATTTATGGATTATTATTGACAAATCACAAATGACAAAGTACAATAACTTTGATCAGTTAGCACTGGTGCCGGTGGTCATAGATTATGAGAATAGCTGATTTCGTTTTCAGTCATTGCCGTAGTAATGGTAATAATAGCATTTATCTACTGGTTACCCTACTGCATGTCTAAAATACACGTACTACGTTAATAATTTAACGTGTGAACCAGGGTTGCCACCCGTCCCGTATTTCACGGGACTGTCCGGTTTTTGTTTGATTTGTCCCGCGTCCCGGCTTAATGAAAGTCGGGACGCAATATGTCCCGTATTTGAGTATTTCTTAAAATTATACACAAATATCGTGATATTTTTTAAATCTATAGGTACATTTTCACCAAATCAATTGATTTAATTTATTTACACACTATTTGTTACTTATACGCAGCAAATTATATTCAGTTGTACGTTGTACCTACAATTCAGATTACCTACCATAATACATACTGTGATGTTTATCCGTTTCTATTATTAGATTTTAGACTTTAGTATTATATATTATATTATTACATAAACAAGTTATGGATGTGCGTTTAGCGATAGGCGGTGGCTAGATAATTGGTTTTCTGTATTTTTTCTCAGTAATAAGCAGGGCCGTATTTAAGGGGTGGTTCGGGGGGGCTATCACCACATATCGCCATATTTATGGTGGCGGCAATATTTCAAGGTGTAAGTGACTAAATAGAAGTCAATCGGTGTTTCCAATTTCGCATTCGCAATGGTAAATTTAATATGAATGATAAATAAATATTTTAAATTTATTATTCGGTAACGTAAAAAGATGAACGCGCATAAATATATATCTATTTCGAATTGGCATAATATTGTCCGGTCACGAGATTCCCAAGATAAGCTGAGCATTCGATACTGAGTAAACAGTACGATTATATTATAAATAGCTATAATCGTGGTAAACAAAACAGCACACGGGCGACGGCGACGTCTAATCGTTTTATTTTTCCAAGACACTATAATACCATATTATTACCACTATATAATATTATAATATTATTCACACAATAATATTTATAACATTGCACTCAATGCACTCTATAATCTTGTACTCGTGTACATATTATTTGTAAGTGAACGTTATTTTAGATTTTAAAATCTGTACTTTAAAAGTAAACGGCATTATCACTATAATTTTTAATACTTCTTATTATTACTATTTATACGTAAACAATTGAAATATGGATCATAAAAAATTAAGTGGTGCGAGTTATCTGAAAAAGTCAAGAGAAAAGGCACAAAAGCTTGCTGATGTTCTTTCTAAAACTAAAAAAATTGACAAGTTTTTTCTGTTTCAAATGCCAGATCGGAAGTTACTCATAGTCTCATCAATAAAGGTAAGAAATTGTTTTAATTTTAATTTAAATAAAAAATGTCTATTCAGGTTTTTTTTTAAATCAACTGAAATAAACCAAATATTATTTTACCACAATATTACCTACTACCTACTTACCAATCATTGAATTTTTAATATTTTTTCAATAAAAACATTTTAACTTATTAAATATTTATACCTATTAAATGTTTTAAATAACATGTAGGTACATTTCACTTAATGTATTTGCTTACCTACACAAATTTTGTTTATTATCTATAATTATTAACCAACAATTTTGAAGAAAAAAGTTTCCACCTTGGTAGCTTGGTACTTACTAATTTAATATGAAACTAAACTATGTAAGTACAATTTCTAAAATACTAAAATAAATTTTCAGATTTTATTTATTTATTTTTTTGGTTATGTATATGATATTTAAATTTGAAATATATACTAACCATTTTTTGTAATTGTCTTTACTAATAAAATAAGCTAATATGTGAAATTATCTGCCCAAAAAATATCTCAATAAAAAGTCGTATTAAAGTTACACAATTTAACTGATAATAACTGAGAACCAAATAACTGGGAAGTCATAATTAAAATAAAAAATCCTTTTGATGAATCCAAAGAACCAGATCATATACTTGATAGCTGCAACAATTTTAAAATTAATACATTTTATGTAATTTGTGACAATTTAACAGTTGAACTCAATAAAAGGAAAACTGCTTATGAGAACATAATATCCAAGTTCAGTTTTCTTTTAAAAATTTATGAACTTGACCCTTCAGAAATATGTGACGATGCAAACAAATTAAGAACTATCTATAAAGACGACCTAGATGAATCTTTTGAAAGCGAATGTGTACATTTTCAAAGTGTGTTAAAAATAGCCACCAATCCTAAGACTTTGTTGGACATGAGTAAATTTTTAAAAGAAAACCAAATGGTAACAATTTTCCCATATGTTGATGTAGCTTTAAGAATGTTTCTGTGTAATATGGCCTCCAACTGTTCGACCGAAAGGTCTTTTTCCACACTTCAACGACTAAAAACGTATTCAAGGTCAACTATATCTTCCGAAAGACTCAACAGTCTTGCCATTCTTAACATAGAACATAGAAGCAACTCTAACAAAAAGTTTGGATTATACAGATGTTATAAAAACATTTGCTTTGAAACAAGCTAGAAAAAAAAACTCCTTTAATACAGAGAAAAGTATTGTTATTTATTTATATAATATTTAGTGTATTATGTATTATTATAAATTATAATTAAAATATTTGCTACATCATTTATCCTTCACTGCTTCAGTATGGATTTTTTTAAATTATAAGTTGTCTACATTCCAAAATAATTTTTTAAGTAATACCCAAGTTTAAGGTATTTTTACATTGTATCATATAATGCATTAGGATTTTAGGAAAATATTTTTTTTTTCATGGCCTTAATTATTTTTAAAAATCAAAACATTGAGTACTATTATATTGATTCATTATAATAATATTTTATAAATTATGGATCATTGTAATTACTGCAAATCATATAGTTTACAAGGAAAATAAAAAAAGCATTACAGCAGGTACCTATTTATTTATAATATACTTTTAAGTTTTGAATGTAAACTTATGACTGATAACAAATTTTCTTACTATATGATTGGTACCTATTTCATGTGGACAGGATATGATATGTTAGTTTGGGATATTCATTGTACATAATTATATTTTAATTTAGGTACCAAATCATAATAGTTATTTTTCATTTTGTACGAATAATAATCTTGTGTAAAGTTGACGAACAGGAAAAATAATTGCGAGCGAAGCGAGCTGCTTTTTAACGGACAGTTAAAGATTCATATCTCGCAATTTAGGGAGTTCTATAATATCATATATATTATGCTGCCCTAATGGGAAAGAAGGCGGCTAAATGTTGTTGCCCCCGGGCGTCAAAATCTTAAATACGGCCCTAGTAATAAGCTAATAAGTTATAATTAGTAATAACTAATAAGTAGGGCTAGGAAAATGATGCACTAAAAACCTACAATAAAGACATTAAAAAATTGCCAATAATGCTCCAAAAAAAGCATTTTAACCAGTTAGATGCAACAAACAATTAAATACTTGTCGGCATAACGTATTAACGACAACTAATGTGACTCATGGGCCATAGCTCCACGATAAATAACAATACTCCGTACGTTAGCACGCGAATATAAACCCCCATGAAAATTCCTATAATTAGTGAATGCTAAATAATATTATTGTAATTTTAGACATAGTAAACAAGTCAATAAATATCGTTCTCATTGCGTCTGAAGTCCAGATAGTCAACGTAACCACAACTCTCCACTCGGTAATCACTTTGACAAAATGTAAAAAAAGAATAAAAAAAGAATTTATTTTCAGAAATATTTTCCTATAAGGTGAAGCCACGAAATATATAGTAATGAAGATAAATTGATAAAGAATAATTTAGATAACTAAGTACGTAAATGTTCTAAATATGTCAAATATGCTTATAATTAACAAAAACTAAATAAAAAGCTAATAAACTGACACTAAAGTACCAAAAAAGCATTTATTTACGAATATCATAAGAAAATGCAAAAAAAGCAAAATCAAAATTGTAAATTTGAACTCTGTGATGTATGAATCGAATTTTGTTTTTGATTACCTATGTCCTGGAGTACTAAGAAAGAAAATGCAAATGCTACAAAATCCTAGCCCTACTAATAAGTAATAACCCTCGCCGCCGTCAAGCACACATACGACATAATATTATACATATGTATGGTACAGTTTAGTTTTCACTTTTCAGTCTGTTCACCGTAGTGTCGTGCTCTTTTTTTGTCGCATTTTCTATATCACGTAAATTGAACAATTAAAAATGTCCAAACCTGAAAAAAGGTCATGTAAATTTAGGGAAGTTTGGAAGGCAGATTATAGTTGGCTTGCTAAAAGTCATCTAGAATCTTTTTCTCGTTGTACAGTATGCAATAAAGACTTTACTGTTTCTCATGGTGGCTTATCTGATGTCAAACAACATGAAAAAAGCAATCTACACAAAATCAACAGTAAGTCTGCCACTTCATCTCAAATTCTTAGTAAATTTTTCATCAAGTCTAATACTGTAGAATCTCAAAAAATTGCTTTGGCTGAATTAGTTGAAGTTTATCATAATGTAAAACATAATTTATCATATAATTCATTTGATTGTTCTTTAAAACTAATCCCAAAATTATACCCCGATTCTGGAATAGCTAAAAAATTAGCCTGTGGTCGGACAAAAGCCGAAAGTATCGTGACTAATGTTTTGGGACCCAAAGCAGAATCAATTGTAGTATCAGATCTTCATGGTTATATTAATGATAAAGTATATTTTTCTGTTGCAACTGACACATCCAATAAACATGGCTTACAAAAATTAGACTTTGATGTAGAGACAGTAGTATTAAAAATATATAGTCATTTCTCTTCATCTGCTTCAAGAAGAGAAAATTTAAAAAGTTTTTTTGATTTTGCTCAAGTTGATTGCGAAGAACTGGTAAAACATGTACCAACTAGGTGGTTATCTCTTGGTCCAGCAATTGACAAAATTTTAAAATTTTATCCAGCCTTAATATCATATTTTATATCAATAGGAGATGAATGTCCCAAAGCTCTTCAAAAATTATTATCGATAAATGCAGATACTGATACAGAGCAAGACAATTATCTTTATACTAAAACCAATATAGTATATATATTTAACTTTTTGTGCAAATGTGGTTCAAATTTTTCAGCAAACTGGTTGAAGTAAACGGTTATAGAATATGGACACATCTGCTACAGAATTGTATGCAATTATGGATTATTTAAAAACTAATATCACAGAAAGATTGGAGCAACAATTTTTTGGAGCACATTTTATTTCATGCAATCAACATTTAAAAGCAAACAAATATGAAAAGTATAAGAAAATCTTTGGGCAATTTTATTTAAATGTTAATACATATTTATCTAAGTGGTTTAACTTCTCAGATGACAACATTTGTGATTGAATGCTTACAATTACACAATGAAATTTCCTACAACGATTTAGTGAAAGTTGTTAAGACATTACAACTAGAAAATATTTCTTTAGATGGCCTTTTTAATGAGTATTGCATAATAAAACCTATTTTAAATAATGTTTATAGTATAGAGCAAAATGTGTACTCTAAGTGGACAAAAATATTTTCAAGTGGTACAAAAGAAAATTTCAAAAATATATTTCTTTTAGTTTCATATGTGTTAAGTATTCCACCGTCAAATGCTTATGTTGAAAGAGTTGTTTCTATTATGAATCAAAAGTGGTCAAAAGAAAGGAACCGGTGCAAAGTAGAACTTATCAAGTCAGAACTTCAAATAAGTCTGAACTTTGAAGAAAACTGTTCAGATTTTATTGAAAAAATAAAGCTAGATGAAGACTTACTTAAAGCAGTATCAAGTAACCAAAAATATTCTTTTAAAACTAAATAAAAAACTTTAATTACAATACTATAACTAATTTTTCATATTATTCTTAATTTTTAACACAATTATTATAATTTGTTCCTAAATTTAAAATTGTATCTTGTTGTCTGTTAATCTAATAATAGTATTTAGTTTGTATAAGTATTATAATATATTATAATACAAGTGAGAGCTTTATATTTATGTTATTGTTAATATTTAAAAATACATCTGTTAGAATTTTTTTTAGGCTAACTTAATTTTGTATTCCATAAGAATTTGAATACATAATAAAATAAAGAGCCATAATTATATTATTATTTTGAATTTTATAGAGCTATACAAATTATCAATGTTTTATTTCATTGGTTAGTTAATTTGTCAAAAGAAAATATGTGTCCCGTATTTTTGATACTGAAAGGTGGTAAGCCTGGTGTGAACTGGTAAATAATATAATAATATTATATACAAAATCAAAAATGTCTAGGCCACGAGAAAAGTTCCGAAAATATTTATCTGGTAGTGAAAAATTAAAAAAAAATATACAAAATGAAGAAAACATAAAATCCATGTGTGGTTTGTTTGTAAAGTTTTTGAATAAACCGAAAATTCTATACGCAATTAAAAATAACATAGTTAAATAAAATAAAATTAATAAAATACATACATAATTAATAAAATAAATTAATTTTTTGATAAAAATCCATCTAATGTTGATTGGATCCCTCTTCGGCCAACTTATCTTTATCTCCGCGATAAAAGCAAATTACCGGTACCGATTTATTTATAACACGTTTGTTCAATGTATGTACATATTTTATTTATCTAATTTTCAAATGACCCTATTAACCGGTGTGTGAGTCAAATAGACGAATTTTTTGATGTGTGTTAGTATATGTGCGAATCGGGACCAGCCGTTTTGAGTAATAGGCGAATGAGTCAATTAACTGTGAGTCCAATAAGCGGCGACTACTGTATTTAAATTTTTGTAATTTTTTTTAAAATATGTTAATATTTATATGCTTAACGTTGATATTCTGCTAGAAGTAAGTTGGTGACATAAAAGATATTAATGGTCGAGAAATGTTTGATGAATCGGTCATTCTTTGTGAGATTATTGATGAAGACACCTCACTACTAAAAGTTTTAGGAAAAATATTTAGTTACAGCGCTAATGACATTTATTGCAATGTGTCCATAGTATTAAGAATATTGTTAACTATGCCTGTAACTACTGCTTCTGCAGAACGATATTTTTCAAAGCTGAAATTAATCAAAAATTATCTCCGAAGCATGTTGTCACGAGAAAAAGTCACCAACTTAGGTATAATCTCTATTGAAAAAGAAATTGCTGACCAATTAAAATATGATGATATTATTGATCAATTCCCGGATATAAAGAGTAGGAAAGTTAATTTTTAATATATTTTTATATTGTACTATATTTTATATTTTTCATCTTATTTTGTCAATATTTTTTTTTTTATTATATTAAGTTAAATTATATGACATGTTGCGTTATTAATTTATTTACTGATTCATATTGTTGTAGGTACAAGATACTATATTTTGTTGAGATTATTTGCGCACATTCGAGTTTAAAATTTGGGGAACTATAATATAAATTGACGCGCGATAATGACATTTTAGGAATTTTAGGCCCCGCAATTTTACCCTGCCACGAGCCCCGCAAATCATTGGGACGGCTCTGTGTATGTACGTCAAATTCATCGACTATTGTACAATTGATTAATTTTCAATCTTTCGTTAATTTTATACTCGACAATCGTGTTGTATTATGTCTATTGACTATTCAGAATACTAATGGTGAGATACAGGTAAGTAGTAGGTACCCGGTATCTCTGGCTACCGGTTATCAATATTGAGATATTTTTTCATATAAAAATCAAATGTCATATAGGTACGTACTTTTAATAGCGTATCCCTCAGTTATGGACGATGTTAAGTTCGTTATCTGTAATCACTGCCAAGCTCGGAACTTTATGCGCTAAGAAATAATAAAATAAATTTTAACAATGTATTATTATTCAAAAATAAAAAATTTTTTTGTTTTATTTTAAATGTCAATGTTAATATTATTAGAATAAACAATAATTGTTGATAAATTAAAAATGCATTCTGCATATTTATAACAGCAACGGTGACAGCTCTTGGTAAAAATAAATCCTTTATTACTGAAAAAATATAAAATAAACACACTGGGCCGATCATTTTAAATTGACAATCCATATCCGGTTCTAACAGTCTATTTAGTCATAAACATGACTAGATTGTATTCGCATTCATGTGCTTAAAATCTTTAAACATGCAAAATCACTTAAAATGTGCAAAAATATTCAATACCTATAAATTTTTGTATTTTGATTTTGTGTAGCCCGATGTAGACATCTACTTCCAAGGTATCAAGTATGAAACGAATTTTCATCGGATCAGATTTTAAATGTGCAGCTTCTTAACCACCCTTCTATCACGATTACGACGAGCCCGTGATATGTCGGTTCCGCTACCCGCCGCCGATGGACACTTAAATAATGTGGAGGTACGAGATCTGTGGCCCGATGTATGATAGCCCCGACTCCGAGAACGTCGCGGCCGGTATCCCGAACAAATACCGTGACCACGGTTATCTACCGGTAACATAAACAGATAATCGTTGCTCGGACCCAGCTGAGCTTCGCGTACTATCACGACTGCTGCGCTATGCTATATATGCTATGCTGATAACCTCTTAACGTTGATAACGATTTACGATATCGCGTTTGGCGTTCGCTGAGAAGTCGACCGTTTTCCTCCAGTTTTTCCTCGTTTCGCTCAATATTTTCACGGCCGTCGTCCGCAATCGTATGGGGATATCGATCGTGCACACCCGTAGCCAAGACGTCTAGAAAACCAATTTTCGTCCTCTTTCATCCGGTATCCGTTCAACGGCGAAGACGCATCAGTTGAACAAACGAAATATTTTACGTTTATCGACCTCGCGCAATCCTTGAACAGGCTCGGTTGGACAATCGCTCTCCCGATGTCGTAATTCCGACGTTCATCGTGTCGATTGTTGACCACGTCCATACGGTGGTTTTCTTTTCTACCACTTTGTGTCTGCGCTATTCATTCGACGGGTGGTTCATTCATCGAACGTTCACGCTTGTTTTGAATCGACTTGGCTTGCATTGCTTTTGATTTTTTGGCTATCATCGTCGATCAATTGCAATGATTTCAGAAGGGACACATTATATTAAACGGTAAGCCTTAAATACGTAATAAATTAATTAATTACATACTGTTTAAATTTTATTACGTACTGATTACTTTTAATCAGAGATGTTCCCATTAATGCTGTTAAGGGTATACTACGCCGTTGAGTGTCTGAATATGGCAATTTTTATGATTAACATAGCAATGGTAGTAGACGGGGTATAAATAATAACAAGAAAATTGAAATGCATTCTTTCTTTCAGCGTCTAATAGTATTACAAGTAAAAAAATATTTAAATAGTTGACAGAAAAATAAGTCTGTTTGACATTGATTTCAGCTGTGATGCCACATTTAAATTTTCAACAAATGGTCTCATAGATAATAAATATGTTTATCTACTAATTAATATCATAATAGGCGATGGCTATTTGCAGTATCAAAATATACAATAAAATCAATGTTTAGGAATAGAATTATATACAATAGTAAAAGAGTATACCATCAGTATTATGCTATAAAAATGTTCTGATTGTTATAGGTACAATATGAATATCCATTACAATAAGAGGTCAAAATTAAAATATTTAAAACTTATTGTTTACATTATATTATTTAAATATTTTATATTTCTTCACAAATTGCTTCAAAGTATAATACATAGTATCTATACCTGTACATTTTCAAAAAAAAATCTTGAGAGTAAATTATGATATACATATATTATGTAGTATACTCTTTGGGAATACCACTGCTTATAACAGAAAAAAGGTAAAGAAAGTACTTTTAAATACTTTTCGATACTTACTTATTGGGTTTAAATAATTATGTGTTTTTATTTGTAGTTAATTGTCAACTGTTGTAACTAAAAAATTAATTTCTTAATTTAAATCCTTAAGTATACTTTTTAAATAAAAGAATTTAAATGTTTATTTTTATAACTTTTTTTATTGAGTTAGTTTTTCAATTTATCATAAAACTATGTTCACTGGACGTTTTTATCATTTTAATTGTTATCTTTTTATTAATACATTCACTACAAGACCAGTCTTTATTAATCTTATTTAAAACTGATTTTCTCATTATAATAATGAATGCCAGCTATAGCTTGCTTACATTTATCTTAAATTTTCTTTTAAGTATTCTTGTATATTTCTAATTTGACTGTCATGATTTTTCTGTATACTACTATTCTGTTTTATATTGTCTTAGTCGTTAGTCTTGTTCATTTATTATTTTATAAAAATTTTAATTTTATTGTAAACGATGTATATTGTACAACCATTATTTGTACTATTGAATGTCTGATTTGTTATGAATATAAATTCTAAATAAACTAGGTATTCAAATTTAATTATATTTTTTTAAAATTTGAACATTATAATTATTAAAATGAGTTACTTTAGTATACATCCACAATATATAATTCAATCATTGCCCTCATCAAATTGTTACTGTTGATGTTTCAAATATTATAATTATTGTATTAATTTAAATTCCATGTTTAATTTACAGAAGAGTCAGATCTGGAGCTGTAGATGCACATCCTACAGAAACTGCTATTGTGGTTAATTATGAACTGGATGCATTTGTACTTGGTGAAAATGGAGAACCTGTAATAGGAGATCATAAGGTATTAAAACATTTACAGTTTAAGTTGTGATTATTATAATAAATTGACAACCCCTATAATGAAGAATGTAACATAATTTTTTTCATTTTTTGGTTTAGAAAAAATATAAAAATATATGTGGCTCCTGCCACTCTGCGTCATCACTCTTACTGCCGAGTACAGTGACCACCCTTCTGGGGTATGTGGTTTTCGCTGTGTACTAGAATCAGTAAGATCATTACGCAGAGTAGTAGTGTATGTTTTTACTAAACTGAAAAATGAAAAAATTGATTAACATTATTCTTCGTAGATAGTGTCAATATTAATATATAATATGTAAATATTTTTATTTTAATATAAAATTGAAGAGTTAATTTGCTTATATAAATAACTAAATACACCTACTGACTAGTGTGTACCTATGTTTAGTTATTTTTTAATTAAAATGATAGTTTAATTATTACACAGAGATTGTCTTTCTTTTACATTAAATTAATTATAACGAACATTATGATATGTACAATTTCTGATATATATTTTGAAAATAAATAAATTAACAAGTTCTTTTTGCGTAAAATATTATATTCAGGTTGTTTAATATATTAAACTAAACTTCTAAAATATTTGATTTTTTACAGGAATGTCAAAAAGTAATACATTTAAAAAGTTTGAACAGTAATACAGATTGTAGAGCATTGGCAAAAGAAGTAATACATAAATGTAATCTTATACATGAAACAAAATTATATGATGTAGAACATTTAATTTATTACTTACAAACTCGTTCCATTGCAAGTAATACATATTAATAAAATAAAAATATATTTTTACTATAGTTAATAATTATTCGTAGATAATAAAACTAAAGAAGACAAAAATCAACTGGGATTGGAAAGTAGTCCATCTAGTATATATCACATATGTGGCTTAATGCCTGATGATAAAGCTAGTTTGGCTAAAATTGATGAATACATTGAAATGCTGTATGATGATATGCCCAAAAAAGTACGTGGTTCTGGATTTATACTAAAAGTAACCTGCGAAAAAGATAATCTTGAAGAACTCTCATCATCAGGTATATTTTTAATATTAATAATTAATTTAAAATAAAATATTATATATAATAATTTTGATTGTAGAATTATCTTATTAGTAATATAAACCCACACTATTTTCAATAATGTATTAACTGTTTGATGAATAGTATTTATTATTATTTCCTTCTAAATTGCAAATTTGTATGATATTCCAATATTTAGTAATTACTCAACTAACTTTAAATTATTCGTAATATTTTATACTAGATATTGCACTGTAGTAGTATTTTCACTTTTCTTTGTTATTGGTCTAACATTTCCCGGTTTCACTTATATATATATAATTTACAATATAATCTTCAATTGTTTTATTTTTATGATAAAATTCATAACTAATTAATTATAACACTATTTTTTTAAATTAAACAATTACATAAATCTTTAAAAATAAATTTTATTACTTATTAGTTATCAGGCGTATAAATCATTGACTTATTAAAAAAAAGTTATTTTATTTTAATTTGAACTAATATTTTGCTCTTCTAATTAAAAATTACTGTACAATGTTTTTGTAGAGCCTACCATGAGTGCATTAGCAAGAGTTCTCCGAGAAGAATATCGCAAGAGTTTTGAATTGAGCTCAAATATAATAAATATATTTCTTTGTTTTTCGGCATATAAAATATTTCATAAGATGCTAATTGACCATAAAGTTAGTTTTTAAATTATTATTCATTGTATATATATATATATTTATAGCTTAAATATGTAAACTTCTTTTTGTTTATTATTTTGTAGATTTGTTTGCTCTGTGTAGAAGTTCTTGAATATGAATTAAATCGTTATGATAAGCTTAAAAGTCAAATAGTAACTGCTCCTCGTGAATCCAAAATATCAAAAGTACCAACACCTTCAAAATTACCTGTACCTAGAAGTGCTCCTATAACATCAAAAATAGTTCGTAGTCAAATACCTGTAAGTGCTAATACCAACAGTGATAGCCGCAGACATTCTGCGTCATTTGAAAGTATGAAACAAACTGTAAAAGGTTTGTATAACTTGAAATGTATTTTTTTTCTAACATGTAGTTTCACAGTAGATAAATTAATATTATATCATTTTTACTTATCATTTTATTATTTGAAAATAATTTATAAAATAATTTTTCTAGATAAAACACCAAGGAGTTTAGATACAAATAGTATAAAATCAGGATTATCAGCTAGAAGTCCTGATGAATTAGCATTACATCAGCTGAGAAGAAATCTATTTAAATTAGGAAAAAACCAAGATCAAGCATTAAAAGGTTTGATTTGTTCTATTTATACTTTTATTATGTATGTTTTTAAAATAGTATATCGACTTAATACATTTGTATAATTAGTAGGAGCTTCAAGTATTCAAAAAATATTTTTTCGATAAGTATAATGTCCATTTCATTGTATTTTGTTGAAGGAAATTTATATAATAGTATATGATTATGTTATTGCATTAAATATTTAAATATAATGATGTATTAAAAACTCATGACAGCAAAACCAAAGAGTTAGGATGATTGATTAAAAAAATATGATTGCTCAAAGTCTTGTGCTTATTTATAAACATTGTGTTATAAAGTCTCTAATCCTTCATCTTACAATACATTTAATTAATTAGTTCAATTTAATATGTTAAATGTATGTATTATGATAAACTTACAAAATAAAGAAATTAATTTTTATTTAATTATAACCCACAACTCAAAAATGAGTTAACATCACTTTAATCTATAATAGAGATATTATTAATGCAATATAAAAATAATTAAGTATATACTTTTATTCTAAAACATATTATCATTATAACCATATTTATGTATTACTATAACTAAAAAAAATCAAATGTAATAAATATTTTTATTTGAATAGGCGCAGTCGAGCTGATATATAACATAATAATTGATAAAACTATGGAAGAAAAAGTTGTCCGAAAAGGCATTATAAAATTGCTGTGTCTTTTATTAGAGAGAACAAGTACTGATTTACTTTTAATGAGTATTAAGTTATTAATTCAACTATCTCTGTATAAAGAACATGTTGAAAAAATGGTATGATATATAATTATTACCTTAATATATCATAATCCTTAAAATGTAATCATTAATTTATAATACATTTTTTATATAAGTTTTTAAGTATTTTCTGTAATTGTATTAATATTAAAACTATAAATTACACTTATTATTATATTATTATGAACTTTAAATTGTTATTTTTATATTTATCAGGTTTATACAAAAATGTTTATTATTACTTTTATATTTATTAATTTATAATTATGATTTCTTAATTACTTTTTATGTACATATTTTAGAAAAAATACTCTGTGATTGAAAAATTACCCAAAATGTTTATGATGAAGAATCCTGATTTGGAAAACTATACTATAAAATTGTTGTACAATTTATCGTTTGATATAACCCTCTGCGATGACATTTTAAAAGTTGGATTGTTACCAAAGATAACAGAATTAATTGGTAATATTTATTGGTATTATTGTAATTACTCATTATTTTTTCATTATCTAAATATTATTTGTTTATTAGTCTTGTCGAAGAATTTATAATATATGCAAAAGCAATGAAAAATGTTTTAAATTAAAAATATTCTAAAATATGTATTTTTGATCATGATTTGGAAGTAATAAATGGATATAAGTGATACATATTTCATTAGTTTCTAAAAATAGTTGTTATCTGCTAACTTATATTCTATAGGTTTATGTTTTTGTTATTCTGTCTTATTTTTATTCATAATATTTAGTTATTTTATTTAAATTACAAGCTAAAAGGTTTTAAAACTATTATTGATTTACATTTATGACTTAAACATTTCATTGTTTTTAAAGCATAGGTACCCATTTGTTCAATCATGTGTTATATATCAATAATGTGTTTAATAATTTCCAGTTATAACTAAACTATGTAATAATTATATGACGATTATATATTTAAAATCGTAATAATTGCCGAATTTAGTTTGTATTATAAAAATAATATTTATTGTAATTTTGCTCATAATCATAATTTTATAATTTGATTTGATTTTATAATCTTCATTCAATACATTTTTATTAATTGTGTATTTATACTTATAATATTTGATATTACTTTAATAACTACTTAATACTTTTTTATTATTTTCTTTTAAATTCCACTTTCCACTTTACCATATAAATATAATTTATAAGAAATTTTAAATATTTGTTCTACTCATATTATGTCAATTCAATTTTTAGAATACGGTAATCAATATGTTTGTTTAAATAATATTGTCACACAATACAAAACAGTTATATATATATATATATATATATATATATATATATATATATATATATATATATATATATTTGTAACTGTTAGTTAGAAGTATAATATTTTCATTATTGTAATTATAATATTATTAATTTACTCAAACTAACATATATACAGTTGGAAAGAATTAGTATCTAATTTTTTAAAATTAACCCAGAAGAAAAATAAATTATATTTTTAATATAAATGTGAGAAAAATTTGTTTGCGTAATAAATAACCATTATTTTATTCTAGGCACAGAAGAAAATAGTGAATTAGTCTGCAGACTTTGTTATCATTGTAGCATGGATGATCGATCTCGAGCTTTGTTTTCGCATACAAATTGCTTATCAAAGGTTTATTTTGTTAATCTGATGAGTGTTGAAATAATTAATACAATTTGATTAATAATGTTTGCAGATTGCAGATTTATTATTAGCATCTAATCAATACAATTTAATTTTGGCTGCTTTATGTACAAATTTAACTTTGAATGAAAGAAATTCTCAACTTCTAATTGCAAATCGAGGTTTAAAACCTTTTGTACAATTAGCCATTGATACAACAGATTTAATGTATTTTAAAATTCTTCATAACATGTCTAGTCATGAGTCATTAAAACCTCAGTTTGTGGTATGTATATTTTGGTAACAGCACTATTATACTTTGGGTACATTAAAGATAGAATTATAGAAGATGAATATTCATTATTTAATTATTACCAACTTTGTAGTAAATTGTAAATAAGCTATTTTTTATAACTGCTGAACTTCTTCTATGCTTTTCATTATAAAATAATTTAAGTTTATATACATTTTACAGGAACTTATTGGACATTTTGCTCACTTAGTCACGGTCTTAAAAGATATTGAGTGCATTATCGAATGTGTTGGAATTATTGCTAATGTAAATGTTCCGGAAGTAGATTTTAAAGAACTTTTAGAATCTAATAATTTAATATCTTGGATGGTTCAATTTGTAAATAATGGTATAAAACTTTTTAAAATTATCTTGTAGACTTATAAATAATGCAAGTAACATAATATAATATTGTTTTGATAAAAAATATATATAATTGTATTTAAAATTAAATATCTTATGAGGTATTCTAGAAATTAAATTATTATTAAGTAATAACAAAGTGTTATTAATTATATTAATAATTTATTAAAAATTGTTTACCTTAAATATTTTTTATAATATTAATATTAATATAATATAAAGTATAGAAAAAGGAATACCTGATGATGATTTTTCAAATTGTGACTGGTTGTAATTATTTTCACGTGTACAATTATACTCCAGCCAAGAACTTTTATTTTTATATTTCATATTTTATTCAAATATATATTATTAACAATATTAAATAGTTTTGTATATTACTGAGTAATTCAAATTTTTTCTTTAATGTATATTTTAATAAATTATGTTTAATTTCTTAACAATTAATGTTAAAAAAAATCACTGTTGTTAACACTTCATTTATACATTTTGTTTCAAAGAAATTAATTTAATATTTATATATTTTTAGCATGTAAACCAAATCAAACTGTAACTGATGCAAGACTATTAATAGAAGTTATTAAACTCTTGGGAACTGTATCAAAGGATGAAAATTGTGGTGAATTACTTTATGAACATGGAACAATACAACAAGTGATAAACTTATTAAAAAGTAAGGATTGAATAATGTTAATGCAATAATAGAATATATTAATTGTTGAATTGTAATCTTTTTGAAAAACTTAACCTTCCTATAAATTGAAAATAATAATAATTATACATTTATAATAATTTACAATTTTGTTGAACAATTATTTGTTAACAACAACTTACATTCATTAATCTAATGCTAACTTCTTTATCATTGGTCAATTAATTATTATTAAATCATTTACCATTAATGTAATTAATGTATTTGTGTATTGTTATATATACTTAATAGTGATATATTTAAAATTATTTATTATTTTAAACGGAACATACTAAAATATTGTAATAACATTAAATTATTTTAATCAAGTTGTTTTTCTTCCTGTTCATCATATAAATGTATACTATGTTTTAGATTTGAATCATATAAAATGTGGTGATTCATTTAAATTAAACTTTATGTTTACATTTTCAGATCAAAGAGGTGATGATGAACTAACAATACAAATTATGTACCTACTCTATCAACTTATGTGTCATCCAATCACAGGGGATTATATAATACAAAATACAGGTAAATAATTTGTCAATAATTGATAAAAAATATTGTTAGTTCAATTGATCGTGTACTCGTATAATAAATTGTGTTTTTTATATATTTTTGTATATTGTAGTAGAGCTTAAACTCATCTTTAAAATATGTGGAATAACACTTATTTTCATTTAGTTGCAGAGAGGGATTTTCCGTTTTTGTATACAAATGAAATATATATTGTTTTTTTTTATTTTTTAATTTTAATTTTGTAGAATTCAAAATTAACTACATGTCCTATTTAAATATCTTAAAGTTCATTTTCTCAGTTTCATTACTTTCAATCTTAAAATTATATATTACTAACTAAATTTAAAAATTAGATTTTTGTCTTTTAAAATTTACATTTTAGTATTTTTTAATTGACGAAAGAACAATATGATAAATTATGTACATTATAAATAGCCATCTAAATATTCAATAATATAATTTATTATTTTTACTTAATATTAATCCTGTTTTATATTTTTATACAAAAGACAATATGAACTTATAACTTCTAATATGTTTCATATCAAAGTAGTTGTATGTTCTTAAAAGCTGTAAATTAAAAGATTTATTTTTCAAGAATCTGATGATAATTTTGAAAATTAATAAAATAATGAAATTTGAAAATTAATTAGTACAAAAAAAAACATGATGCCTATTTATATAATATATGTATTATATAAAAAATACAATCACCAGCTTTCTGAGACTTTAATTTCTTTTCCATTCTTTCTTTTCAAATAAATTTTTTATGAATATTTAGTATCAATTTAATATAAGTTTTCAATAGTTATAATAATTAATTTCTCATACTGTATTTTGCTACGATGCTATTATTCATATATTGATATTAAGAAAAAAGTACATAGATTAAAATATTCTTTTGAGTTAACTGGTTTTGTTAATTTTTTAGCTGTATATTTTTATTTTAACTACTTATTTATAACTTTTACATTTTTTTTATACATCCTCAAATCTTAAATGTAAGTCATTACTTTATTTGTGTACACATATAATTTATATTATAACATATATTATTTTCAATAATATCTTACTATTATTTAAACATTATTTTAAATTATAATTACTTCAACAACTTATTTAGTTTATGTGGTTAAATAATAATTGATAATTTATATTATATTTTCAGATTGTCCAATTTATATAATTGGTTTAATGCATGATCCAAATATACGAGTTCGTAAGATGAGCAATTACTGTCTGGATATCATTAAGGTATTGTTCATCTAAATTTATCTTTAAGTAAAAAAGTGTAGTTAAACCTCAGCTATTTATTTATACTACTAAGCTTAAATACTAACCAAAATAAAATTGATAAAACTGAGATACTTGAATTAATTAAAGTATATTTTTAATTATTTATTGTATTTACTTCAATTTTGAATTATAGTAGCTTAGTATGTAAGTAATATATTTTTAATATTTATGGTTTATTTGCATATAAGTAAAATACTGTCTGAACTATACTAATTTTTTTTTGTTTAGGAATTCGATGAAACATGGACTAAAAAAATAAGAGCCGCAAAATTTTGTTGGTTTAATGCCTATTGGTTGAATATGATGAAAGATGAATGTGATGTACCAAATTTAAAACCTAAATATGAGCCAAGCAACGAAATTAATCTGTATAGTTATGTGCATCAAGCAATATTGATGCCTGAAGATGGTAAAAGCTTTAAATATTTTTTAATATTGATTAGATACGTCTTATTTATATTGAAACATGTTTCTTAGACTTTATGTTTGATAAAGATGATAATATTGAGATTATGTCTACAAAACCTCATACTACTAGTCGACCAGAAAGCAGAAATCTTGAAGATAGGTTAGTTTTTTATGTTATTTTATTAATTTCATTAATCTAATGGAAATTAATCATTTTAATAGATTTGACTATGAACTGGATCCATACAATGAAGATGAATACAACATAGATAATTTTGATGAAGACATGACAAGTATTGGTGGACACTTAATGCAAAAATTTACAAATAATATTATTCATTTTACTGACTAATATTTCTTTTCTTTGCTAATTTTTTTTTTACATTCACACATTTACGCTATAGTGTTAATTAAATATTATATAAACACCAACATATTTTGAAGTATTGAAAATAATTTTATGCCAAATGATTCTGTACTATCTGTTACACGTTAGAAATAATTATTATGCTATGGGGTATAATTTGATAACAATAAACACTTAAATTACCTATAATTTTATACGCTTTGCATAATTCATATATTTTGTCATACCAAACTGGATTTAAAAATTTAATTATTTTTAATTTTTCATTGTATGATTTTAAATATCTATAAAAATATGGATAAGATATAATAATTAATAGTTATTTTTAAATTGGCTTAAATTGTTTAGTAAACCGTAATATTTTATGTTACATTTTTCGGTTTTCTTATTATTCTTCAGAATTATCTCTTCAATTTTTGTATTATTGTATAATTAATCATAAAATATGTTTAATTATTATTCAATGAAATTAATTAATAATTGAAAGGGTCTGATTAAATATCACATGGTTGTGATTTAATTAACAAATTAGGTAATTCTGTAAATAAATATTTTTGTACTAACAAATAACTACTAGTTTGAAAATATTTTTCAATAAATATTATTTTGTATTTAATTATCAAATGTAAAACACAAATATTGTATCACATTCCATAATTCTTAGGGGAATGTTTCCATTTGAAGTAAAATTTCTTACAAACAAAATATTTTTTTAATTTTATGTTTAAAATAATATTTTTTTTGATTAACTCAATTTTATGATCATGTTATATTTATTCTTTTTGCATTTTTAAATGTTTGTTCATTTTACAATTCAATAAAATTCACCAGTGTCTTATTCATTACGTTATGTTTATAATAATGTCATAAATGTAAGTAAAAATAGTAGGACATGTTTGGCCTTCTCTTATAAGTATTAATTACTTTTAAATTAATTTAAATTTTCAGTTTCTTGTGTTCCAATATAGAATAGTATCAGTTAAGCTTAATGAAAGTGTTTTGATCTAAACATGCATGATCTCCTTTTTTTTACTAATTTACAATTTAATCTATTAATTTACATTTTACAATAATATCCCAATTTAATTTGTAATAATTAAAAAAAAAATTAAATCAGTAGCTTAAAACCAAATGTGATACAAGAACTGAGTTTTGTTTAATATTTATTTATGTTACCATTTTTCTCTAAGCTTTTTAATTTAAATATTTATCTACCCATTTTTAATGTTATGCCCAGAAACCAAAGAAAATTATTTTTTGTTTTTTATTTATTAATATTAGTTATTAATTTATTATTATTTGTGTATAATTTATTTATTATATGTTGACTAATTTAAATATAAGTATTATTTCTCCTTCAATGCATTCCTTTTAAAATTTAAATGTTAACAATATTATTCCAAACAACTTATATTACATGTTTTAAATTATTTGTGTTGTATAACTTATCAATTCATTTATTAAATGTATGCAATAGTTGATTGTAAGTGAAAACTCATGATTATTTTCTGTCTTTATACATTTTTAGATAATTATAAAGTAAATAATTTTTTATTTCAATATGCAATCTAATATGAATACATCAAAACGAATGACTAAGTATTTTTTTTTTTTTTTATAAATATAGCTAATGATTTTTAACTGTTTTTTGTCTTTTTTTTATTGGATTTTCTCATTTATAAATCACCAACGTTCCTTAAACCTTATGAGTTTACAGTATTCAATAATGCGTTCAGTTTTATTTAGTTTCTTGGTATCATTCCAAAACAATATGTTTATCCACAATAATTTGGTCTGCAGTGCTTGTTAGGCACTTTAGTAATTGCATGTGCGTTTTACACGGGTTTTAATTCTCATTATATAATTATAACATTATTTATATATATATTGTATGTTACATCTTAATATGTTTACATGCTTTCATTACTTCAAAAGAGGAGTTAATTTAAAGTTGTGTAGGACGTGTTAACAATTAATTTTATAAAAAAAATTCTGTGATTCCAAAGGTCTGGTCTTTACTTTACTTAATGATTTTTTAAATTGAATACTGTAAAAATTGAAAAAATTAATGTACATTATATTTATTACTATAAGTTCAAATATTTTTACACTATTCGGTTGTCCTAAATGTAAAATGTTACACCTGTTGAATACTTCTAGGTAAATGCCTGTGAATTCTGTAATGTAATAGGTACTTAATAAATGTTTAATTAATATATTTTAACTTTTAACCGAGTATGATGGTTGAGTGTTATTATTTATCATTTATGAACCAGTATAATAATATTGTACTTAGCTGATATATTATAATTATAATAGGTATTGTATTAATAATAAATAATACCTACACAATTGATTTATTTATTTTATGAATAAAGTACAATGGCAATCTCTGTAGTATTTATTATCATATGAAATTGTAAGGGGAAGTAAATGTGAATTTTAATGGTCTACGTTTCAAAGTATTGAGAATTAAATAATTAAAATGATTTCTTCCTATTGTATATTTTTAATGAACTGAAAATAGATTAGGTACGATAGTTTTTTATAGATGTATTTGTAAAATGATTATTGTTGGGCAGGCAACCAAGGCAAGTACATAGTATAAGACTTTAATATTACGTTGAGGGCTTGTGACAAGTTGGAAAACCAAAACTGAACTTCTATAACACAGCTGGTGCGCAAAATAAAAGTAAATCATGCGACTTGCATGTATTATTAATTTACAATAAAGTGATTCAATAAACGTTAAATCATGTGCTTGCATACTAATAAAATAGATAATATTATTAAAATTTTTATTATATTCGATGTAATCAGTCGCTTTTACATTTTAATGTTTTATGTTTTAAAAATATGAAACATTAGTTTTGAAAAAAAAAATACAACAATGTAAAATTAATAGCAGTAAAAGCGTTTTGATCCACTTGGAACTCATGTTAGGTACAATCGCAGCACCTGAAAAACGTGTACAGACGCTCGAGTGCAAAAGTTTATATGTTAAAAAATATGGTCGCTGAATGCTGTGCACTGTGCGCCGTGTGACCGGAATAGTGGAAAAGCGACGGAAACGAAAGGGACGAACGAAACGTAAATAAAATACACGAAAAAAATGACCAAAATTTGTTGCAACGCGGTCGACGTAAAAAGCCTTATCGCCGACACCCATTCGGGGTCTTAGCGTTGCCACTGTTGCCACACCAACACTGACGTCTAAGCCCTGAGATGGTCACAGTGAATGAATGGAACTCGCATCGAAAGTATGTCTTAGGTATGTCATTTATGATCCGGAAAACTTTTATTGTTATTATTATTTTCAATTATTGTTTATTATCTCTTATGTGTTAAAAGTCGATATTATACATACGAGTAGGTTTATGAAACGGAATGAATGGCAAGGATTTATATAACATCTTATGTGGCATCAAGATCAAGTAGGGGCGGGAACAAGGGCCGTAGAGGGTGGTCCACGCCAGCTCTCGCCCCGCGCACCGATATGGCCTCTACTTAACGCGCACTGAACGAGTGATCTGGTCGGACGTTACCAACGGTGTTATATAGTAAATGACGTCATTTACCGATGGAAGTAGTAGTACATTTGAATTTGAAATGCTCTGTTTTATAACATGTATCTACATAATTGAATAGTCTTGATCTATGACGTCTTCACCACCTATCGTCTTTCGCCGTGACGCAATATTATATACCGTGTGGGCGGTGCGAAAAGATCACAACGAGCCCAGTGTGTTTCTGATCGACTAGTTGCGCTACGGATCGCAAATCGCTACGCTAAGTCGTAGGTGCCGCCAGTGAGGCGATACCTGCAGACATGTATTTATAATTCATTTTTCAAACGGAATCGGAGCGCCGAAGCCAACGCTGACCGCGATGTTGTCGCAGCGCGAGTACCTATACCAGGAGTGGCAAACCTTTTGAACACTACGTGCCAAAAGTTACCTTTTTTTTTTTTGCTCGAGCTTGCCATGAAAAATATTTTGTTATATTCAACAAAAAAAATAATGGTAATTTGATTGTATAATAATGTACTATTTAGTATAAATAGGTTGGTTTAGGTACATACAATTATAGTATCATTACTTTATAAATTTTTTTTTTTGTTGTTGAATATTTGATACCAAATCGTTGATATTTGGCTTATAATTAAGTAACTTTTAATAAAGTCCATGCTGCACTGCATTCATCAGTTAGTCGGTTTCTTAAATCAGATTTTATAAAATTAATTTCTGAAAATAGTAGCTCACATGAATATGTTGAAGAAAAAATAGACAAAACAGCTTATGCTACTATTTTTAAAGTGAAATAATCTTTTGGGATTTCATTCCACACATTCAAAATCTTGTTCCTTATATTTACGATCGATTTGCCTATCGCCCTATCACTCTGAATTTCTTCTAATTCATTTCTCAGCATAGCGATTTTTTTTTTCGCGTGCCCTCAAAATCTTTTCGCGTGCCACCTCGGGCACGCGTGCCATGGATTTGCCATCCCTGACCTATACAGACCTAAGCGAATTTCGTTGGCCGTGAAACGATCGAGAACCTTCACGGCGGACAAATAGACAGTAGTAGATCGCGTACGCTAGAAGAAATTCTCGACGTTTCCACCAGTACTACCCCGATGTCAGGGGCGCATTTTTTAACGGGAGGGGGCGGCTATGGGTGCTGCACCACCGCACACCCCCGTCCCTGAAATAAAAGTATGAATACGCCCCCTCCCCTGCGCTATGCGACTCAGGGACGTCGGATGTTCTTGTCACGCAGCTGTATGCGGTGTAGTTTTTTTCTGTTGGTTCGTCAGTGCGATACACCACCGTCGACAGAGTTCGAATTATACAACAAGGCCGCCTTATCTCGGTCGGCCACGACGTCTCGCATAGTGCATTACATTTCGTGTGTCACGTTTGCAATGACCTATATGTACTATAAACTCGACACGTGCCGGCGAGGACAATAATTCGTTCGGGCGAACGACATTTTCTTTCGACAAACTTCGGACTTATTGTTATCAATGGGACGAGATAAATTCGCCGGACGGATCGATTATTACCGTCGCGAGGACCGGTGCGGAGTGTCGTTAATAAGGCTCAGGAACTTGATACATTTGCACAGTTTTTTCGATGTTCAAAATCCGATTCGTTATAAATTCGTTTCATATTGCGTTCAATAGAAAAAAAAAATGTGTTTCAAATGTTTTCACAAGTTTTACCAAACTTATTATTGTCGTCACTGTTTTGTTAGCGGCAGCTAAATTTTCAACAATGGATAATTGTAAACTTAGGTACATCGAAATTAAAAACGTATTTAAAGTGAAAAAAGTTATATTAAACTAGTTGTATGTTATTGTTGATAAAAAAAAACAAAAAAATAGGTAGGCACTACCTATAACATAATATTCTGCAATTATTTTAAATTCTCAGTTAAACGAGAAATGTATTTTAGGTTTTTTTCTTCTATGAATCCGAATTCTCGAGTTACGTGACGATTATTTTATAAATTTGTTAAATTTGTTTTAATTAAATATTCGCATAGTTTTAAATTAAAATCTTGTAATCTTGACATTCATATTTAAGTGCGGAAAACAATTCCTTCTTGGAAAATGAAAAATATTTTACATACGAGTATGTCATACATTTACGATTTACATAAAACAGTGTTCATGCATTATTTAGAATATTTTTAATGTTTTAAAATTTAGTTAATTCACCATTTTCAATGAATATAGTAGAATTACATACACTAGATCTAAAAATTTATATTTTTAGTATTCAATATTCAAGTATACATACCATAATGCAAAGAATCGTCAAATCTAAGTCTAGGTTTTGAAACTGGGTTGCTCGAACGAAAATTATCAAAAAAACCAACAGTTAATCTATCAATTTGTTTCGGATTATCGCGATCGGTTCAAAAATTTAATTCGAATGTAGGGTTTAAAAAAAAAAATACTTTTTCCAATTCGATGTGTTTTGTCGGACTAACAGTTTTTTACCCACCCGGGCTACGATCCATGTACTGTAGGGATTAATTACGGTCTGTGGACAGCGTAGGCAATGACCCGGTTTAATCTACATATTTTTTTTATTGAAAAGTTAAAAGAAATAACAACAATCGGCTCTTATTTTTTGCTCCAGCTAAATAGATTCGGTGGAAAAAGTTTTTTAAATCATTTTCAAAAATCCAATCGCCTAAACACATTGGCGAAGGCGGATCGTACTACACATTGTGTGATAATATGTATCCACGTATACATAATAAGGAATAATCAACAGCTACATCAGCGGAATTATAGTGATAAAGCAGTTTATTCCGAGTTTAAAAATGCAATAACTTATTAGTAGGTACTAGATTCATAATGATACAACACTTACAACGGTTGTGATGGTGTATTGTTGTATAATAAATCGTGCTATTGTTTTCACGATTTCACGTTCGTTTTTTTATAACATATTACTTATCTATCTTACGTTCGTGTTGTAAAGATTTTAGCTGTAAGCAATTACAGCAGAATAGAATGATCACAACTAGAATCATTAGTGTTCTCCTTTTCTTGATAATGAAGATCACGCTTTTAATATTCATTCGCGAGTCGTAACCATTAAACCATCCGTCAACTGGGTCTGCGCGGTACGCATTTTCAATTCTATTACCTCATTTACTGTTAATATTATTATTTTAAAATGCTCTTTAGGCAATGTTCCCGGTGTCTTAATTGCTATAAAATAAAATAAGTAAATAAAAGGTAGGTTACGAGTATCTCATCGGTCATGGGAGTAAAACATTAAGAAAATGTAAAGCATAATATCGTTGACAATTTTTATCTTCATCGATTTGCCCGAGAATTAAGTTTATATTTTCATCGAATCTAGGTGCGAAGTTGGTACTTTTTTCGAAGCGCATTTTGAATTTCATATTTTGTTCGGTCAATGCGCAATGACAAGCGTGACATTTTCTCCGCGATAAGCCACGTGTCTGATAACCAAGTATAGGTATATTTCGTACAGCTGGTAATTGTGTTTAAAAATGTTCGTATTACATATCGGCTGCATAATATAAGCGATGGCATGCACCGACGACGGTACGGTTGTAATTAATAGTTAAATGGCGTCTGTTTTAACTTGATGTAGTTCCTTGTTCATGTTCTATTTGAAAATATGAAACACGAATATGGTACCTACCCGTGATGCTGCACATTTCAAGGAAAAATACCTAAATTAAGCAAACTAATTTGAAATAACTGACTAAACTTTGTATTATACACTAATGATTATCTTAACTTTTTACTTTATGTACAAGTATACAACTAACACGATCTACCAAAACTTAAATAAATTACAGTATTACTAGGTAAAATCTTACAAGTCGGTGACATGTTCAAAAGTAGAACATTCGCCCGTTCGAATTTATAATCATATGAATATGTATGTAATTTTCGTGCGAGAACGGTTTGTTTTAAATTTTTATTATAAAAATGACAAGAGTATGTATTAGAACTTGGTCGAGAAAACTATTGAAGTTTAATTAAAATGTTATTATCATTGGTTTTTTTTTCATGATTACGTTCGTACATGGGTATTTTATTTATTGAAAATTTGATGCGAATATGTGTTTTACAACGAAATTTTAAAAGTTTAGGTTTCCTAAAAATAGTGAAATAGTATAAATGAAATTTTTACCTAAATCACTTTGAACAAAATCCATTTTGATTATTTGGCTATAAAACGTCTGAAACGAAAGCATTTTCATACTCTTTGCAAAATTTTTGAGCTGTTTGGATCGATTTTAGAATATACGTTTTTTTTAATTTCAAAAACCTGAAAAATTATTAAAAGCTTTTTTCTTATGAGGATTTAAAGTTTTCAATTTGGAGAAATTGTTTTTTCACAGACAATGATGTTTTTTTTTAAAGCTAAAGTTTGTATGCATTAGTCAATTTGCAATTTTAATTTCGAGGACTTAAAGTTTTTAAAGCAGTTGGATACATTATAGATACCATCATAAATAATAAATGTAGAGTGATAAAATATTATGTTTCTATATCGTTTATAAATAAATTATGTAGCTATATAGATACGAGAGGATAGTGGATGGGACCTAATCTTCAACTTCACTTAATTTCATAATCTAGTTAAGCGACCAGACCATTTCACATCGATACTAGGTTTTTAATTTATCTGAAATTGACATTCGTGACAAAATATAATATGATCGTAACGAATTACTTTCGTACCATTCAACCACTGTGACAAGCATAGGCATTCTGATAAAGTATTTGGTATTAATTTAAAGTCGTTACTTTCATATTTATTTATTGATCGTAGTAAGAATTTTTAAATAATTACTAAATATTTGAATATTTCCAACATATTATTTTTATACAATAATAGGTTTGTGCCTAGTACCTATCAATTCTAATCGTCCAGTTTTTCTTGACATTTGGCAAAATGTAAGTAACTTGACGAAAACACTTACATGTAACGCATTACTGATTGTAAATGATAAGAACACTTAGAAGAAAACAATTTACTATTACTATCAATGTTTTTTGTGTTCAACAAAATCTACAGTAAATCACCGGATAAGATTTTTTTATTTTCGGAGAAGTGAAATTAAAAAAAGTAAAATACTGGTAGCTTAATTTGTCGACTACAAAATGTAAAGCATCACATTGAGTTCTTTCAATAGATAATAAATTAAACACTCTATTTTAGATAATTCAAACAGTAAACACATTTTCGTTGAGTTTGCCGTGACATAAACTAATAAAAAAAAATTAGAGTGGTTCATAAAGTGGATAAAGTGGACTGGGAAATGAAAATTTCTCGTGTAGTATGGCGTTATTGATTAAACAACCATAAAATGTAATGCGATTGATAAAAATGCAAAATTTTTAATACTTGTTAAACATTCATTTTTATATTAAATATTGACATTTAAAATCAGATTGACGTTAATTAATTTCACAGCGATATAATTTGTATATACGAGTATTTTATTTTATACGCATTTAGAACAGATATTTCTAGTATATTTCTACTATAATATGTAGCGTACAGTATAACATTTTTACTATTAAAACGCTAAATGGTATAATTTTTTTTTAAATAATAGTTATGAATAAAAATAAAAAAATGATTACATTTATCGTCATAGATATGTTATGGCATCCACATACTATACATGTTTAAATAATCTTGAAACTTGTACTCTCATATGGGCTCTAAAATGTTGACAAATTACATAACCGCTTTAGTGAACTGAGCTTAAGCAGTTTCGGGATAATACGCCGATGATTTCCATTGCTTTCAAAACGTATAATATATAATAGTTTGTGTGCCGAGGTGAGCGAAGCGAGATGTGTATTTCCCATTAAATCTCTATACACCGTCGGCATTTTTTTTCATACGATTTATACGGGAAAAAAAACAAATTACAAAATAAATAAAACACAGCAAATAAACTAGAATTGCTTCGTTTAATGAAATATCGTACACATTATGTCCCACATTTGGCAAGTACACAAACACAACTAAATCTGAAAATACTTATAAATACTATTACAAGAGACAATTCTATAAATGTTTTAATAATGTTTTCGGGGAAATATTTCGTTATAAATGTATCAATAATACCACGATATTGTTGTATGTGGTGCTACGCTGAAATAAAAAGATAATTTATTTATACGAATTTAACAAATAATTATTTTTAATTAGTATCCTAAAATATCGATACCGCACCCATAAAAGTAGGTAATAAAAAAACGCAACATGGGTTCATATATTATGTCTAACGCGCTTTATTAGACAACTATTCTAAAAGTTATAAAAATTTGAATTCCCTTTGCATAAATTAAAAACTTAATTAGCGTGCGTCAATTTATAGCACGCATTGCTGAGTCACTATGGATACTTGGTTTTAAACATATTTTTATTTTTTTTCTAATACTTGCAAGCAAACGTTTGATCGTTCACGCAGAAGACTTTGGTTTAAATTTGAAACATTTTAATGAAATAATAAAAATTATTCTTTGCAAGAACAACGAATGAATATCGTTTTAACTTTCGTTCTTTATACGTAATCTGTACGGGTCTAAAAAATAATAAATTGTTTGAAATAATAAGTATCTTAGTTAAGCATTCATAAATGTGCCAAATATTAAAAATAAATTCATGTTTATGTACAATATTCCAGAAAAAATATTGAAAAATCACGAAGACAATGATAAAATGAATAGTCCGACCGTTGTTCAATCGTTTTAAAACCAACAAGTATGAAGTAGGTAATGAAAATCGGTAATAATAATATAGTAGTGAGTTATAACGATGTATCTTTAATAATCAAATAAAACATTATTAAAACAATAAAACTGCAAATCAAGGTGGTGGTATCAGGTATACGATATTATTGTTATAAACAAATACATTGTTTTATATTTTAAAACTGAACGTAGAAGAAGGTGTTTAACGTATGTAGTTTGGTTAGTAGAAGATATGAAGCTGTTTAGTAACTTTTAATAATTATTATTAACATTAATCAATAACAATCGAATACAAGTAAATAATAATTTTTTAAAGATCACCAGACGTGATATCAATTGTTAATGAAAATATTTAATATTTATAATCATAAGGACTTAAAATTTGAATACACGGTATGTTTAACCGTAGCTACGAACAGATACATTATCTTTAACAACGTAGTTTATGAGTACTTACAACGATGTCAAAAATATCTCAAAACTCTTGACTGTAGTCATTCTTTTTCATCAGCACTTAAAATTTGTATGTAACATTTAATAATCTGAGCTTTACTCGTAATCGTTTTTGAAATGCGACGATTTATCATTGTTTTCAAATTTAAAAATACTCACAGACCCGTTCGACCATTATGTTGTTCACTCAAAACTCACTGCACCCGTCCAGTTCTATACAATAACTATCGTTCGACGATTTTTGAAAATATAATTACAACTCGTCGAAAAAAAAAGTGTTCAAGATTTCAATTTGATGTACACGAGACGAAAAAAATCAACGCACGGGTCATCTACATTCTACATCATCATCACTCAACAATAACATTAATATAATTAGTTTCTGGATCAATAAGTATCCAATTAATAGAAGCATTTCCCCGTTGTAATTAATAAAACTGTAATGTTGATTGCTAACTGTAAACCATATATGCATTATATACTATTATATAATGTAATCAATTCATTTATATAGGGGGCACAACTCCAGACTACAGATGTGTGATAACTAGCTATAATTAAAATAATTAATTATACATTGTTGAGATATATCTATAAATAAACGCAATTTGATCATTTTTCTTTTTTTTTATCATCGATTAACATTTAGGAATACATATGGTTTCTTCATAAACCCTTCTCGCGAAACGAATGAGATATATACCCTTGTACAACTGTTAAAATATGCGCAAGACTCTAAAATTATCCGTCGAACTCAACGATGTGTTTATTATGTATATATCTTCATTCTCCGCGACTGCTCAAAAACATATATGCAGACTTCCAAACGCCCGTTCTCCGAACGCACATAAATTACATGAAAAGAAATTAAAATAGCGTAATAGCTAAACGGTCGAGAGATACGTTTTCTTGTTTTTTTTTATTCTTTTTCAAACAAATATTGCTGCATTTTGATAAAAAAAAAAAAAATATGAAATATAAAAAAATTCCAATCATCATGGCGGATTTTCTTAATATAGTGTAGTCAAATAAAATATATATATATATATATATATATATATATATGTGTGTGTACATGTTTGTACAAAAATAATGAGACTTTTGATCGAGCGGCGGGTTTGCGGGATTCCGGGGCAAATATTCCATTTATTCTTGTGGCTTATATGGTAAATAAAATGACACTGGTATTTATTATTGTTTAATATAATTTTCGAATGAGTAATCGTTATGTGTACACTCGCGGGCGCGCACGCTGAATTGAAGACCTGAGGGCAACAACAAGACATCTCCATATTTTGGCCAAAATCAGTTTTTGGTTGCACATTATCAAGAAAAAAAAACTGCGTCGTTTGGTGCAACAACCAGACAAATCCGACTGTTAAATACAAATATATCATATAAATGGAGATGTCTGGTTTTTATTTTAGTGCAACAACAAGACATCTCCGGAGATATCTTGTTGTTGCACACTTGCACTAAAATAAATATTGGGAGATATCTTGTTGTTGCATTGGAACTGTTAATTCGCACATGGTTCTCTTGTTATGATTGCGTTAACGTTATCACTGTATTAATTGTGGCGGGCTGCTCACTACAATCACACTCGATATTCGATAATAGCAAAATATTATTAATATTTCTAGTATTAAAATATATTGTAGAGTTAATCCTACGTTTATACTTTTAAATCAAATATAAAATGAGTGATATTAGTGACTTACGCTCTTTTGATGACACTATGAGTGATCCGGATTATGGTAATCCGAATTCACCAATAGAAGTATTTTTTAATTTTTATTTTATAACAAAAATGTTGTTTATATTTTGTTTTATTTTATATTATTATGTTATATTAATGACAAAAAATAGTGAAATATCTATTGTAAATAATACATAAAGTTAAAAATAATTTGTCAAGTTCTAAAATATATAAAAAATAAATAAAATTTCAATTGTGTTGAATATTTATAAATATAGCCATATATTTCGAAAAAAAAATATTATTTCCTTTAAAAATAAGTGATTTTTAACAATGATGTAGGTAAGTATACATTATTTTCATATTAATAACATTATTCTTACTCATACTTATATGTATATAATTTCTTAGTGCAACAACAAGACATCTCCAAGTTTTGTTTTTTATTTTTTAGAACAAAAAAACTTGAATTTGACAACTTGTCACTGGCAACTACTTAAACATTCTGACGTTGTATCTAAATATATTTTTTGTTAATTTTTAAAACAGTTTAAATTGATTCCTGAAAAATTGTATAAATTGGAGAAGTCTTGTTGTTGCCCTCAGGTCTTCAATTGCTGATTACACGTTATTATACCCACGAACTTATCTCTCCGGCGTTTGAAAATGCTCGTCTAAGTAAACTAGATAGCGGTAGAAAGTCGAATACTTGCGAAAATGACACAGAAAAACCACTGCACCGTTGCCAAAACGTGCGATGCAGTGTTACAACGGACATTTTTGCATTTTCGCGTGACGACTTTAGTGGGTGTACATTATATTGCAATACAATGATATTATAATATATTGTCCCGCGATAATACCTGCTTTCTGTAAATATGTGTGCACGATGACAATAAAATCACGAAACAAAACCATGGTCCTTATTATTTATTCCTACTTATTTAAAAAAAAAAATAGTTCGTACTCAATAATCAATATAAACTATAATCGTCCACCACGATAAAAAATATAGTTATTAAAAATATCAAATTACAATAAGCATCAGCATGAAAACAAAACGAAAAAATCTACTAAAAGTTACTATGGTTTTTGTTTGAACTATAACAGCAGGTACTTATTATTCATAAAGCTTGTGATGTCACTTGTAATAAAAATGTCTGCAATTTTTTTTGTATACAGTAAACATTTTTTATTACGTTATCAAATCGTATGTATTTATGGCCTCAAAATCATTTGAAACTTTAACTATCTAGAGGGAGAATTCAAAGTTTTATTTTAAAAATCAAAATTAAATAACTATATAGGTAGTGAAGTAATTTAATGTAGAAACATGAGTCGGTGATATCAAGTCAAATATTTCAATACCTACTTCAATACTTTAAAACAAATCCAAACCACTTTTTAATTTCTTTTATGGTTTTGAAATATATTTCCTAAGTGGTGACTGCATAGAGTGGTTAGCAACTTGAAATTCTTATTTGTGTGTGTCATTTTTGAAAGAATTATGATTGATGTGCATTTCCGTTTTTTTAGGAACGCCCTATACTAAATCGCATATATATTTATTACACAATATATTAATGACGTATATACAAAGTTTATATTAATTTTATCACTTAACTACACGAGTTCAGATAATATAAAGAACGTAATTACGCAAGCACATTTTTAAATAAAGAAAAAAAAGAGTTAAAAGAAAATCATCAATTTTAATGACTAGAAATGATTAATTATCTTGCTAAAATGTTACTGTTATTTCATAACTTTGAATACGTATCTAAACATAGTGCAATTTGTTTTAACACATGGTTTTATGGCGTTCTGAAACAAACGTCGAACGGCCATTTTCCAAGAGTAACACTTTATAAAGATAAAAATAAATAATTAAATAAGTATACTTCTAACGCACGAAAAACAGTGCGTAGAGAGTATAGTTACGACGGCGATTTCAAAAGAAAACAATACTATCGACTCGGTGCGTCTGCAATATTTAAACGGCTGCCATTAAATATTTTAAACGTTTGACTGTTTACTCTACATGTATAATATCGTACTATAGGAAGCCGGGCGGCCGCGAAGAGTGCATAAATCATTCGAAAGGCTACGCAGGTGGATAAATAAAGAGTGGGCAGTAATTTTGAAATTGCAACGAGACCATCAATCATCTGCGGGCTGCACTGCTGCAGCTGCAGCTGTATACAGTACCGAAGAATCATCGGACGTTGGTGCGTTAGATAGATACCTAAATAATATACATATATATATATATATATATCATACAAAGGGAAAAGCGCACCGTGCAGTGATCCTCTCAACAATGACGATCTAACCTATGTCCTACACATATATAAGTGGTGGACACGCATGTATGTCGTCTCGGTCGGTCGTAATAATGAACTTTCCGAGACAAAATATACGAAACGTGAAAAGCGAATACAATAAAATCACTGTACGTATAGTGTTCGCGCATCGATGCTCGTACAGTATATTATTATATAATACTTATTGGTAGGTACTCGAAATAATTTCATTTAAATACGTTTCAATTTCCGAGACTTCTCTCTCTCTCTCTCTCTCAACATATATAGGTACATCAAAGCTTTTGTACAAAACACAGGCTGCTCTATTATTCCAAACGAAATTATCGCGTGAAATCAAAACCCCGCCGCCGGATGTATATTATGTGTGTGTGTGTGTGTGTGTGTGTGTGTGTATTTCAAAACCATTTTTTATTCGCGTTCACATGACGTGTCGGTTGTTATTAATATATGATGGGCACTCGATAACGGTTTCCCGGCAGCGCATTTCTTCCGGAGGACGTCTCGGCGATAGCGCGCGGCTTACTTATAGCCCGCGCTGCTCATTGATTTTTACAATGTAGCTGCTATCGGCCCGCGTGTAGAGTCCGAATTTAACTAAATTCCATACGCGTCTATTTACTGGTCGGTAACGCCACCACCGTTTAGCCGTTCACCCACGCGTCGCGTTCCAAACGTATTACAATAATAATAATAATAATAGTAATACGCGTGAGGGACAAAAAGAACGCCGCGGCCGTCCGAACGTGTGCTATGGGATAGCGCGGCGCACCGGTAGCGCGTGTGGGCCGGACCCGCGTTCTTGCGCGTGCGCGTGAGTCCGATTTCGGTTGTCCCGAAACGAAACATTTTTTGCCTTTTTCCCCCCTTTTTCCCGCCCCTTGCTACCATCCTTTCGCCACCACCACCACCACCACCACCATCATCGCCGTAATTTCTAAATTCCTGCACCAGTCTAGACGTGTATAACTGTATATATCGGCGGTGGTGACGGGGTTAGCGGCGGGGGCTGTTTGACAATCATCATCGCGCGGGGACACGTGGAAGGGGGTTGCCATGGAAACCGGAGTGTGCAAAGGGCGTTAAAAAAAGGAAACTGTCAGTCGCACGCGGCTGGCTATACACACCAAGCGATACCGCAGGGTACTAAACTGTCTCTCCCTCTTTCTCGCTCGCTCTTACTCATTCTCACTCACTGTCCCTTTCTCTCACCCACCCTCTCTCTCGTACCGACCCTCTCCCGTTCACCCCGCCGCCACTATCCCCCGGCACGGTCGACGCGGTGTGTGCGCGCCCCGAAAGTAGCTGCTCCTCGCGCGCAACTCGGATTTGACACCGGACAACGCACACGCAAAAGTCGCTCGGTCCTACACCGTGTACACGTATTTTGTAACGACGACGAAGACGCGCGCGCGTTGTTATTATACGGTTTATTATTGCGCATTTGCGCCCGGCCGCCTTTTATTTCACACATTTCCCTCCCCGTCGCTGTCGCTCTCGTCGTCGTCGTCGTCGTCGTCGTTGTGACGTTTCGGTTCCTTTTTTATTCTCGCCTTTCCCCCCCCCTCCACTCTTTCGCCCCTCGCGTATATAGGTATATTATTTGTGTACATATTGCGTATACAGTGTTTCGCACACCCCGTTCCCGGGGCGCCGGGGGAAAATATCAAATACTCAAGAGACAGAAAAAAACCGTAATAAAATAAAAACAACTAAAAACGTGAACCGCCGACCGCCGTGCCGTCTCGTCGTCGACGACATGATCGCACTGGCCGATACGATTTCGGTGCCGGTGTCGGAGCCGCCGTCGCGATCGCCGTCGTCGCCGCCGCCGCCGCCGCCGCCGTCGTCGTCGTCGTCGTCGTCGTCGTCGTCGTCTCCGCCGCCGCCGCTGCAGCAGCCGATGTCGACTCGGCCGTGTGCGCTACTGCAATAGTAATAGTAATAGTAACAGCAGCAGCGGACAGCAGACAGCAGCACTCCGTGTCGGCCGATGGTGTGGACGAGAACTCGATCACCAGTGTGGTGTGATGACGCTCGCGGTGCTCACGTCGTCCACGGAACAATGTCGTAGACGCACGGCGGCCACGTTTCAATCGCTTCACCGCGGTCGGCCAGCTCCACGTCAAAGGTACGCACGACCCTCGATGTCGACTCACTATCTAATCTACGTTTTATCGTTTTCCGCCGCAGCAGCCGATGGTTCAGCGCACAAGTGTGCCATGTGCCCTATAAAACGTTCACATTGAACACTGAGAACTGCGCACGATAATATTAATAAGGACAACACTTACGGTCCAAAACCCGAGATCCAGTTGTTCGCGATCGATTTGTTTTTTATTACGTTCGAATGTCCACTTTCAAATGCCCCGAACCGACCGATTCGTCGAATTTCACTTGCCGCACTTGTGCACCGGACCATCGAGATAAGGTTTCGCTCCAATATACGCTTTTCGATCGTGTCGTCGTGAAATCGATGTAGGTTTACTATAAGTAAACAACAATGACGTATTGCGCGTCCGACGTCCAGTGCGGCTACTAACATTTCTTTTTATCAGTTTTTGAAAAATGTGTACACGATAAAACACTTGTGTTTATTCAATAGGTACACACTCGACTGATAGAAAATACATGCGGTCAGGAAATGTGTATGTTGAGCTGATAAGTAGATCTCTTAATAAGATATAATATTATTAGTTAAGCACTGTCATTAAAGGAGCGAATTGTAGCAATCGTACTTGTTTTGAACAATATTACTTCAAATCACCAAACAACGTATTGTCAAAATGGTCGAAATACATTTAAAATATGTAAAGGCATATTTCTTAGATATCACTAAAAAAATATGGATATCACATTTTAAATTTAACAAATCGCGTACTTAATTGAGTCATGCAAACACACAAAAACAATTACTTCAAAAAATATAATATTAATTGTTTTTTTCAGGTTTGTACCTTATACTCGAATCTATACAAATTAATATTTAAAATGTATACATGTACCTATAAGTAATTATGTATTTATCCATTAATGATGATTAAATACATCAAAACAACAATGGGTCTGGTAAATCAAATCTGTGATAGAATTCCAATACATACATTGATTTCTAAATTACAATTTTTTCAATAAGGTAAATCTAACTGATATCATAATGAGATATAAAATATAATTTTAAAATACAATTATCAGAGTGCAAATCAAATATCCTTTTTCTGCTCAGGAAAATATCAAAGGATATATGTTCAATCGACAATTTACCTGCTGTAAATCGATGGTGTTTTCAACACTTGCAAATTGTATTAGTGCTACATTTATATAAATGGAATGATATTTCGTTATAATTATTTAAATTATTGCAGCATAACTTTACGCTTGAAAACTTCTGATTCGATTAATTTTCCTTGAATTATTTATTACATTTTTTAATTGGAATATTTCTCTTCATTTATCTATGGTTTTTTATTCATACGGCTACGTATTTGTTTTAAACATATCATTAGTAGATATATATATTACATTTTAATATGAAAAACGGTGTGATTCTTAAAACACAATATAAGATATACAATTAGTAAAATAATTTATGTACAAACCGTTTTAGACAAAGATATTTTTATAGTAAACCCGAGAATAAACCATATTGCTATATCCACTTATTTAAAAATAAAAATATGCGTTCTATGTTTATTGAAGGAGTTTTTCAATAACTTAAAGAAGTGTAATAATATACTAAAGTAGGTACTTAGTTTGAGAAAATAAAAGCTACTCAAAAAACGGTGACGTGAACTGTATAAGTTTGCTCAGTTAATTAAGTGTAACCTTAATGCCTTATGGAATTATTTTTTAAGCCAAAGTCGAAATTGACATGATGAATTGATAAACATTGATGTTGTTGAATTTTTATTTACAATGGGTCGATCGATCTTCATTAATTGAATTGCTTTCGTCTGGGCCACTTGTTTTGGATAATCGGCGCGTACAATCTCCATTTAGTTGTATAGATTTTGTTCCGTCCTTACTCTGTAAGGAACCAGTACTATTCCATCTTAAAATAGCTACACATCTACATGTGTCCATGTGTTCACCAGTGGCACCACTGACTACGACGTAGATTATATTCGTTTGTGGTGTTATGGACATAAAATGCTCTCATAAGATGTAGATGACAATTCTATACATGTACTTCGGTTAACTACTATGTTAAATCAGTAAATGCATAGTAAAGTTCACGTGATTATAACTGCTTGTATTTTATTATGTGTACATAGGTCTACTAATTTAAATTCGCTCACTTTTACGAGTAAATTAAAATCCTTAATTATGTGCGTAAATGTACACTGTACACGCAGACATAATGGTATAGACATTTAGAACCGAGTAAATGTCATTAATTTAAATAATCGTAATACATTTACTCAATTTAACAAGTAAACTAAATTCACATACGTATATATACGTATATATACGAGTATACGTGTGCATGAAATTTTAATTTATGAATAAATCTAGACCTTTTTATACTGTATAATTAAGTTGTAGGTGCATGAAACGGTTTATACAACACATCTAATTAATCTTTAGTTATGTTTACGAATGGGTTTAGCTGGAATTATGTCATAATATATTATACAAAATATATTTGTATAAACATTAATAAATAAAATAGTAGAATTTGAATTTACGCACGGAGCATAAATTAAAATTTGCGTTCAAAATATTTTGCTTTACTTGGTAACTATATCACGTCAAATGTTGTATAATTTTACTAATGTTTAAATTAATAATGGAATTGATCCTATTTTAATCTACTCTAAAAAGCCGGTAAAATACTGCGGCAGGTTCTGAGTTGATGTACATTTTGTGATATTCGTATATGTGAATATTTGATTGTATAAATTAAAACTATGAAAGCAATGAATGAATCGTGGGATTTAAAAGCAGTTCATACCGAAGTCGGTTTAATACTAATACGTTCCTGGATAACTTTAAAGATTAAAAAAAATAAAAATTAATCTTCAATAATATTCGTAAAAAAAAAAAAAATTGCCGCATTTTATACTTTAAAACTTCTGTTAAAAATAGTTCACCGGGACAAATCTTTCGATTGTTTAGCTCTTAATAAAGAATCTCAAGGTTACCTTGTATATACATTTGTCAAAAACATAAAACACACATTTAATCAATTTGTAAAATGAAAAATTAACGGATGTGAGAAGAAATTTATCATTATTTTTGATTTTTTTTTTAAATTTTTTCTTCTCTCTTTATAACTATCTAGAGGAATCAAAAAACGATATGTGTGGCTGTGTTCAACTTCACATCTAAAAAGTATCTTACGTAAAACTTTTGGTGTGGATTTATAAATTTATTACCCGAAAAGTGTTTAGAGGAAAAAACCGATACAGTCTTAGTTTTACTGGAAATACTAGTGTTACGCACATACATCCTTGTACAATAAAATATTGTTGTGTTCTGCTTAATTCATTTTATGGAGGTAAATGTTTAGCAGTTTTAATTCAACCCGTGAATTCAGAATAATTTAAATATAAAAGGTTTAAAATTAATGCACATGACACAACAAAAACTGAATACATTTTGAACTGTTCGAGGAATAAACAGAAATATTTCATAATCTTGTAGTTAATTAAACTAAAACTTTGGATCTCGTGTTGTTGTTATGCTGCCGTTTGTTTTTATTTAATTACATCTTTTATCCGACAAAATGGTTTTCACAAATTGTAAGTACAACTTATTATATTTGTCATACGCTTCACTTTATAAGTTCATAAAATAGTTTATCACGCCAAAATAAATTACTTTAATTTTAAAGCGATTAATATTAAACTATAAGCTTAAATTAATGTTAATGAAAATTTAATAATACAAAGAACGTTACACGATGAATAACATGATTTATGAATACAAATTAATATTTAATTGATGAATGTACATGGACATAATACGCTATTACGTAACGTTCAACTTTATTCAAGGGAGCAATGTTCGAAAACGGAAGTACTATTCAGAGAATGATAATAGAAGTATGATTATAAGTTTGCATCCTTTGTGTGAAAATCATAATTTATAAAAAAGTATCATTGGAGCACACGTGGTGTAAAGAAAATATTGTGTGTGTGATAACAATTGTTTGCCCTCCGTATAACACACAAACGACCAACCGACTAGCTCAACTAACTACCTACACCAAAAACGTGGTAGTCAATAATTGAAATGGCTAATCTTATTGAGGGCAAACAATCATTTTCGCGCGAACAAAATATTTTTCTCTCTGTGCACACCGGTTTAAAGATACTTGTAACGATTAACACGAAACACAACCAATGCGTCATAAGTATAACTATTGACGGTTTAGATTTTTTCGTAAATATTTTACAAGATTTTAGATCGCGAGGATGATTCCGCGGTGATTCCGGCGATAGTATGATTTTTCGGAAAAAAAACTTTTTTGTTTATCAAAAGACATAAGTGTGGAAAAAGTTTTACGTAACATCTGTTTTCTATTGAAAAGTATGAATATTTTATACATACCATTTCCATATTAATACATTATATAATTTCCATAAATATCTACCTATTTTTGTGGAGTAAAAAATAGATTCACTTAAAATAGTTATTTTATTGCTATAATATTATAGATTTTATGTCCAAGTAACACGCCCAAAACAGTACTTTATGTAATGCGTTAGTAAATCTGATTTTAGTGTACGCTATTAGACACCCACTCGAATATTCAAAAATCAGATAACAAATTTAATGAGTACCTAGATATTTTACATAATACTGACATTACATTTAGCTTTATGAATATTTTATAAGATATATTTGCTCTGCCGTCTACGAGGTATTATTTTGATATATTATTTGAGATTCAAATAAAATCAAACTTATTCCAACATAGAGATAGGTAGAAATATTAAAAACTATCGATGAATCATACAACATTTGGCAAATATGTACCTAATAATAAAATATATGATAACTTTTATGTTTTAACCTATGTATTTATAAACCATACACGTACCTACCCACATAACAACTGTCATTTATCAAGAACATTCAAGTCAAACGTAACCTGCACCACATGTAATCCAAGTATATTTTCAGCATGAACTTTGAATGGTACTATATGGTATCCAATTTATATACATAATCAAATAACAAATAGTGCTTTTATTCGAGGAGACTATAACACATTCTAATGTCGGCTGTGTCTAATATTACTATATAATAAGGAAAACACAAAAGAAATATAATATTATCGTCATAAAAAAAACCTCTTCTCTCGATGGGGCCCAAAGTCTATACCCTAAAATAAAAATATAAAAAAGTAAACCTTTGTTTTATGAACCTTTAAAAATCAGAACCTGAGGCGAAGTATTCCCGTTCTTATTTCCTCCTCCGTTTATGTGGATCAACCTATTGTTCCCGACCAAACCATTGTGTTGTGCTACACACTTCAAACCTAAAGTCATTATATTTGGGCCAGAGTCATATAGTTTATCGACTAGATAATAATAATTCTGATGTTATCAAAATATACGAAATTTCATTCTGTATCTTTTTTGTTCGGTACGATTTATTGGAGTTGAATTTGAATGTACAATAATAGAGGTAGCTGGCACAACGTAATTTTAATTAAAAAAGATTACGCATTATGTATGATGCTTCGTCCGTTATCCTTACCCCTATTATAATAAAGTTCATTCCGTATTTTGCAGTTTATATACAGTGCCTATCCTACCCACGGAAAATAGTTTATCACATAGTAATATTATAGTGCGGTAGTATATTCTAATATGGATGATAAAGAATTTTTGCATGTGAATATATATGGATTACGTTGCTGTCACTCAAACATCACAGATCAAATATATACGAGTATCAAGAACACAATTTAAAATTTTCTTTTTTTTTGTCGCATATACTTCGTATGTAACATTAGAGTTGTATAACATTTTGTTTTTGAAGTTTACGCATACCGACATAAGTTTACGCTTACTCGCGATACGATATGATACATTATTTATTAATATATTATAGCCATGTAAGTTATGTAATCAAAGTGCACCTCATATACAAGTACGAGTATAATATTAATAATACACTACATGAAGATGAAATCTTCTTTGTTACTTTTTTTTATTCACTTATAACATCACTGTTCGATATCTGAATTAAATTGTCAACCCTGTGTGGATGTGTGTGGGCTTCAATGTGTGGGTCTAAGCTTAGAGTCCCCGTTTAACGCGGCTGGTGGTTATAAATAAATACGGGCAATAAAAAAATTTTCAATTTAATTTCCTATTTATTTTATCGAAATCATTCTGGTGTTAAGTCAAATAACTGTTATTTTGAGGTTTTTGTTGAAATACAATATTATATTAAATATTTACACAATATTTTAAGCCATTAAAGTAGTGTTGAATTTTGCATATTTGAAAACAAGACACATTAATTTCGATCAAAAGTTTTAATACTTTATGAGTCATCAATGATGATATAATATGAGTCATCTTCCAATATCATTAAAAATGACTCATTAGTGATTACACAAGGAAAATTACAAGATATATATAAGAAAAGCAATAACAATCACTGCTGTGACCAACTAAAAAAGTACACTTTTCAACGTTCAACAAATATTCATTATTATTATTATCGTTAGGTAATTGTTTATATAATTTTAAATCTAACAGAGTGTTGGATTCAGTGGATTGGCAATGATTTGTTTCCGTTTTATTTTTGGAAGACTTTTTGTATAAAAACTCAAAAAGTTGTACTTCAAATTGTATGTACATAGTATACTGTTGAAGGTAATTTCTAAATTGCTATTAGCTTTCAAAGAAACGACAATAAAGTGTGGAAGAAATGTAAGCAATTTTGACAACATCTTGACCACTGTTAGCTAAACCAGGAAAGTCTGTTTCCTTCTTAAACTGTATTTTCTAATGTCATAACACTCATAACAGTCATAGCTATCTTTAATAGTTATTAATTGTCGCGTTCAAATTTAAAGTAAAATATAATATTTTTCTTTTTTTTCACCACGGTTAGCGAAACAAGATAAATAACATAACCCGCTGTCTACTTCTTATAACCATTTTTACGATAGACTATTTTTTATAAATAGGTGAATAACTTTTAGTTTAAAAATATGTCCAATTTTCAACTTTTGGTTTACCTATAGGCTATAAGTAATAACCGTTATAAGCCGTTATACGATCTCTGTCTCAAGGAAACGTTTATATTTCATCACTGTTTATGGTAATATTTTCTGGCTTATATTTTACGGCTATTGGTATGAACAATTACTTATTCACAAAGAATATAACCATTCATGCATTCTTTTAAAAATATCAAGTAGTACCTACTTCGTTTTCTTTTTGTAATTTTTTTATTCCGAAATTTATTATTATACAATAACGTAAAGTATACTTGTCGCTATTGTGTCTTATGAACTAACTACTTACTGAAAGCTCATACTATTGTAATGGGTAATAATATTTCAGCTACTGTTTTGTGCATACTTATGTCATAATCATAAGTACCATCACGTCTTTAAAAAATGTAATGTTTTTTTTTATACAACAGTTATAATAAGATGATCATCAATGTTATTAATTTCTATACTTCATAGAAACGTACATTTCTCGGTATCTAGATGTCAAACCTTCAACTACAAATATTTTTTTCTTGTTTCCTGCCATAGTTTTGATTTTAAAAACATTGTTGGCTATTTTCAAAATTATTTAACTAGTTTTCTAGCTTTCAGACCATTTCATTATTTCTAAATTATCTATTATATACCTATTGTTAATATAAAATTATCTAAAATATTCATTATCAAACCTTAGACAAATTTATATAAAATTATTTTATTATTCGTTAGCAAATGTTCAATAATTCAACAGTCAACCCGAATATTTGTATGAAGAATTTATTTTAATAATTTCAGCAAATTCATTAAATATACGAGTATATATATATATATATATAGTTAAGCGAGTATTTGATATTTCCCAAAAACCCTTTTTAAGGTCATCCAATTGATTTTTAGGTCAACGTATGACATTTATGAAAACAAAAAAAAATTTAAACGTGTACATATTGTAACGTAAAATGTAAATGACCACATTAACAAGCGGCGTTGTAATTTATTATAATAGTCAATAATAGTCAATAAATTTCATATTTCATATGTTTTATTAATTTTGAATTTGTAAACATTAATGCTTCATTTTTTTATTTTTATTTCCCCATTATTAATAATTTGTAAACATTCATGGTGAATTTAAAGTTGTATCAGTATAATTGTTTAATAGAATCCCGGAAGAATTAAATTGAAAAAAATAAAATAATAATTTTGAAATGTACAATGGCGTTTTTTCCATAAGGTTCAATATTTGCCATTTGGAGTTTCGGGTTAAATTAAAACCTTGTAAATCCATAAGCGACCTTAGCTATTGTGAAACGAAAATTATGATTTTTTTTATATAAAACAAAAACCCCTATTTCTCTATATATCATTATTGTTTTGGTTCACAGCTTTACTGCGTCCAATGATCCCCAAGGTTTGATCGATTAGTTAAATATGGTAATTTTAAAATGACTGAAATAAACAGACAAATGTATAAAAATTATTAAACACATTATTCAGTATTCTGATTTTAATTTAAATCTTCTAACCTTTACAGACTGATAATTTTATTGCAAGAAGAAACCCGTTAACATTTCAACGCTGATAAAATGATTTATAAGTCTATTTATATACATGGTTATTCTAATAAGAAATATCTGAAATACATTTTTTTTTTCGGTGGTTATGGTTGTACATAATAATATGATGGAATTGTCGGGGTGATAATTTGGAGTCTGAAAGTGCTAAGAAACACTGACGCCCGATTTTTTTTTGTTTCATTGAAAACTTCTTAAAAAACATAACACATATTTTCGGTATAAAATATTGTAATAAATACGGAATACTAATAAATTCAATATAATAAATCAAAAAATAGAAAACTGATTATCATTTTTTGCACGCGAAACGCATAATTGAATCTTTAATGTATGCAGACAACAAAATTATTTATGCATTTTAATTATAAGACCTATAATGGTGTTATCATTTATTATAATTAGTTCGTGAGATTTTTAACTTAACAAGACTAAGTAAAATAATCTGCTAACTATTAAATTAATTTTGACACACAATTGACTTTGTTTTTATAAACTTTAAAATATTTTACCATTTATTTTATGGATTATAATTATAAGCTTCTTTTTGAATTTTTGTTGTGTTTCCAAATCCTATTCCCAACGAGCTGTTGCCGTCCAAAGTTCGGCGAAAAGGATAAAAATATAGAAACGAACCAAGAAATACAAAATGTTTTTGCCTTACCAACATTCTTCCCCCTGTATCTCGAACAACAGCTGATGAAATATAGTGAAGAACACTTCACAGAAAAGTATAAATATTACTTCTACCAACGTTATAATGGCCCAATTCAGACTCTAGATAGCTATAAAAAAATACTGCATATTACGTAAAGATGCTCACATTTTTTTATATAGAAAATATATATAAATAAATATAAAATATTACGAATCGTATTTGTAACGTAATTCATGAGGTATATAAAATAAATATGTAAGAATCAACAACGTAGTCAATATATTTTTGAGATTAAAAAAATATTTGTTGTTTTCATTTTTGTTTAGATTCGGACGAATAAAGAGCACAGGGTGGGTAAATATTAATATATTATGTAAGTACAGCAAAGAATACGTCGTATAACAACTACTATTATTATCACTGCAGAGACGCATGTAAAATTATTTTTCAGTTTTAATATAACTATTTTATATACATAATTTTAGGTACCGTGCAGGTTTATTATAATAAATAATATATATATATAAATTGATGCCAAGTACATTTTAACTATAACGTTTGTAATTAAGAATATTCATTTTAAGTCTAGCTACCCTACTACCTATAAGGCTATAAGTATACATATTTAATAAATTATTCTCCAATAGTTAAACAACAGTCTAAAAATATATTCTAATAGTATATCATAAATACACCTTTATATGCAACAATAAAATACATTCAAATTTTTAGTTTAATACTTACTTAATTATACTTAGTTACATAACCTATATTAAACAATAATTACTTTTTTTAAATTTAAATAATGATAGAATTTCTAGTACAATAAATCCATTAAAAAGTATTGACGTATCCAATATCGTCTTCAACAAAAACAAACTGAATGATTTTGCTTTTCTTTTGATCCCAGTAATTTCTTCGGAAAAAAATACTTTCATGATATCATTATTTATTTTTTTACGATCATGTTCGTTTTCTTTTTTTTCATGAACTTGGACATAATATAATTGTATTAAAAGTATTGATAGCATTATGTAACTATAAAAGTTATAACGTCGTTATAATACTAAAGGGATTCAACAATTTTTTTTATTAGATTCTGAGCGAAACTAGAAATGTATTGATTTTACAATAATGAGTCCTTTTTTTCGGTTAATACTTTTTTCGGGTAGCGCTTCAAAAAATTCATATAGCCCTATCGATCGGATGGAAATTGAACACAGATGGTACTTAAAGGAGGTATTTTTGATAGTTTTCAAGAAAAAATCAAAAGGATACAGAATTATAAAAATGGTCGACACACCAGTAAAAATTAAAAATAAATAAAACACTGTTTTATTTTAATATAATTCCGATAAAAATAATAAACAACTAATGAGTAGCTTGAAGTTTACTTTGATTATTTATTATTAAATATGATATTATATAATTTTGACCGACCGTTTGCAAACTCAATAGTAATTTCATTTTTTTTTTGATTAAACGTGTTATTTTAATTTTAGTATTATTATGTAATTATTCTTCTGGAACTTAACAAAAATTAACATAAAATCAATATACAGAAATAATATATACCGCATCGCGTATATAGTGTTATCGCTGAACTCTGAATGGTTTATTGCTTACAATAGTTTATAATTGCTCTCAATTGCTCTAAAACCGATCTCGGATATTCCACATTCTCATATATAGGTATATTTCGTGCTTTTCCATAAAAACCGTGTATTCAACAACAACTTAATATTATTTATATTTTATTGATTTTTAAATAAAAACTAGGTATACTCAGTATTTTCTATAGCGCAGTTTCCAGTTAGTTGCGACTTTTAGAGAACAATAATAATTTTATCACTTATTTTTTCCAACTATTCTTTTAATATTTAAATGATTTAATGTTGCCTATAAGTAACATGTACTAATTTAAGTTAGTTCAAATGTTCACATGTGATCCTATAACTTTGTCATAGTTCATTTTTTTTTTTGCAATTAATCATTGATCCAAGTTTGAAACAATATATTATATTATAAGGTCGATTACTAAATATATATAAAATATTATATATGTTTAATCTTGAATAAAATAATTATTAATATTTCACAATTAATATAATATAAGTTTATTATAATTTTTAGCCAATTGTTCATTACTCGCAAATTATTATGCAAATTTTTAAATTAAGTTTATCATTCATAACATTTTTAGTAAATAATCAAGTCAATGTATACACTTGTCTATTTATTAATATTTACTTACTGTTTTGTTTATAAAAGACTCACAAATAAACAATATATGTCAGTCAAAAACTCAATTTACTTTATGATTTTCAGTAGGTAACTGGAAAAAATATAACATATGATTTATATTAAAACAAAAACATGTATTTTTGTTATTAGGAGGTGAGGAAATACATGTGTACTATTGAATTGTTCAAATACTTCAAATTCTGACAAAATGAAGTTAAATTCTTCCAACCCACTTCCGCACTCTTCTGGATCAAAAACTAAGGATTTTATAACCTGCACTATACTTCTTCTCTTTTTTATTGGTGGTAAGTACATATAAGTTGTCTAATTTATTTAATCATTTATAAACTCAATTAAAATACTCTTGTTAAAATAATTTTGATTTTTAACAGAATTTAAAGTCGTTGAAAAAATATAACACTTGTGTATTTTAATTATCATGAACTGAGTATGTATAAATGTTCACAATAAACGTTCACATTATTTTAAAAATCCTACTATCGACTCGTATTATTGTTAATGTGTAGTTTCTACCAAGTTAGTTTTGATATTTTTCGCTTTGTTTCACTTCATACATTTACTTAATAATTTCCTTTTTTTGTTTACTCGTATTATTTTCAATTTCTTTTATTTATGTAAATACTATTGTTTGTATTTGTGTTTTAGTTATTTATTTATTCTATTTACTCACTATTAGCAATTATATTTTTTCATTTATACTTCGTCAAACTCTTAAGGGTCTCTTACTTACAAGAATCATTTTTCCATCTTTCTTAAACCAATATTAGTCGATTTATAAATTGACCAATTAATGAGGTTTTTTATTTTTAATTTCTTGTATATTTCATTTTAACTCGAACTTTCTCAATTACTTTTACATAAACAAGAAATAAACACGCCAAGGGTTTACAATGGTTTATTATTATTTTACGTGAAATTCTCTTTCGATTTGTTGGGAATTAAACGCATGCGAATTGTAAAAACTAATGTAAATTCAATGTAATTGAAAATACCTTTTTATTTGCTTATTTTTGAAATATCATAATCTTATCAAATTTAAAATTAACAATATAAACCACAAAAAGTTAACTTATCTATTACAACTTAAAAGTTTAACTAAATAATTTTAAAAATATTGTTTAATACCTGTGTATTGTATTAATATTTTGTGTATTCTCAATTTCCGGTTTGAAGTTTTCGTTATAGAACCATTATTTATTATAGACAATATAGAAAACCTAGCTTAAATTTGGATGGGAATATGGGATGATGATTAATTTTATATCAATGTAACTTACTTCTATGTCAACATAATTACATGACCCACTTAAAAGATTTACTTATAAAAAGTAAAGTATTAATGAAAGACTCACCTGTTTTATTTGCAATGAATGTCCACTTTTTTTTCTACACTACAAATTGCCTTATACCGGTCCAGTTAATGGAGTATTTTTTATCTCATTATACTTAGTTTTCGAAGAGTAATTTCCGAAGTACATTTCTTTTAGTACGATTTTGATTTTCGTCGTTCTTCGGTAGTTGCAGAAATTGTTCCGCATTGGATGTTATTATTGTCTAACTTACAATCAGTAGGCATGACTTATCAACATTTTAAGATGTTTTGACTGCTGTAAAATTTGAGTTTTCCAAAAAATAAAGTTATTTTTTTTTTCAAACAAAAAACAAAAAACTTCACGTAGTCATCATTCAAGAATGTTAAAAAAAATGTATCTTCCAATTCACCAGGTTGTTCCGTATGGTATTGGTATATGCGTCTACGAATTCGGTGAAAACAATATTAATAAACGAGTGTTGTATAACGCGTGTGTTTGTAGTTATGTTCACGATTCCTTTGAAATGTTTCTCCCACTCTGTACGTAGACACACACACAATAATAATTGTTGAAATCTTGCATTTTACTATGTTTGTTAGCAACAATAACAGTTTAATTATTATTCTAACTGTAGTTAAATACCATATATACGTAGGCATTATATTACATCGCTGATCCAATTAATTTTGATCTGTTTAATGCATAATAGGATAGGTATAATAATGTTTATTGTAATCGACTTGAAGTTATATTGCGCAAAACGTATTAATATCTTGTCTTAAATCAACAGCTGCAAAAGATCGGGGTATAAAAGTCACGCGCTTAGTAGTCGCCTAAAGTTTTTAATCTACTTTACACAACTTTCTCCTAAACTTTAATTGTATGGCTCATTAACCTAATTTTTCTGCAACTTTCTCATTCTTTCACATTACCTACCTTTATGTTTCAAAACTATACAATTTTTTTTTTTGTTACTTATTTAGCACTCTTCTCTCAAGGCCCTGTTGAAAACATTTTTCCAACTGCTACTACCTATATCATACTTAAAAGTTATTGTACTTAACGTCCTACCATACGCATATAAATCAAAAGTCTGATATCTTGCGGTTGCTTATATTTTATGCGCTACCAACGGGCAAAATGCGTACTTATCTAATACGTATATGATTTTACTTCGCTGCAGTGTATTTAGTAATTTAGAATATTTAGCTACAAAGTCATTGTTTCCTTTTACATTACAAACACTGTACACGTGAGTACTTACCGGTGGAATTTTTTTATTAGTACTTTGAAGTATACCTACGAATTAATTACTCGCGCCCGACGTATCACTATCATTAGGTGCTATAAACATTAAAATTCTTGCTGTTTTTTTTTTTATTTTAGGTATCTGATTACTTTAATTTAGCCATTTTTGTAAGCTGTTTTAAACTACCCTCGTACTGCTCAAGTATGAACGCTGTCGGTGTTAAATAACAGACTTTGTCAGTTTCGCATATTCTTGTATTCCGCCGTTTTAATCAAATGAAACCATATTATACACATTTTCATTTATTTTCATTTTACTAATTTCCATAGAGCCAGATCGGCCGCGATTTGTTCGTTTGAAATGTCTACGTAAATGCCTACGTTTCGCCTTGCGCGTTGTACGCGTTCACTTTTCATTAAAATATGTAACACTAAATTGTATACTTGTATATTATAGTGACTACAATATATTATGTTTATTTGAAAATCAGAAGTCAGCATTAACGGCCACAACGTTCCCTATTGACTACACACGTATTTATATAAAGACCAAAATGCCCCTCTATCGGCAGATGATTAAGAGCTGTAACATACATAATATAAAGTACTGGCAATAAAACAGCCCCTTGGGGTCTCCGCCCAGAAGAGGGATCCCTGCGACAGTCATATTGTCAATACGAATAATCTAAACATCCGTTTTCTATAGGATGTGACTCAAACATTTTATTTTTATGCCAAACTCGCCGTGTAGTGCAGTGCGTGCACATTTTCGAGTGAACGTTGTACGATTGTCTAGCTTTTTAACGGGTTTTAGGGGCGTAGGGTATAAATATTATGAGTCATGTTTGAAATATATGCATTTACACGTACAATTTAAAAAAAAAAAAAATAATAATATAATCGGTTTGTAAATAATTTATCGAACAGAGATGTTCAGGTAAAAAATATGTATAACATTTCCTTAAAAGATAGTTATTAATTTTTTCTGTATTAAAAAAAAAAACGTTTTTACTTTCGACTGGAATTTATGCGGAATAACGACAGAGTATTTAAAAATATCTTATACTATTTTCAAACTCAAGCCTGGAGTTAAATACATTTATATATATAGTATACTGAATAATTTATACGATTATTTTTATAATTCCTATTATTCATTTGTATACTACTTATTCGTTTACAGTGTATAACTCTCTGCAGTGGATATACAAACACGTACTGCATGGTATCTGATAATAACAGGTTAGGTGTTCGTAATGACATGTTTGTGCTAATAAATGAAGTACGGAGAATCACGTTCTGTTATTTGTGTTATAATATTTACAATTTTTGGTTTTTGGGTCACTATCAATAGAGTTAGATAACATCTAACTAGCTGTACAAAACATAACGATCAATATTTTCAACGGCGGAGTGTTGACTTTATCTTTATACTTCTTATATTTTCAATTTGAAATCATATTAAACATTTATAAAACATTAAATAAATTGTATTTAACGCTCCAATCTTAAATTTGTATCGACGACAACTGTACGTCGGTGCCTGTTTTATTATCAAACAAAAAGACATATATTTTTTGTAATATACTTGATAAAGTAATAAATTATATGGTGTTTTAAAACTTTTAATGTATAGTGCACTACTGCTATCTGTAGAAAATTTAATAATAGGAGCTTTAACTTGAAAACCAAAAACTTCCATACGATGTCTCCTACATGAGAAACAACTTTGGAATATTATAGCTCGTGGTATTTCTCCGAGCTATTCCATGAACATGCGATTTTGGTTAATTAAAAAAAGAAAATAAGATACACGATGAAAAAAAACGTATAAAAATGAAATGTTCACACTTAATTATTTCCAAGCAATTTGAGTAATAATAACAAACAAAGTGTGGACTGCTTACAATCGATTTTACCTTTATAATTCAACTAACACATTTTGTAGAATACAAATATTATTTAGGATATAGGTAACACCTGCACAATATATTTTATTGCTTTAATATTCTACATTAGTTTTATAGTTTTTTTGATCTGGTGATGAATTTTAGTACGCCCGTAACACATTTTTCAGTAGAACGAGTGCTCTAAAAGTTTCATATGGTCCCAGAGGTCACAATAGGTTGTGCATTGGTCTCAAATAATACCGTGTAGAGATGTAATTTATTACATTTCCAAATAGTTTTTCAAAAAGTTTTAAAAAAGAAAACAGAAAACTAGTAGGTTCTAACTATTACACGTGAAAGAGAATCTCTCGGACTGTGAAGATTTTGAATTTGTTTACAGATTTTTTTTTTGTAAACGAATTACTTCACAATCACGTTTTAAGAATATCAATTTTACAAATTTACTATACATCAGTTTTTTTTACAATATTTACGTTTCTTATTATATTATTTGATTATTGTTGTATCTAATTCCAAAAATATTAATCCTATCAGTATTCTTATTTCATTTGATTTAAGTGTTTTAGAAATGTATTGTTATTTTTTAGACTGTAAAAATCAAACGTACATAATTTACAACATTCAAAAATGTTTTTTATTTCTAATTTTTATTTTAAACATGTTCAATTGCAATTGTATGAGCCGGCTGAATAAATTAATTACTGCAAAACACATATTTTATAGCAATCATATTTTTATCCAGAATCGTTGAAAATCAATTGACATTCATTTTAATTCTTAAGAACCAAGAAAATATTATCAATACATTTTCATATTTTTTTCAATAAAAATAATAAGTTATTTCAAAACCTTATATTTAAGTATAAAATTAATATCATGTTTGTCCTACATATAAAAAATACTTTTTCATGAATAGCACACATAAATATTAACTAGAAACCCGTCAATAAGAATTGTCTCTGATTTAAATTTTGATGTGTAGCTTTCGATTGAGTCAAAACAAGTGCCAATAATACCAAGTCCTGTATTTATTCTCATCAAGTAAAAGTAATGATCCGAAAATTGGCTTAGTGTAATTTGCATAGCTAACAATTTTAGTTTTTAGTTACATTTTTGTAAACATTATATATATTTTTAAACTTTTTTATTTAAAGGACTTAAAATAAAAATCTTGTAGTTTTCAACGCCGGAAACGTTTTGACTGTAATATATTTATTATGTAGGTTTTCATGTGATTTTCATATGTTTCATTTATATTTGAATCACCTTAATGATGCGGTTAAACTGTACTATACGTGTACCGTTATCCTTTAACATTTAAATCATTTTAATATCGCTTTAGGAATTCTAAGATATCAAATAAATATTCTGGTATATAAGAAACCACGCACTATATATTGGCTTTAATTTATTATGAAGTCTTAAATATCCCTAACACACTAAATCGTTTTTATAATGACGCAATGTCAGTTTATACTTGCTCCGGGGTATCCGTTTTCTAGTTAATGTTCTTAAAGCTGAGCTTTTTTTTGTTAAAACGGAAATTTATCTTTTATTAGAGATTTTACACCGCCATGGTTTCAAACCTTATTTTAACTAGGCAGTGTATTTCTTCAGTTAGTCTTCAATACGGTCAAACCCTCAAACATGTTTTAAAACCTTTTATTCACTTATAGTATATGTACCTACAAAACGATCCGTGTTTTTTTAAGTATTACAAATTCTATAGATAAATAATCGAAAGCATTTATGTTAAAATAAAAATGTTACAGAAAACGCGAATTATAGTTTTCTTGACATCGTATGTATTTTATTTCACTCTTTAAAAGTATACATTTTTTCTTTACTTCTCTAAAAACATTTAAACTTAGTTAATTATTTAAAGCATTTAAACTGGTATTGTAGTTACGACTATTTTATGTTAACTTATCAGCTACATGAATTAAGATACGTTTTCAAAAGAATTATGATAATGTGTGAATAAATGTATTCCACATACCTATATATTTAGATGTACGTGTAATCACTGTTGTATAAATACAATTTACGTTGTATGTATATAATTTCACGTGATAAACATTTTTCTTTTTAATTAGATACTTAAAAGTTGTCTTTATAATTGTCTACGTTTTTTTTTATTTATTTTTTTTTTCAAACTAACTTCTAGTGCCTATGTTTTTACAGATGTCAAAACTATGACCCACATCTTGAGACATCACCAGCAAAGAGACAATACTGGGCTGAGTACTTTAAGCCCTTTAGAGCAATTAACTTGGCCTCTTTCCGATGTAAAGTTAGCATGCGGAATTTCACCCGCTCTAAATGTTACGTCCAATTGGTTACAAATGAAACTAAAGTAAGTATATTCTTACAATACGCTATGTAAACTCACAATTCAATAATACAAGCACAAACATTTACGTAAACACTTAGGGTTTAAAGGAACGTATTTAATTTTAATTAGGAAATCTCTAATTCCTAAGTGTACACTGTACACATATATACAGTATATTATAATGCGCTGTATAATAGATTCTATCAATAGGGTATATAATCGTATTATAAATTATTATCACATAAATCAATAACAGATTTAAATCAGAAATAATCATTATTAATCATTTCAATATTTCATTGAAGCCCTACTGGTTTCAGTTGGTATGTACAATAATAATTTAGTTACTATATAACTTCAATATTAATATTATAAACTATAAAGATATTACGGAGAACTTTTACGATTTCACCGTTCTCCATTAATTTAATTATAATTTGATATCAATAAGAATTCTTTGCAATTCAATCTTTGCGGAGTTACAAAAAATTAGACCTGTTTTAATTCTCATTAAATACGATAAAATTATTACATTTTGAAATTCGTCCATGGTTTCTTATATTTTGAGTCACAGAAAAGTGTTTGTACGATTTCAAATTACTATTAATCAATAAAATCGAATGGATGATAGTAAAAAGAAAAACTAATAGGTTAATAATAATAATTAATGCATTGTTAAGTTGTTATGATTTAAAAATGTATGATAAGTAATATGAATTCGTTGAAATTACAATAGATGGCTGCACAATGGAAAGAGTGTCGATCTCGGACATCGTTATAGCTTAAACCATAACACGGGCGTTTTAGTAATCACTAATATACGACTAGATGATAATGGGATATGGCAATGTGTAAACGAAAAACAATTGGCTAGAGCAATTAACTTAATAGTTTTAGGTAAGATGTATTGTTTTTTTTTTGAATAATAACAGCTACCTATAATACAGTCCAGATATTAACTATCAAGGTTTTCACTTTTCTAGAAACTCCGAAGGAACCTTACTTATTAATAGATGGCCACCGTTTAGATCCAGGAAATTTATTCGTACCGGTAAAAGAAAATATGGATTTAAGTATAGAGTGCGTGGTTGACGGTGGGAATCCAATTCCGTCCTTACATTGGTTACTGTTTCCAAGTAATTCCAATTTAGAAAACGAAGCCATGTCTTCGGGATTATTGCAGTCGAACGATTCTTACCAAGAAAAAGATGTTAGTCGAAGTTCAGCAAAAATTCAAAGAGTTCTTAGAGCTCATCATAATGCTACTGTAGCATGTATAGTTACACATGTTACGCTTGTTAACCCCTTGAATACTTCTATTCTTCTTGATGTTCAATGTAAGTTATTTTTTCTTCAAATCAGTACGTACATAAATACATACTAATACAAATCGGTTTTAGATTTTGTAGACACAAGTGTGTATATAATATAACATACATATTTATTATTTTAGTTTCTAACTTAAGGCTACCAAACTAGTGTTGCTTATAATTGCAATAACATTTTTGCATAGGATACAATCTGAGAATTAACTTGTTATATATACTTACAGATACTCCCTCTTTTGGAATTAGTAGAATTCCTGGATTTGGAATACCTATTAGAGAAGGTATTTCAGTGTCTCTGAAATGCGATGTAGATTCAAACCCGCCGTCGTCTCCCGTCTGGCAAAAAGGTATGCCGAATACTAATCCTTAAGCAAAATGACGAACTAAATATTATTATAATAATGAAAACTCGTTAATTAGATGATAGCGTGCCACCTGTTCTCCAAACTGATGATGGTTTTTTAAACTTTACGTCAATACGAAGAAACCATAGTGGCTGGTATAAATGCACAAGCAGGCACTTGCTATCGGAATACTCGTCAATCGGTTATTTTTTAAATGTTAGATGTAAGTAATACGACAGCAGCAACAGCAACAACAAGTGCATGATCACATTTCCATAATTTATTCATTGCATGTTGATACCATATTATATTAGTGTATTACCAATTTGGTTATCAATTGGTAATCGGGTAAAACATTGTCACTTCGTGTTTTAGACAATTCGAACGAACTGGAATCGGTCCGTAAAGAACTAATCGAAGAAGACAATGCTGGGTCTAATGAATCTGTAGAGGTCACCGTCGGTGGTGAGGTACAGTTGGAATGTCCGTCGGGACCTAGTACTGCAATACCGTGTTGGGCCAAGACTGGCAACGATAACGAACTACAACCGATTGGCCCAAGCAGTAATCTTCACATTGATCAAGTGCTATATCAAGAGGCTGGTGAATACAAATGTATCGTCGGCAGTAAGAATCAAAATCTAGAAAAGCTCCGTGTGTATACTCTCCATTTGAATGTTGTCGGTCAGTACCTCTATTTGTTTTATTCATATTATATACCTAGTAATACGATGTTTTTTTACTTCTGAATAAAAATGTCCTACTTAATACGCTTGAGTTTAAAACAATGTAACTTAATTTTGCTAATGTCTACACTGCGTAAAGATATAATTATAATGTTAAAGCTGTGTATTAAAGTACGTTTACCGATTTGAATATAAATATCTCTCAATACTTTTGTAAGTTTTGAGAGTAATTAATTATGAACTGTCCACTTAGTATTTATGTTAAGAAAAGTCCGTCGATTGTGTTAAAATACAATGAAAATCAGTTTAACCAGCGTTCAAAGGATTACGAGGAGTGAGGAACTATATTGATAGTGCTTATAAGAGTAAAAACTTTAAGTGTTATACTCGCTCAATTATATTTATTCTGTGTCTTCAAACTGTTTAAAAAGTTTTTTTTAAATTATTATTCAAATCTATACAAATGGAATTCCTTGATATCTTAAAAATATGTATAACTTATGTAACCATTAATTCGTTAACATAATACGAAATGCATTAATGATGTAATGATATACCTATAACACGCATCGTGTGTTCACATCTCCGAATAAATCATTCACAATTCACGTACCCGTTTGTAAGATAATAGTGAAAATAAAAACAATGGTTCAAACTATTATTGCATTTTAAAACTATTCAATTTATACGTATTGCACTCGATGTTTGTTGGACGATTTAAAAGTAAGTGAAGAGGTAGAGAAGTATAGCATGTTTATTTTGATGCTACTTTTTCACTTAACTCACTGCTCTGAAATACAATTTTTGTTTTAAAAAAAGTGTACTGGTACTTACAAAACATGTAACGCAAACAACATTTTTAGTATTTTCTCAGGATCATATAATTGCTCAAGTAGTGAAAAATATCCAATGTTCAACAAGAAAAATAGAATTCTCTCTTATCACGTTCTTTTTGAAAATTAACAAACGTGTTCACGTTTATGATTTTTTCGTGAAGCACGAACAAAATTATCTGTTTGTTAATGTATTATAAATTATTGTCTATGAACCACAAACTGCAAAAAGGATCGATGTGACCACCTTCCCATTTCATTTTATTTTCACACTTTTTACTATATATATTTATATTATTATTCTATTGATAACTGCATTTAGAGGAAAAATTCGATGTAGTCAATATTAATTTTATTAACATAAAATATATTGTAAAAATTGTTAAACAAAAAAATCAAGTTGAATACGATTGGCTTTTAAAAGTAATTTACACAATTGATCAAATATGTTAGAAACGATTGCAAAGCAGTACTTATAAATAATTTCTAAGTTAATATTATGTATTGTTGCTTTAATATTCGTTCTTGGAAAAAATAACTGAACGTACTCATTTTAAAACGCCAATAATTTGTGTGTGGATTAAACCATTGACCCGATTGTAGTTTCAATAATACAATAAAACATTATGTATAGACGTATAGTATATTATTGAGCTACTTGAGTAATAGCCTAATAGTGTTGCAGGGCAGGTATTGAACAGACATTTTAGGTTTATACACCACACGCATTCCTTACATAAATGCAAAAAATTAACTTTGTACACCTTCACGATTTAGCTGTTAAATATATTACACATAACTTATAGTTTTTCACGAAAAAAAAAAAAAAGTTAAAAATTAAATGTTTTTGATTTTTCAATCTATCAATAATAATCAAGTGAATGGACGCGATGAGCTATATAACTATTCGCTTAAAACGTATATGATATATATTATATTACACACATTAAACTTTCGACAGTCTGTATTTATTCATAACCAAGTGTATGTTACCTATCACTGTACATTCTGTATTACACGTGAATAACTATAACAGTACAAGTTTTGATTACCATTTCCAGGAGGTCCAGTTATTTACACTGAGAATAGAACTGTTGTTGCACACGAAGGAAACGACACCCGATTATCAGCCGAGTTTTGTTCCAACCCGATGGTAAACAAAGTCTTTTGGATAGCCAGTGATAAAGTCATCAGACCGGGAACAGCCGTAGGACCAATTACAGCCCATAGTATAACTGTGAGTATGGAAAAAATTTAACCTAATTATTTAGTATGATCGGCGAGTCAGATATTAACAAGTATCGTTTGTAACTTGACTGTATGGCATAATCGTATTAAAGATACAAGCCTTAAGCTCGTAATTTTAACGAGTCTTTTAAAAAAAAACTATCTTCATTATTCGAGAATTTTTAACTTGAAAGGTCAAATATTTTGAATTTTTCATTTGAATAATAATAGTTATTTGCTAGACGATATGCTTAACACTGCTTCAAAAAATCAAAACTATGAAGAAAATCAAAATACAAAATATAATATATCCGTCCACATTTCAATCACTTTTGGTGCAAGTTTACTATCCAAAAAATGTTCAGAGAAAAATAAACATTATTGTAAAAACAATAGACTATTCGCTTTGTTTGGAATCTGAAATTATTATATATACATATGGTATACTTCATAACCGAATAACCAATGTTTAATGGTTATGTTGGTTATAACTAGCACTGGGGATTTGATGACGTTAACACAACAAAGATATGTTTGTTTTATGACTACAAATAATAAACGCCCTTTTAAAATGTCCATTGAAAATAGCCAATAGGTTATTAATTGTATTTTTAAGGAAAAATAAACAATAATAAGTGCAATTCAGTTGTATTCTATAGATAGACACAGAATATTTTTTCTACTTCTAATCGATAATAAAGATTTAAATTTGTTTTCATAATTACATTTTATTGTTTTAACTCGATAAAATACACTAAACAAGTTCAAAACTATTGTAACTTCTTGGTAAGGCATGTATGTATATGACACAATATAACTTTGGTATAGGTATATACTGTATACTGTATACTGTACGTGTCTATAGTAAAAATTTGAACTTTTAAATTACTTATCTAGATTTTCGATTTAAAAATACATATTGTGCAGTAAAAATACATTTTTTAGAAGTATCCAGTCCAAGTTTTTGAATGCTGAATTTAAAAACTGTATTCCGAGGGAGTATTTTTAATTTCATATTTTCGTTGTTGCTGACGATTAAAGTGTAGGTGTGCCTTTTGCATTTTACACCAAAAAAAATGTATACCTATCCGGTTATTGGGTAATGATTTATACAAGCTGTGATATTATTTTGCACGTGTGCACTGCAGTATTAGTGGTTAAATAGAATATAGGATATCGCCGAAACTATAAAATGTAAACTTTAAAATGGATCAGACATTATACAGGCACAAGATTTATTGCCGACAAAAACAATGTGCATCATATAACGACCGAGTGCCATTATTACATGTTCACGGACATAAACGCGATATTCGAGTGTACCGTAACGTATTGGTGATATTTTAAACTCTGTTCTGATACAGTCTCCGGTGCAATATTCGACCGTGCCGATGTGTGCAATACCATAGATGCTAAAATAAATGCGATCCCGGCTACGTCCTCCGATGATGTACCAATCATTGATCCATGTTCATGTAGAATGTTAGAGAAATTTATGTAAATGACAGACACGAAATGCGAACGTAGCACTTATGATGACGCTGCAGCGACATGAATTAATGAGTGTTGGACAGTCTGCCGGTGTGCGACTGCCGGACCGCGACCTACCGCATCAATAATTGATCGCGGTTATAAAACCGCGATCACGACCAACCGCTACAGTCCGCAGCACATAGCTGATCGGCACTAATTATGTTTTTTTCTTTTTCTTTTTTTTAGTCATCCACATCTTCTTATTGCCAAGTAGCAACGCTCACGATACAATCGGTGACGCCAGCGCATAGCGGAGAGTATAACCTGATCGTCGGTTCCGGTAAGACGCTAGTAGAAGCCACAGTCATATTGAGCGTGACAAAAAGTACACGAAACAGAGAGCCCGTCCAAACATCTAGTTCACATTCAGTTTGCTCAAAAATGTTTGATAATTACTTAATTATGTGTTTAGTTACGTCAATTTTTACGCATTTAAAAAATTAAAAAAATATTTATGTTACATTATATTATATAAAAAAAAAAAAAATAATAATAATAAAAAAAGAGAACAAATTGTATAGAAGTTCTTATTGTTGTATGATTGTTGATTAATGCATGTCTCGGATATGCTTAGGTAATATATATATAAATATATATAAATATTATATATTATGTATACTTAAATAAAAATATTTTGAAAACCAAAATGTTTGATATCAAGTATTATAATATATACATAATGATCCGTCTATTAGCAACTGTAGAAACACAAATTGAATATTCAATTATTTTGTATTCCTAAAATAAAAGTGATTAGAAAAATATTTAAGAACTACATTGTCTATATATACCTATAATAAACATAATATTTTGTTTTAGTACCTATATGCATATATAATTAATACCTTGTTGTTCTTACCTCCTCGATGTTATTGTTTGATGTGTACACATGCAATTGTCTTAATAATACTAAATTATATGCATGCTCTGTTTAAAAACCGTGCATAGTACAGAAATCACGTTTAAATCTTTCAATCCTATTGGCACCTGTAACCAGTAGATATGGTTGTTCTTTAAGTTGAATTAGTTTTGCCGTCTTCAGAAAAACTAGTAGATAAATCTTCTTCGATTAAAAGAGTAGCAATTGTATAACATTATATGTACACACACACACACACACATTCAACACACAAGCACTCACGCACATGCAATTTCCTTGCTCGCCACCATCATCAAAAAAAATCACTCGTGTATCTTTGAAGATGACTAAAGGTGGAAAATAATTTAGGATAAGGACTATTTAAGACTTAACCAACTCAGTACCTATAAGACATACGAGATAGGCATTAGAGACAAAACACCAGACGGACTTTGATCCTGCAGATAATAATAAAAGGATATGATGATATCGAAAAACTTATCAAAAATTATTCAAAAAGTTTACGGTATTTTGTTTTAAGTTGAAAATAATATTTTAAAATGCTATTATAAGACAATCGCTCTCCTTTCCCGCGAATTGACCACTGCAGTCGACACATAAAGCTCTATTACTGTAGAACACTGGATATAAATAAGAAGTTTGAATCAGGTAAGATTTATGATATCCATATGGTACTGAGTATGTTGGTAATGCACCAGTATATTATGCAAGACCAACAACACCTAAACACCATGAAGTCCATTAAATCATATATATATAGAACTAAACTACGTATCTTCCGTATTTTAACTTACTCCTATTAACTCATAATCCCACGTGTTAGTGTAGAAGTAATTGAGAGTAAAAAAACATTGAGCGGATTTATTGAAATCGTAAACAATTTTATTCTAACATTAAATATTATTAAAAATAATTATTTTTTAATGCAAATTGATAAGCAAGTTAAGTTAGAAACAAAGGGAACTTTGAAAGCAACAGCATTTATAATCTTGCTGTAATAACTAATGTTTTAAATTTTAATAAACTATGAGTGCCATGACTTAAACTATAATACATAAAATTACATCTGATAACGTTTGATAGATTAATGAAGGGGTCCGTGCAAAAATGTTCTATCCTTTTGTAATCATATCATAATATTAATAATTTTTATTAATGGCATGTTACTACTTTGTATCTAATATAAAGTTTTTTATTTTTTTTCACCTGAAACATGATGCATTTTAATAAATAAAACTAATTTCTTAAAATTTGAATAAATAGTCTCGTTTTTTTTTATATAATAAAATTAATTAATAAATAATAAAAATAAATTTCGAATAAAAAAAAACAAGATAACTCCAAAAATAGGTAGGTTATAATATCAGCTCAAATCTCAAATAAATTACGAAAATAAAATATTACGGCATATTTTTTAACATGGTCTTTTTTGGACCCTTCAACTGTACAACTGTACAAATTATTTTTCCAATTACCCATCAACCATTTAATCATTAAAGCAATAATACACATTTGTAATTATCATTATTATACATCATAGGTACATCGTTAAAGAACACTTGCTGATATTATTCAATCGAACATGTTCAACCATTTTTAAATTGGTAATAAGTAATTGATTCTCAAATACACGCTAAACTTAAATAATTAAAATCATCTTTTTCCTATACATGGGTATTGTTTAATTTTTCCGAAGAGAAAACTATTATATTTTTACGAGCCGACACGTAGTTTCGCAATCAATTGAAGGTAGTCCAATAAACGTGCAGGTGTAGTTTAATGGATTCGGCTTGAATTTTAAATGATCTCGACGATTAATTACAACGATCAAAGTAAGTCACCAAATTAGTATAAATTGATCGTTTGATCGGTCTCACATCATAGTGTGACTTACATCCCAGTCATTTCGTTACGTGTCTAATTCTTCTTCACGTCTTCAACTTACTATTCAACATTGGACCATACTAATTGTCTTTTCATCATGCATTTAATCCACGTAACCTTTTTGGTGTTTGTCATTTATTTGTGTCATGCTCTTGAACCTTCAACGAGTAAGTACACAGTTTACATTTTACAAATTATTACTTCATTAGACTTTTAACGGGCTCTGCAATTTTGGGTACTTTATACCTATGTATGGCATGAGCAAATTATATAGTTCGATTTTACATTGTAAGATTATTATATCAGATATTGCATTCATTATGTTAAAAAGCAATAATTTGATTGGAAAAAAATAAGGAACCTTAAATAATTTTAAAAAAAATATAGTTTTGAAAAAATTAATAATTAAAACATAAATTCACTTTAAAAAACTACAAAATAAAACGCTGAAATGTAAAAAAAAATTTACCTGATTGTTCAAAGTGTCTAATAGAAACATTAAAAAATTTTATTTGAAATTTTATTTTCCTTATATTACATTTAATTATGTTTAATAGTTTTTAATAAATTATTTATGTACATATTACAATACTTTATAAATATTATATATTAGTACGTACTTTATACACCGTATCTATACTATGATTTATTATGATTTTATCGACAATTTAATAGTTCTTTATTCTATAATTGAGTTTTTATTTTAAGACTTGATATCTTCACCTATTTGCTAATTTAATCTTTGAGACCCATGTTCTTACATAATTAATACTAAAGATTTTTTTTTGTATTCTAAAAATAAAAAATATTTATTAAATGTTGTGCAAACTTTTTATATTTTCTATTCCAAACATTACATTTTTACTATTTAAGAATTTGATCTATCAAAAATGTATCAATTTGAAAAATATACTATGAAGACATTCTTTACCAAAGTCTCTGTTATATTTAGCATTTAACAATTTTACATAATAAAATGTATTAATTGACTTACAACTGAACTCTGATTTTAGCAGCGGACCAAAATCAATCCAGCAATAATACCACTACAACACCAATTTTGAATGGCCAAAATAAAAATTGTACCGAGAACACAGGGAATATTTTTTACAAATTAACAAAGAAAATTTTCAATTTTTTGTTTAATCAGACAGGTAATATACATTTTACGAGAAAAAAAATTCTAACTTGGGTCAATGTTATGTGTTATTAATGACTTATATGCATCAGTATTAAATATCTTATATTATACTACGTATAATCTTATAAATTACAAAAATTAAACAATCATTAATAATCAATATTCGTGAAAAATATAAATAATGAAATCCTTGAAAAAAATTTACTGGTCCAAATCAATTGATTTTTTTGCATTGATTAAAATATAATGAGATTTCTATACAGCTGTCACTTTGTTAGTACATAACAAATACAATTATTTGGAGTTAAAGAAACAGTTACAACTTTATGAGACAACGTAAAGGGTGTTTCATAAAGAACGCAGTTTTTAACTTTGCTATAAATCAATTTTATTTTATAAGAAATACATTATTATATCGTTTATTCGAATTTTTTGTATTCAGTTTTCAAAAAAACTCAAAGTTGCTTCGCTTAAAATTCAGAAATATTTTTATTTTCATATTAATTTAACATTTAAGTTTAATATCTTAAATATATCAGATAAAAACTAAACTATTTTAAAAGAACTTTGCTTTGATTTTAAACTATTACCTATCATGAATATTTAAACCTCAAAATAAAAGTACCCGCGAAAAAAATGTAACTCAATATAGTGTATATTAAACTTTGATTATTGTGCTATAATGATCGATATTGTTGCTGTACCAACTATTTATTTTTTTCCAATTATTCTAAACTATGATTATCTACCATTTTTCTGAGTTTCTGACTTATTTTAAATTGATAAAAAGTAAGTAATTGATTTTAAAAAACAATATAGCTACACACTAAACATAATTGAATGAAGTACATAATAATTTTCCTAGCATTATTTTATTTTATTCGAAGGAAAATTATTAAATTTTTACGAACCACTGCATATTGCATAGCTCAGTTGTCATGAAGATTTAGAAGGTAATAAGCACCCCACTAATCATTAATCAGTAATCACACAGTTCGTCTAAATAAATTTGGCTTGTATTTAAAATTATCTCCACAGCAAAATGCAATGATTCAAGTCATCAAATGAGTAAAAATTTGAAACATTTTAATTATTCAGATGATGGTCTGTATAAAAAATCACCCAAAAATAATAACAATATTGTCCATCGAAAAATATCGAAGAAATCACAATAAAAAAGAATTAGGATAGATAGCTATAATAGTGTATAAAAGTTATTATTAATATGAGTTGTATAATTCATTATTATCAATATTTGTGTTCATATAGTAAATTTTAAATTAAATATTCACTTGTATAGTTACATAGAAGTTCAAACAAAAAATGTGATAAATATTATTTAACAATTTTGCTTTTTAAATTGTGTAAATTGACTTATAGCTGAATTCTAATTTTAACAGAGAAAAATAAACAATCCTGCGATGTGATTACCACCACTACAACTACAACTCCGGACAGCCAAAAGAAAGAAGATCAACGATTTGAAGGTTTGAAAAATAATTTTAATTCTACGAAGGACACCTAACAAAATAAATACCTATGTATATAAATGTAGATAATGTTAAAATATCAGTAATCTGGTCACTAGTTAAAGTTCTTTGACAGGTTTGGTTAGCTTATTCGAATAATTCCGAAAGCAATGATCTATGATCGCATTCTAAAAAATAATTTTGTATGTCATTGTAATGAGTTATAAATTATTTATACTCGTAGATATTGAAGATCTTACAAATTTAAAAATTAAATAATCAGCAATATTTGTGGAAAACAAATAATTGGAGAAATCCTTAAAAAGTTAACTGTATCAAATGAGTTAATAATAAAATAATAATATAAAAATTGCATGAGCTTTACATATAGATGCCACTTTTTTAGTCGATAACCATTAAAATTATTCTTAAATAAAGAGTTGATTTCAATTTCCACATTCTATTTTAAAAAAACTATAACTCACATCGCTTTAAATCAAAAATGTGTTCATTTTCCTAGTAATTTTACGCATACGTTTAATTTGTTATTATATAATTATAATTTATCAAATAAAAACTAAAGTCTCTTGTGCTGGGATTATGAATAATCTACGATGAATAATTAAAACTCAAAATAATTTATATTCAAAAGAAAATTCCCAGTAATAAATTTAAAATAGTATAATGTCATGCATTTGCCATCAGAATCAAATAATGCTGGCCTCGTTATTGCATATTTTTAGTTCAAACGGATTTCCAAAAATAAACAAACTTTTGCAAAATATTTTTTTTTTTCAAGTGCATTTTTCTTTTTTTTTTTCTTTCTCGCTAAATCAAATAAACGTTTCACACTTTAGTCACCCTCCGGGACCTACCGTACGCGAGCAATTTAACCGACCTTCTGAGTACGGTAGGCGCGGACGTATGTCAAAAGACGGACAAGGCCGAGGAAATAGACCTGCTGATCTTGGTGGATTCGTTCGCCATGAACGCGGACGACCGGAGGAGAATACGGGCCACGTGGTACAGCTACTGGGTGGCGAAGGCGGAGAACGTGCGCGTCTTGTTTTTCCTAGGAAAACCCGCGGAGCCCGCCGTAACGACAAAACTGATCAGGGAGAATGACATCCACGGGGACATGGTGTGGTCGGACGCGAGAAATGTACCCGTTGTCTATGGGACGTTCAAAGCGTTGTCGTGGATGCAGTGGGTGATCAAAAACTGCAGCGGTGCCAAAATGGTGTTGAAAGTCAAGCAAAAAGTGATAATCAACGTACCGAAATTGTTGAAATTCGTGAGCGACAACCAGAAAACGGTCAACACCATATGGGGATCCGTACACCAGAGCAAAGCACCGTAATTACCATAATGTTACTATGAAATAATTTTTGGGCACGTTATTTTTTTTTAACGTTAAAACTGCTGTCAGGGTACCGGTCGGGCACCGGCTCTTTTCCGGCTACGCATATGATGTGTGACGTCAAAGTTGAGATTTTAAGAGTATGTAAAACCTATTCAAATGCATAACGGTTCGATTCATTCCCTAATGTGATAAGCACCATTTAACTTAACTACACATTTTGAATACCTTTTTACTAATGCAATTTCGTAATGGTCATTTGGCACAGGCACAGGCCGCGGAATGTGCAATACAGAATTATTTTCAAGTGTGCCTGGTAAAATAACTTTTATAAAAGATACCAATGCAGTACCTAATAAATAAGGTAATCTTACTTTGATGCAATAATATACTGTCACGTTATAAAACGAGTTTGAGAACACTATTAGCTTATAGTTAATAAACATCAGTTTATCAAAATCCGTAATTATTTACATTTTTACGATTTAATCAACAAATTGAATTGCATTTTTTTCCGGTGTGTCGATATATTTGTTACAAAATATGAGTATCGAGTATTCTCATGCACATAGAGTTTTTTGAGCGGTAAAATGTCAAGATCCCGAATAGAAGCACTATTCGAGTGATTTACGAACCTTATCGAAGAGCAAATAACAGATTTAAATTGTATTTCACTTTTTAAGTGTAGTTAGATACGTCACGAATTTTACGTACTAAGAATACTAAATAACTTTCGACGCAGTGGTTATAACTTGTAAGGCTAGCTAAGCAATTTTTCTGAAATTGTAGGATACGAAACCCCGAGTAATGTCTTATGAATACGCTTATGAACCCGCAGATCAAAACTTAGATTTGATATTCGATTTTATAATTTGTATCGACGTATACTATTTAATATACTACTAATTCTCAATGAAATTTTCAAATTTTTCCTATTTTAAACCAATGATATGCATTATTATTATTGACAGGTCATCGCATATCAATCAACATTTGCAATCACCAATCAAACATCTTCTAAACAATGCGTACTTGATGTCACGTGACGTGATAAAAACATTGTTTGAAGGCAGTTTGAAGAAGGTGCCTTTCACAGCCCACGACAGTATATTCTTCACGGGTAAGCACTACCTGGTAATAATATTTTCCGTACTTAGGTATGATTGTAACATTTTTGTTTGCAGGAAGTGTAGCGCAAAGGGAAAATGTCACATTGGTTGATGTACCCGAATTTAAAGGTATTCAAATACCACACGGCACTTTGTCCACTAATCAAATCAATTTGAGTATCCCATTCGAAGATTGTGTTCGTTACAGAGATCATATTATTTTCTTAACATCCAAGCACAAAGATGAGTGGTTACAATTATTGATTACATTCTCGACTTGTCCAATGAATAACCAATTATAAATACGTATAGGTAGTACCTATAGTTGTATTAACTTACTAGTAATTAGTTGATTTATAATTATTGATTATGAAAATAATATATTATATTTAAAATACTTGGAAAATGTTGATTTTACTTCCCAATAGTATTTGCATTCGCAAAAAACCGAGTGAATCATATCTTTCAATTTCTAAACCATAAAATACAAAACTACTCATTTACAAGTGTGTAAAAATGCTGTGTTTGCTACACCTAGTTCAAATAAGTTTTCTGAAACAAGATACTGAAAAAGAAAAAAATAACAGTATAAACTTGACTTACGCGTGTGCAATAAATTTCAGTATTTTGTTACAAATTAAATATTAACAAACTTAACATTAATAAGCGGCTGGACCTAATCGGTGGAAATTAGTATTAGTTAATCACGTGCGTGCGCAACGTTGAAACTCAAATCAATGCCGATATACCCTGTAAAAATATTTATTTTTTTTTATTCTTTGCAATTTGGTAACTTTTAACTTTTCTTGTTTTAGTTTTAAAAAAAAACCTTCGCTTCCTAATACTTATTGCGCGAAAATAATAATGAATTTAGTCTTCGAGCATAGTAATTGGTTTCACTATAGAAATACTTTATACAATTGCCGAAATCAAATCAAATTGTACATAATATTATGTTTACGGACCTAGCCAACCCATTCGCATGTCTATTCGTTGAACGTGTGGACGGTGAATCATAAAATAATACGGTATATTTTGATTTTCAAACGAACAAGAGGACAAGAAAAATATTACATTTTTAATGAAAACTGCTCGTTCCGTGCAGGTTGTTAAAGTTAACGATCGTTTCTGTTTTCTTCGACAACGGTGGTCTACGAAAAAATATATTATACTCCTCGAGACCACGACCAGATTGATCATTGAACATTAAAGTCATTATTGGATTTTTGTACAATAGGCGAATTATTATTGCTCTGACGACTAGTAGTTTTTCATTAGAACGGAGCGCAACCTTTATTTTATTTTTTTATTTTTTTTTTCGTCACGAGTCGTAAAGCCGCAAGAAGGATAATAATAATAAAAATTCAAGCTGAACAAGTTGAACGTTGATTTCAGAAATAATTAAACACTCGCGGGTATCACGTCGTACAGAAATATACGACCGAAACGCGGCGCCGCCGTATAAATATCATCAGCGTCGCGGCGTCGTAGGTACCCCCCACACGTCATTCTACTCGTAAACACACCGGGTTTTAACGGCGGTCTAGCGCCTTTACGGGGAAATATTATTATACGAGACGTGTCTATTTTTATTATCGCCGAAATACCCGGGTACCGTCAACATTTCGTTACACAAACAAATTCGGAAGAAAAATATAAACGTATTTTTAAAACCGATGTTCGGTTCCCGTACTTCATTAAATTACTTTATGTTAACCCGAGGCAGTAAATACGAGCCGAGAAACATCCCAGTTTATGTCCCAGAAAAGCCTGGACAAACGTCGGAGGGTCTTCTCTATATTGATCTGTACTCTAAACGATGTGCACGCCAAACATCATTGGCGCCCTGGAGCATAATAATAATAATAATAATAATAATAATGTAGACCTCGGGGGGGGGAAAAAAATAAGAAAATATTATGAAACATCAATGTTATATTTTAATACAGACATGATAAATCGTACGGTTAATTGGACAGCAAATAGTTTCTTTTTTCACGAAAACAAAAGTAATACAACGATTAATAATAATACCATAATACGAGGGTTTTAGAAAATTGGAAAATTGATAACAACGGTTTAACACATATTTTCATTAATACGTAATAATATAATATTGTTAAATTTATTTTAATACTTCGTGTGTACCGAAATGATAATAAATAATACTTATATCCATTCGGTGGCGTGTTGAAGCGGTTATTTCGGGGCAGTCGCCCATAGTGGAACATTTAGTTGGCGGGTGGATGGGAAGTTGGTAATATATCATTAATTAACATTTTCGTACTAGGAATTATTATTTTAAACTTGGTAAACTTGTTCGGGTACCGGTCGTACAGTTATTGCATAGTAGTAGACGTTAGGTACATATAATATAGAGTTACCATCAAATGTTAAAGGGTGGATGTGTACCCAAACATGTATGTTTGCGCCTTGCAAACAATCTTGTCGCTACGACACTGTATGCATTGCCATTTGGTACCTAATTTATGAGTTTATGACGTACAATTTCGACTAAGACTTAACAACTTACCATCGTAGGAAAAAAGGTTGAACTGCTCATAATAGTTATTTTACATATCAGATTGTACACAATATTACAATCGTAATAAATCGAATAAAACATTTCAATCCATAAATCAGGAAAGTGCCTATTTTTATTTAAAAAATATATTACACGATTAAATTCTTTATTATCAAATAAAATTATTCTATTATTACGCACGTTTTTATAAGTAAAATAAAATACTAAGGGGATGCGATTTTCTCTTTTTATTATACCAGTGGGGTGTTGGTGAGTAAATCATGCATGAATAACGTGACCGTAATTTTTTTTTTCCGCAAAGCGGGACACTTCTAAATTTTAATTGGAGAACCATTATCATTTTACGTAAAATTACAACACTAGTAATATACTAAGATACAGTGCATTTTTATAAGAAAAAAATGTTATTTTTAATATAAAAAAATAACAATAAAAAAACGCAAATGTAATAAGTAATAACAGAGTAAACTATACGGATGGTTTTCTATATTTTTCGGATTCGCAATTTCGCTTCAAAATATCCGGTTTGGTTTTTATGTAAGAATGGAACTGTTGACACGACTTGTTTATGTTACCCTTTGTAATAATAATGGCTTTAAATACAGAGACTCCCAACTGACTTTTGTCACTGCTCCATATTTTGTTCATAATAAAATTTATTTGCCGATTACCGCGATGGCAGCGATAACGACTTCATTAAGAGGACGCCACACTAGCAAAAAACACGGTACAAAAATGTGTTTACGTCTTTCAATAATACGACTTATTGAGTGGAATTAGAGGAAAAAATATTTTATAAAAGTTGGATATAATATTTTGGAGATAATGACATAGATTTTTTTTTAGAATTATGCCTAGAAAAAAAGTTACAGGTATTTTAAAAATTAAAAAAATGGTTTTTTGTTTTGTTCGTTGTTTGCTGAGTACTGGATGTATTTAAAAACGGATATGTCACTGTCTCCAAAATGTTGTCTTCCACAACTAATATTATAAGGTTTTTTTGCTCTAAAACCAATCAGTGAGCCGTGTTTTTGAATCTAAAACCAAGATTTTATGCAAAAATAAAATTATTTACGGCTGACGTGTGCTGCTTTCGTTTCTAGCGGCAGCTTTGTAGTCCGCTCCCCGACATCTGCATCGATAGCCGTCAGGTCAAAACCGGTGTGTTATCGGCGTTCCGTAGGCCGGATATTATTATTAATTTTCCTGACATGAAAATAATTTTCAGTCGATTAGTCGATATTGTGTTATTATTTTTGGTGGGCGACAGCTTATATTAAGTAATAACGCTTGTAATAGCGGCGCCACGGCGGGCCGTCGAATTCTGACGTGCGTAAAAACTTAGTTTTCTTATTACAAAAATATAGTTTACGAAGTAGTTTCAGAGCAAAAAACCTTACATATAAATTGTGAGGGATGGCTTACTAGAGGGTATAGTTGTAAAGCGTATACTGTATAGAGCAATATAATAGAACTCGATATTAGATATATTTGGTTCGTAAAGCCAAATATTTTATTACTTATAAAAAGTTAGTTTTTCACAAAAAACTGTGTGGGCAAGCTCATTTTCAAAATAGTTCAACAGTATTACATGGAAAATTGTGGATTTCAAGATTTTGTTACATTTTTTTGACTTTTAACTGAAAATTAAATTTTTATGAAACAATTATGACATTTTTTTTGTAGAAAAGATTTTGGCTGGCTTGAGGTCATCAGAGACTTAATATAGTATATAATATACTATATCGCCTATATTTAATATAGCTAAAATATTGGCGATCAGAAGACCTAATGTTATGTGAGTCGATTGAAACAGCGTAGTGGTAATGTAACAAGAAAAAAAGAAAAAGATAAACCGCTGAAGTGCCCATTTGAGCTTATTAGCTTTGATCACCTATACAGCTATTTATATGCCATAATTTACTATCTATTTATATTTACTTCATAGAGTTAATTTTGAATTGCAGGACCTAAGTATAAATTATCATAATAGTAATTTGTATGTTCTCATTATTCGGTCTGTGTGTACCACGCTTGTATTGTGTAGGTCTGGAGTAAAATTGATTAATTTTTGTTCAGTGTTTTTTTACGTGAAGTATTTTTATTTGTGTTTTTAAATTTGATTTAAAAATGGTAAATAAGACGCGTCTAGTAAAACGTTCAAACCGAATAAAAATAAGCAGCTCTCTTGTTTTAAATCGCTACAACAAACTACAAAAGTAAGTGTTTAACGCATTATTTTTATTCATCAGGTTTATTCATGTACCTAGTTTAAGCATCAACCTTATAATTTAATTATATTGTTTTTTTTTACCAATATAATATAATAAATTAAAAATATTTTATGAATCAAAAAATTTGTTTTGGTATTAGTTATTGGAATTTGATTTTTCTTTCCGAAGTCATACGGTGTACGATCAACATTTTGTACAGCAATAAAGTTTTATATTTTTATAGTAAATCAATATAATATTATATATATACCATTATACCCTGTGTTTTATTTTTAAAAATTAAATCATAATTATTTTAGCCATGAAGGGCAAAATGAAAGTAGTTTAATACAACAAGAATTGTTATCTCCATCTTAAATAAGGTAAGATTCTTCTAATTATTATTAATTTTATAGAGTGTAAGAGATTTCACATTGTGAGTATTTATATTTTCATAATTAATATTTATATATTTTGGAGGTACTTCTTTTTGTATTATTTGTATGTAGTTTTACAGTATTTTAGACTATTTATAATATTAATATTATCTTGATATGAGCAATACGCTTCCGAGTCGGAGTTTCGACGCGTCTACGAGACTAACGAAGAACGTCGTCCGTGGTCCCAAAAAACAGATAACACGGCCGTCAAATTATATTATTAGAAAATACCTACCACAGATCACATTTTTTCAAAGCGAGTCATCTTTAGGTTCTTTAGGGACAGCCGGATGTATGGTCACGTTATGCATGAAACATGACATTATTCATGATAATGTGATCTGTGACGAATTTAAGTCTTGGGAGTGAAATCGGATGCTATGATGGTTCAACAGTTCAACATGTCGAGTAAAATATATATTTAAGAAGTAAGAACCCACCGATTACCAGTCACCTAATAAGCAATAACACTTGATTTGTGTACCTAAATTAAAAGGTAAAATCTGTTATTAATAATTAGGTATACATAACATAATACGAGTATATTATTAAAATCCTTTTATTACACATGAAGTAGAAAGATAATCACATTTACACATTTAAATAATAATAGTTGTATTCTTTGTAAACTAAAATATTAAAATAATATTGAAATAAAGTGTCCTCCTGAATCCTGTTTTATAATCAACGCAGAGCCGGATCTATTAGAGTTATATGCAATTTTGAGGATAGATTTATATTATAAAATCACCATGTACTAAAAAAATATTTTCCAAAATTTTGATTTTTATGGGTTGAAATCGGCAAAAATACATTTTTACGTTTAAATTGAATATCTAAATACATATTATTGTGTGTTTATTTAATAATAATAGCAGTTGGCCGATAATATTTGGTGAACGTGTTCTGGGAAAATGTTATCTTATCCGTTAAGGGGGCAGATGCCCCGGGCGGCAAACTTTTAAGGCGAAAACAAAAGATTTGAAGTGTTCTAAGATTAATATCTAAAATTGTAATATTTTTATATTGGCAGAGCTATTACATTAATGTGCGTATTACTATATTATTATAGCAGTGCTCGGATTTACGCATTTATATTTTTGTTCGTATTATTTTCGAGTATAATTTGTATATAATATTATATTATATTTGCAGCAGTACACAGCATAGAGTATTAGCTGTACACACACTGATAAATAAACTTGTTTGTAGTATTCTTCGTATTATAACATGTATAACTATATCAAAATTATATTAAAATTCTGATACTTCTATCGTTTTTCACACATAAAATCACACATTTATACGTGAAGCAATCGTCAACAATAAAATGTTTGGCTGGTATATCATTGTATTTCAATTCCTCATTTCAACTCATTGAACAATTTTTTGAGCTCCTTTAATTTCAGGGATTCATGATATCGTTTCTAATGCCATATATTTATGTCTAATCACTTATGTTTAAAGAGAGTACTAACAATTGTTATATTCTGTGGTAATACTAAAACGGGGGTTTTATATATCTATGTATAATATATATTAATATAACAGTAAATTTGTAAAAAATATGTATCAACTGCAAATAACGTTTCTTGATCTGTGCGTGTACGCGATTTAATTAAAATTTTTCATTTGAAAATGTAATGCAATATCGTAAGGCAAGGGGTTTCATTCAAACACCCTCAGCATTTTAGCAATTTTCCCTCTGTTAGAAAAATAAAACATTTTAATAAAATATTTTGATACAAACAAATTCCTCGGATATATTTTTAGTTTATTATTATAATACAACGTATAACAAGTAGTAATTCCGCTGTTCCTTGTGGGAGAGAAATTAAGGCAATAAGAGTGAAAGATATTCGTAGAAAAATAAATTAAATTTGTAAAACATTTTTCCGTCGTCAGAGTCGAAGTAATAATGTTACTGATAATTTCGCAGATACAACAATAGACGCGTTTCATATATAGCAAAACACAATACATGTAATATTAATTGCTATTTTGATATCAAACGATACGAAATACAGACTACATGCCCATTACATAGGTCTGAAAGACGAAAATAACACAAGGTGGACTTTTGGATCTTACAAATTTATATATTATTATTATTATTATTTATTAATTATAGAATCGTTCACGTATCATGATATTGGTTTTAAGAAATTACCTACTTAGTGTTTTCGTACATGTACTGTTGTACATGTAAGTACCTATTTAGTAAAATGTGTTTTTGAAAAAAATGTTACAAAATACTTGACATTTCTCTCGCGTTGTTTTGGGTTCAATCGAGGTCGAGGTTGAGAACTAATATTATGATGAAAAACTATTCGGGTGACTTAGTGGAAACTGGAAATACGTCGTGATTCCGAAAAAGAAATAATGAAAATTTTAAATTCCATTTTAGTCTTTTAATAATGCAATTCAGTTCTAGCAGAATGTTTTTTTTTCCAGAAATATAATTGGTCATCTCATTTTTTCAACGACATTATTAAAACGATCGGGAATTATTATTCCAAAAATGTTAGTGCATTTTTAGCATATTATTTACTCTGTTCGCAGAGTAGGATTAAAAATCGGAGCCGCCCTGGAGCAATAAATATTTGGTACGTCTGACGAAGGAGCTATTTAAAGAAAATATATTTCATTTATTGCTATATGAAAATGTGAAATAATTTAATAAAAATACAATACTGTATAGTACTATAGTACATAATTAGATAAATATTCCAGTTTTGAATAGGTATTTATAAAACGAGTAACGTTTCAAAAAAAAAACTGTTCAATTATATATTTAAGTGTTTTATTTATTTCGATTGCCTATTTACAGTATTAATCGCAGCTGTAATTTAATTATTTTACCCTACACATTATACGGTGTAAACAATTACAAGGACAATATTGTGAAAGGACGATAGGACGTTATATTCGTCAGTGGCGCACCAAATCAATTTGACAAAACCACAAAAATTGTATTTATTGATAGCACCATTTAACAAAATTCTTCGTAAACTGTGATTTATACTACTACAATCTCGGTGATGTAATATTCACTAATAGACCAAAAAGTTGTTTTTAAAAATAGAAACTATGTATTATTATATTATTAAATGTGACTATGTATTTGTTTCTTAAAATAAAAGTAAGGCATTTCCAACAAATAAACCCATACAATTCGATTTGACAAAAATATGCACTAAATATGAACTATGTATTTTAAAATCAAAACCTGCATGCCGCCCCTATACATACACTAAATAAATTAGTTGCACCAAACGTTAACCCGGTCCTGAGCCCCTGATTGTCCGATGATAACGTTACAAATTGGCTTATAACTAGGCTTAGAGACTTGTAGTATTTGCATACTTTTTTTAATTATTGTTAAATATAGCAGAATGCGAAATAAATTTGTTTCTCGGTGCCATTATATCAGATCTAAAATTTGAATGTGCATATTTTTGCATATTTGATAGATTTTGCAGGAAAGTGCATATTATAAAATTTTTATGCTTATTTTGAATATTTTGACAAATTTTTCAAATTTCAAATTAAAAACTATAGATACATATAAATATAATTATATATACATATTTCAACTGATCAAAAAAAAAAAAAAATTCATTCAGTTACACAAACATTTGATGATGATGATGCAGCATCAATTAATACCGATAAACCAATAGAACAAAAGTAATCTTCCATGTCAACTAATATTTATCACAGCAAATTTTGATTTTTTATCTTGAGCGATAACATTTTTAGAAAGAGGTACTAAGCTGTCGGATTCGTTAAAAATAATTGAAGATACAAAAAATAAAATCAGTCACTTGATATGTACAAAGTACAATGTAGTTTCTCAATTTACAAAAATTTATTGTCCAATAACCGTTGGAGATTTACATTCAAAAACATAAGAAAATATTTAATCGTACAATGTAATTTTCAAGAAACTCAAAATGATGCAGAAATAATGATGTAATTTTTAAAAAGAGAACATTTTTTTTCATAAAACAGTTGTTTTATTTAAGTAACAAAGTATGTCATCTCCAATATTTGATTAATAATTCTTAGTTATTGTTTATTATGGTAATTTTTTTTTAAGCCATATAAATGCATATTTTAATGATTTTAAAAGCATATTTGCATGCATATTTGTGTATTTTTTAGAGCTACAAGTCCTTAAGCCTACTTATAACCATTGTTGTCGAAGTAGAAGTGTTGGGACTAAAATACTCATGACCCGGGTCGCAGCCATTGTATACGAGCACACCCATTTTATATTTTTATATTGTCAACATGTTATTTACGAACAAAACTTGGTTCAGCTGTATCGGAATTAAAAAACGCTTAGTGAATAGTGATTAAGAGAACGTGATACCCAAAGCTAAACGTATACGACGGCCAAGAGAATGCGCTGTTAGGTGTTTTCGTGCGGCGCAAGCACGCCGCGCGTTGTCGTCACACCCATTATTCGAAGTCGGCACAAACCAGTCCGACAAAAATTATATGCGGGAGCGCGTTGTTATTCTTTCATGTACGGTCCGGGCTGTTATACATGATACTCAGTACAAACCATAAAGATAATAAATAATAATATTGTCACCGCAATATTTTACCTCGCGCACAAGTACACAACGGCACAACTCAACTATATAGTACATATGTATATATAATATATTTATATATATTATAGTTACGTAGTATACATAATTTGTACACTATTTTCGTCCAAGACGTTACTCGTCAATATAATGAAATGTAACTAAACACGTAAATGCCGATGTAATATTTTAAATATTCGCGAACATACCAAATTTAAATAAGAAAATTAGAAAATTAGAAAAAAAGAACTAAAAAGTTAAAATATAAACTGTCAATATTACAAATGAAACTTACAAATCTGTTCTAAGATTTTCATGAATATCATGTCTAATACCATTGATTAAATATACTTCCCCTCTTGATATTTCAATACCCACGTTGCTATAAAATAATATAAAAATACTAAAATTAATACCTAATAAAGTTCAAACAAGATAAAATTCACTGATCGTATTATAAATATAATATTATATTTTTATAGCAATCAAAAACAATGGTAACCAGTAATCACTACAGTTGAAACTAGAAAGTACGCGGGAGAACAATGTTTCATTCAATGAATTGTTACTCTTGTAGCGACTGTATACATTTTCTGTCATCTGAACCCATCATATATGAATTTCGTTTTACGAGGAATTGGATAGTCGAACATTTTAAATATAATTAATTTCTATCATAGATTATAAATTTATAAATAACGATAATATAATAAAACGGCACATGTTCTCTATATATTATTTATAATATGTATATATGTATAATATGATGATATGTCGCCGTCGCAGCAGATAAGGAAGGAGTCGGTTCGTAGTTTCGTACTATGGTGAGGCTAATTTGACAGGGGTAGAAGTACGACGCTCTCGATGCTATAATTGAAATTTGCCGCTATGTTGGAAATGCAGCACAAGACGGTTGCAAAATGCGAATATTCCAGAAACATGTCTCAGGAAAAATAATAATTTTATTTAAATGCTACCTATAAATATCTACATTATAATTTATAATAAGCTATTGAAACTTATTTCAAGCATACTTCAAGTTTTCACCCGAAAATTGAATTACTTTATATAGGTACTTACTTTTTCGTTTCATAACGTCGACGCACGAGTGCCCGACCAACAAGTCTCTTATTGATTTGTTTTCTAAGGTTCCTTTTATTTGTCATTACTCATTATTATAACTAATAATTGATAAAGTTATTAATTTATAACAATTTAAGTAACTTACAATCCACAGTTCACAACACAAGTTGAAATGAAATATGGGACAACAAACACAGTCACAATGTCAATGATCATCAATGCGGCGAATATGTAATTGCACGATGCAAATGCAATATAAATATGCCAATATTACTTTATCTAGTTACTAATGTACCACGAGAAATATAATATGATAAGGGTTTGGAGTATTTTCTTCTATTATATTATTATTGCAGTTTATAATTTTGTTTTATACCCATCGGCCATTGCTTATAAATATTTAATATTGTGAGTACAGACAATTATTTGATATTTTTTTAAATAGAAAGTAATACCTTGTTTTAAATTTTCATGATGTTTCTAGAACCACAATAAATTTTATAATCTACCTACATTTTACATTAAACATGACATTTAAAATATGTATGAGGAACAAAAAAAGTAACTTATCAATATCTTTTATAAATTATACGATCTCTAGATAACTAGGATTTTAGCTCTCGGTGTAAATTTCAAGTTTATACTAAAATCTGAGGTACGACGTACAAAGAAATATGCTATTGTTTAGGTAGTAGGTTTTGAATTTTATTTTCTTTCATTATGGAATGGTGTAAAATATAATATCATTGATTATAATAGTAGTCCTAATTTGGTTCAAATATCGGATATATTCCCGGAATAGCCGACCTTCGTGTGTTGATAACAATCTTTACACTTTTGATGTATATATATTATATAGTGAAGGAAATCTCGTTTGTCTATGTGGTGCGGCGGCGTCTGGGTGGCGGCGTTGCGTAGTTGTGTACATAGGCAGCAGCACATGCCTGACAAATAATAAATGTTTTTACCACAAAACACGTCTTCGCAAAACAGTTAAAAGAGGTTTTTTAAACGGTTTTAGAGGAAAATTACCCATTATCAAATCAATAGAAAACAACATTTTTGATGGCCCCACGTAGCGTTTTTCCGATAAGTATATTATTAAGAGAGATATTTAAACTGAAAAAAATATGTATTTCTATATATTTAAACAGCTGTCATTTCTTTAAATCAACATATTTTTGAAAAAGGCTACGTGGGGCCATCGGTAATGTCATTATCTTTAAATATTATAAGAAGTGATTTTCTTGTAAAATCACTTTTGAAGGAGTAGCAGCTGTTTTGCGTGAAAATACGAAAAATTGATGGTATAACGTCCTCTTAATATCAAATATTTGTTGGTAACGTTAACGAGCAATGCACTTATTAGAGTCGGTAGATAATGTTAAGCTGCCCGGCGTAGACGTGTCTTGAAAAATAATATTATATCTAGGCATTTCAAGTGTCCTCTGACGGTGCACAGATAAATATCTGTCTATCGTCTATCCCACGGGCCTCTATACTCGATGGTTTTTACGCGTTTGAATATCTACTACAATACGTAATGTATATGCAATGTTGGGCTCAGCGTTGTAATCGAAACAGAAAGCAATGGGAAAACACGTAGAAAATATGTGTTCAACTTGGTGCACTGTGCTCGACAAATTCGGTACCGCAACACGGTGGTGATTTTGTAAAATCGCATGAAAATATTACAATCGTAGAACGGCGGAGAACAAATTATGACGCATTGATAAAACGTCAAAACGTGTACGACAATTTATACGTATAAATAAATGGGCGTATCATCGCATAGGTCATAGAGCAACAGTTAGGCCCGGCGCAAATTGAACCCGCGGTCGAGCAAAATTATAAATTAAAATTATGTTCTTCCACGTCCGTGAAACAGGACTGGTCGCAGTTTATCGTCACCGCCGGCGGTGATATTATTATCGCGCGTAAAGTGTAAAAAACAAGTCAAGCGGCCCATACACGATCAATGTTATTAACGAAATATTGATGAACATTGACGACGACCATCAACTTATCAGTATTATTGATTAATAATATGATTATCGAATCACCCGGTCCGTTTAATGTTTATCCAGTTTATCAACGTTTACAGTTCGTCTAAAAATTTTAATTCGCCTTACAATAAATTACAACAAATTTATGCGTTTTAAGGTACGAACAATTATGTCTGATAATTTGGAAAAAAATTCAACCTTTAATGTACATCGTGAATTTAAAAAAAAAAAAAAACATAACGAATCAAATTAAAAAAATTGAACTTTTACTATACATTTTTAAATTAACCTTGTAGTACAAATTGAATGCAACAAATGCAGAATATTAAGCGCGTCAATAAAAATCAAATATTTTTTAATTTGTTCAACGTATTGATCAATCCTTCAAGACGGCCAGTACACGATCAATATTCCTGTCAATATCAAATATCGATCAATATTATTGATCGTGCACGGGTCCCTTTACACGTCTGATGAATTATTGCCTATTGGTACACGGACAAAGGCGGTTGAAATCGTTTTCGCAAACGTCCCGGTGGTACTCCCCGCTCTTTGGCAACCCCCGCGGCCTACGATAACAACTTGTCCGCGAGAATAAGGCGTCTTGGCGCACGACATCGGTGAGATCGGAAATATCGCGTTACCGGGAAAAATCTGAACACCCGGTAAGTGGTAACAGACGCGACGCGGTGTTCGACGTGCCGTCGTCGCGAACAACTATAGCAACCAGCGAACCTGGTGTGGTGAACGCGACGTTATCAATTGCTGAGCACCGCCGCCGCCGTCATTCCGTCGGCGTTTCTTCGTTTTTCTCCGGCGTCCGCCACTACCGTCGCGTTCCCAACACTCTCTCTCAACCGATTGCGTTCTTGTCGTCGTCGTCGTCGTCTTCGTGTGCACTGCGTACCGTCATAACTGTTGATCACCTTATGAACTTATAACATACCGTTAAACTAGTCGTTCGTACGTTCCGGACCAGGTTTGTCGTACCCGACGTGCAGAACCGCCCGTGACGCGGAGCACAAGGAGAAGAAAAAAAACAACACCGCCACGGACGTATTTACTATCCGTTCACGACGAGTCGTCTGCTTGTAACGACAACGGCTGCATCGCGCACGGCTTCTCTTGACGCGACCCCGTAGATCCCGAGGCGTACGCATTTCCGATTATCTATCGGTTTGTCGCTTCCTATCTCTCTCTGCTTCGAGAACGACGTTGTCCTCGCGTTCGACCAGCCGCTGAAAATGGAACTAAGCCCGAACAGGGAAGTGGTGTAAGTATTTAGTTTTTCAAGTCGCAAAATATGTCTACCAACGAGACGGGTACAATGCATTGTGCGATCGCACTCAAAGAAGGCGAATGCGTTTGCTCTTTGACGAGTTCGTCCAATGGAAACTTCCGGTTCTTTGCAATGTTTTTGTAATCGCGTACGCACTATGTAATTTCTCACCTCATGTCTAACGGCCATTGAGTTATGTTACCCAAAGTTATATGTGTGCCCTCATCATGATGTACCTAATTTGTGTTTCTATAATACCCTTTAAAATATCATTCTTAAGGTACTGTTCACCTCTAAACGATTTTGGATACCTATTACTAGAGACCGGATTTTCATCCAGTAAAAATCAAAAAAACATGCAGTTAATAACTTAAAAATTGCAAAAACATGCAGTTAAGTGCCTAAATCGTGCAATAATGTATTTTTTGCCTAAAATTGCTTAAAACTTACCAAAATTCTGTAAACATTCAAAGTACATTGATTTAAACCCTTACATTATACTATATTTATCCAATTTATTACACTATTACAGGATTAGCAAAAAACTAATGAGTAATTAATAGTTAAAAAATTAATTTTTTTATTGAGTTAAAATTTACAATGTTATACATTTCAAAATTGTTTGCAGAAAAATTGTGCTTTCTATCACTCAATATGTCTTTTAATTTGGAAAATTTTCGTTCTACTTAAAATTTGTTTATTAAATTATTCGTAATGAAACTATCACGACACTAACCGATTCAAGAAACACTCAATCAAACACAAAGTCAGACAGAATACTAAAGTGCTAATGGCCGGGGATTCCAAATTATTATCTAACTAGTAGTTGCTATCATTTATTTTTACCTCGGAATACTAATAAATTGATGTTATTCTAAGAATATTAGCAGCTTGTATTCACTTTTTCCTTTTGTATAATTGAAAACGGAAATAAACAAATGTTTACGTACATACCTGTATGTAGGTAATATAATTTTATATACCTATCTGGCTACCTATATACATATATATATATATTATCTAGTTTAATTTTAAAAATGCAGAATATACAATTTCATGCAACGAAAATCAAAATCGTGCAATTTAGAATAAAAAGTGCAAAACGTGCAATTTTGTGCAAAATAAAACTACGTTTAAATGAATCTACTTCTCATGATTCGGATTTATAATTTGTTTTTATATGTTTTAAAGCAAAGGAAAAAAAGTTGCAATTGCACGAGAATCCGGTCTCTACCTTTTACGGTACAGTGAACAGCATTAAAATTTAATCAGATCATTAAATTACACCACTGTCACTCTGAGCTCTATAAAACACTTAGTTTTTCAATAATTTTTATGGATTTCATCATACGTTCAACTCTATAAATACTCATTAATTATGCATCAGTTCTAAGCGGAGATACTCTTTAATGAATCAATATACTAATATATACCTACCTAATGTAAGGTTTTAACTATTATTCTCTTTTCATACTCCGCTTATGAAAATATAACTGTATATAAAAATCCTGGTTGAATATTAAAGCAATTATTATTAAGTAAATAAATATTGGATAGTCAACAATCAGCATATATTTATCAACTTAAATTTGACATACATTTTTTTTACTAGAAGAATCATAATTTTATCTGTCATTGTAGTTATAAAAATAAATATAAATACATAGGTAGGTATTTTTGCTGTATACAACAAATGACACCTCGTCCAGTAACCTTAGCTTATGGTATATAATCCTATAGAATTTAATCAAATTAATATTTTACTGATATTTCAACTAATTTATATTTTGCCCAAGTATGTGATTTATATGTTCAATATTTATAAAGAAACAATCTGTGTAAAGTCATGACATTCAATGGGATCCGCTCCCCTCTAATGTTCTCTTGAGATAACTTGAAATTAAGTACTTACACATTTTATAACTACTATGCTATTAATGAAAGTGTTGAAATGTTCTATGTAATCTATTATGTTTTTTATTTAAAACTAATTGTAATTAGGTATATATTATTAATAGTTTATATTAACATATTTGGTTTTTAGGAGGTTTGATGACAATGATGAAGATTGTACCCACTTATTAAATGAAAATGTGACTACAATTTTTGCAAGTTCAGGAACCCACAAAAAAGGAAGTTCAAAATTAACACTTAAAAATTTTGTTGACTTCAATTGGGATCAATATTATTATCCTGGGCAGTTGATAGCTTTGCATGTAAGCGAAAAATTCATAGCTTATGGTTTTTCAAAACGTAAGTACTTGTCAATAAACATCATAAATTATTAGATCTAATTTTAGAGGTATTAATTTTACCTATAAATTTAATTTTTATTATTACAGCTGATTCTTCTGAAGGCCTAGTTCGTATTGTTAAAAGAGAGACAAATGAAAGAGCTTTAATCAAAGGGTTTGGAAATGTAATCAAAGATATCAGTTTTGCTTATCTTTATGGAATTATAATGTTGGCATGCATTGATCAATCTGGAACTGTATACGTGTATGTTGTGAAAGAAGAAGTTTATCCATCAAAGAAACTAGCAGTTTTTCCCATATTTCAAATAAATGAGGTTTGTGTTGAATATTTCTATTTACCTGTTTGGGTTATCGAAACTTATGCAATTATGTTACACCTACAAGTATATGTTCTTATGATAGAGATCAACCAAATTAATTATTATCCCTTATTTAGATAATGAAATACTTTAAAATTCTGCTGGTTGAACAAAACAAAAAATCTTTTTATTCTAACTTTTCTTTAGATTTTTTTTTTTACCTGAAATATTCAGCTAGATTAAAATAGTTAAATTATCCATATTAATCATTTATTTCAAAATAAGAGGGGTGAGTGAGTACTTAAGTTTGTATAGTTTTCAAAAAAATGCTGCAGTAACAAATTAAAGTTTTTTCTTTCTTTTAAATGTTTTTTAAATTATAACATTTTTAAATGTTTTTAAGCCTGCTAAAACTTATAGGTATGTAGGAATAATCTTTACCTATAAACTATATTATTTTTAAAAAGTTACATTTTTAATTAAATACCATTTTAAACTAAAAAAAAAATGAGCTGAGTTTTTTCTTTTTGGATATTTAAATTAATATTTTCATTATATTATCTTAGTGTTTGATTATGATATTAATAAATAATAAAAGTTAGAAATATTTCTTAGTATTAAGATTGTAATTTATTTTTATATTATAAATGTTGTATATTATATAGTTATAAGTGATTAACATTTAGTTTTAATCTTTTAGGGTCCAACAGAATGTATGGAATATACGAATTATCTTATATCTTGGTGTCAATATATTCCGGAACAAGTAAATTATTTAAAAGAACTAGAATTTGAAAGCACTTATAATGGAAAAATGTTGGCAGTAGCTCGAAATTCAGAAGTAAGTAGTATCATCTTAATATTTAATTTATAATATTTAAAATATTTATTAATACCGTAGGTTGAAATATGGCACATTGGAATTTTAAGCAATTTCACATCTGGTCCAGTTTATGCTAAACCTGAATTGAATCAATCGATGGATACAAATTTGTTAAATAATATTAAAAATTCAGTGATCAAAATCGATATGGATGATAATCAAATAGTCAATGTTTCATTTTCTCCAGACGGCTCAAATATATCGGTTGCATTAGGCAATGGAACTGTTTTTTTCTACCAGGTATTTGGTATTATTTATTTCATATTATAAAGTATTATGTGTGTTTTATATAAAAATGAATTCCAATTATTCCATAATGTTTTAGATTTCTTTTGAAAACAGTGATGAACCTCTGAAGTGTATCTTCACTTGGAAACCCGAAGAATTATATTTAAATTTAAGATCCATGGCGTTTTTAGACAACCGTAAACATGTTGTTGGAGAGTATGTAATTTTAACTTTTTGTTAAATATATTTTGCAGTATATCTTACGTATAACTTACAAGGTTATAAAATATATTTTGTTTTCAGGGTAGAACTTTGGAAATACATAGTGACATGTTCTATTAACAATGAAATTATTTTATGGTCGTGTGAAACTTGGAAATGTCTTCAAAAATTGGAATTTATCCGACCATTTATTTCTAACAATCCTTTGAAGTTAACAGTCGATGAAACTGGAAGATACATATTTTTGTCTGACATTGACCATAATGTATGTTAAAATGTTCTATTTTGAATGTTTTATTACAACTTTGCATTTTTATTTATTTTTTATTTTTTAGTTATTATATGTCTTGGAAGTATCAATAGATCCCGATAGCCCTAATAAACACATAAAAATGGTTAGTGTATCTGAAATTTTACTGCAAAGTCCTATGTTGAATATGATAATTGTTGATACTAAAATTGATCATAACAAAGGACAACTTGCTGATCATCGTGATTCTGGTATGTATTTCAATGATGCAGTTATATTAAGAATATAATAATAATAATAATAATAATAATAATAATAATAATAATAATAATAATAATAATACAAAAACTAGTGTTATTAAAAATAATTTACTAAATGTTAAAAAATTATTTTATTCGTGCAAAATGACAATTTGTTTCCAGATAACACTGTTGTATCACAGTGGTGCAAATTGTATATGATATTAACCTTTAATTATAAAGATGTACATTTGATCTACTCAAACAGTATTTTATCATCAATTTGATGTAACAATTTTTCTTACCATTTTATTACTTTCATCTTAAAGTTACTTTTTTTAGGGCTACCTTTTTCTTAGATTTAAAATAATTTAAAAAATTTTAATAATATTTTAACCATTATTTACATTATTATTAAATTTTAAATTGACTAAGTATCAACTGCTCAAGTTTTACTTGAATTTTACATGATAAATATGTAGTTAAACATTTCTGTCATCTATGTGTTTAGTTTATTTATTAATAATAATTAAAAGCCACATTCAAAATCAAATATTTACCATTATTTTAATGAGCGATTAATACATAACTATTTTGTTTTTACAGGTGATGCAAACGGTTTGAATAAATGTACATCGATTATTAATTTGTTTGCGATACAACCAAAGTCCATACAAGAAGGTCAATTAATTGTTTCATCTCCAGACATATCTATTATAGAACAATTAATGGAAAAACATTTAATCGAACCTAAAAATTTGTATCCAAAACCACTCTCTGTAGATGTTCTTACAGGTTCACTTGATATTCCCCAAAACGATCCAAACGGTAATTATAGTAAAATTGATATATATCTTGACTCATTTGAAAAAGTTCCTATTTTATAATTAAACAGTATATGTAATATCTTTTTATTAGTTATTATTATAACTAGTATATGAATATAGTATATATCAATAACATAAATGTAGAGATTATATTCAATAGAACAATAATATTCATAGTTTTTTCAAATATATTTAATAGTATTTAATGAATGCCAATAAAACAACTAAAAGTGAAAAAAATCCATAATTTTCAACATATAATAGAAACCATTTATAATGACATTTAAGAAACCAATAAAAATTGGTCATAATAACAGATAGTCATTGTAACCAAATCGTTAAAAAACATTTTTAGCAACCATTCATTTATTTATACAAACATTATTTGTTGTATGTAGTGTGTTTGTATATTATGTATAAGTGAGTTTTTAAATTTAATTACAATGTATTTAAAATATAATCTGCAATTTTTTGTTATATTACCTTCAATAAATGTATCTAATTCAGTCATTATAGATAAAACATTTTTCTATACTAACAAAAAATAAATCGTCATAACGTCTGTTTTGTCATTATACAGACGTCATAATAACCGATGATAATAAGTTCATACAATATAGGAGTTTTGGACCTCAAATTGATTGTCATTAAAACTGGTTGTCATTTTAAACAGCATCTACAGTTTATAAATTTTTTCCTTCAATGGGTTTCTGAAAATTAAAATTATAATTCCATTATTTTTAATTTTAGTTCTAAAACCAGAGTTATGACTAGAAGGTATTGGACCTTAATGGATTTCCATATTCATTGTATATATATTTATTTTATATAATATATTATATTATGATACATTTGTTTTATTTATGTTTTTAGATAAATTTACCCTTGAGTTTTTTATATTACTCTGACTCTACTTCATATTTTGCATTTTTATGCATACATTGTTTTGTTTTAAAATCATTTTCTATGGATCTATTTAATTATTTATTTATTTATTTAATGAATTATACGATTGTGAGACCTTTTATATGATTATAAATTATGGGTTAATTATAATGACATTCAAATTTTAGGAGCTTCATTTGCTATAAAATATATTATACAATAGGTACATTAAATAATACTATATATTTTTGTCTGATTGATTTTTATAACTATAAATAATATGTTTTTATTGATTTTCCAGAATTTCAACCACATGATGGAAAAAATCATATTTTAAGAGATCTCAATGCATTGGAAATTCATCATTTGGTATTAGAAAAACTGAAATTGAAAGGAATATCCATGAAACAAAATAATGTTCCGATTAATACAAGTTCAATTAAGGTACAATTTTATTTCATTTTTATGAATTTTATACAAGTGTATCTTTCTTACAGATCCAAAACCAGAATACCTTTGGAGACCCTGTTATGATTCCTGTTCAGTCACCAATTAATTTTACTTATCCACAAGTATTTATATTTTATTTAAATATATACTTTAAAACAAAAATAACAACAACAATATATATAATATTGATAAATTAATAAGGATATTGTAGTATGAATTTGTGTAATCCAAAAGGTAAACGTTGCATAGCAAATAAGTTTTAAAAATTTTAGGTTCAACATTTTATTTTAATTCAAATTTTTTTTTCTAATCTTAATAGTAAATTATCGTTATTAATTTTAAATAACTAATAATTAATCAGCCTATAAATTTATTCATACAATTATTATTTTAGATAATAAAATTCTTAGTTAATAACATTTATTGTTCTCTGACCTTTGTTCAATAATTTTTAAGTGTACATTTTGCTTATTATTTCTTAAAAGTAATATTTTTACTATAAAATGTAATTTGTATAACATTTCTATTTTTTAGAACACGTATAATATGAATGAAGTTAGAGAATGTAGTCCGAGTAATAATGAAGTTCAAACAATTCTTGAACGTCCTGAAGAGTAAATACCTACATTATCTTTTATACTACAACTTGTTTTACACTGAATCTTATTCAATTTTAGGTATACTTTTCAACATGCAGGAGAACTCAATGAAAATTTTGAAACTTCAAGTAATTTCTCAAATGACAATGAGAAAGAAGAAATTAATTGTTATTCAGGTGACTCTGTATTTAATGGTTCAAGCATTTCAACAATAACAAAACCAACAAATATATCAAAAACATTAGTAGATAATGGAATTTTAGAACAGCTGAATGCCATTCGCTTAAGCTTGGAAGAACTTGGTTCTCAATTGAAATATCTAAATAAAAAACAAATGAAGATGGAAAACCAAGTATCTACTTCTTTGCCAACAAATTCAACAGAGTTTTGTGGAAATCTAGAATCATTCTTATGTGGTATAATCAACATTTAATTTAATTTAGGAAGAAAATATTTATTAACATAATTGTATTTAATTGATGAATAGCTCTATTGAAGAATACAAGTGATCAATCACACAGGAAACTTCAAATAATGCTAGATCACCATATGAACTTATCGCATAAGAAAATTGTAGATATAGTTAAAACCACCAACTCAAATAAGGTATTGACGTTTTAATTAAATAATAATATTATTTATATTAAGTAATATTTATTAAAATATTGTATGAATTTTATTCTTATTTTAAATTATTTATTTTTGAGTTATATGGTATGATTAAAATCTGTAATATACCATGTAAACATATGTACTCAAGAATACCAAAAAATATATTTCATTTTATTATTTCTTTTATTTTAAAATTATTATAAATTGGATCAGTGTAAATTTTTTTAGTTGAGTAATTGCATGAAGAGAGAACATTTTTTTTCTATATATTTTTTTTTTTTTAATCAAATATTTTAGCTTCTATGAATAAATATGATAAAAGAAGTCTGCTTTAAAAAAAAAGTCTAGGATCAATTTACCTTAGAAAAATGTTGTGAAAAAAATTTAAAATGTGTAAAAATTACAAATTGAACACAAATTTCAAGTTTTATACTTTCATTTAAAATTTAATAAATTCAACTAGTTTTAATTTCTTAATTATTCATTATTGTTTGATTTAAATCAAAGTATATTTTACTTAGTTGTTACACTCATAACTATTACTTAAATGTAATTTATATTTCTCCAACCATTATAATTTATAACTATTTACAGAAATTGAATTAAATTATTCAATTTTTTTTTTTCGAGGTTCTTAATTTTAATATCTATAAATTTTATATCTTATACCATATGCATCTTTGTTTTTTCAATAGTTGTTTTTTTTTCGTATTTATTTAAGTGTTATATTAAACAATCAATATTATTACTCACTGAAATCTTATTAATTATTATGAATCTATGTTATTTTATTGGTTTTAAATAACTTTTGATACCTAACTACAAAATATTCTACTATGATTTATGTTTTTATGCATGCATTGTTTGTTGTATTATGAGATATTATGCAATTATTATATTGATCTTAAACTCTTAAACTTTAACTCTAATCTCTCAAAATATTTTACTAAATTACCATTTTTTATTATACTATCTACATTTATTTTTAATAAAATAATAATATTTCTCTTTATTTTTTAGATTGACACCGAATTATTTACAAGATCTCTGGTTGCATCATTGAGTCCAACTCTGGATGCAATTTTAAAAGATCTCTTCATGAGTACAGTTATACCCAAGTTTGAACATGCGTGTTGTTCTATGTTTAAACAAATTGATGCATCATTTACTGAAAGATCACTAGAGTGTAAGTATTTGGTTATAAATAGTATATATTCATAATATTAATTGGTATGAAATTTTAGATCAAAATGAATTGAAACTATTACTAAATGAAGAAGGCAATGTCAATTACAAATTGGAGTTTGCTTTTGACAGGTTCAAAACTGATATGAGTAACATCATAAAAAATAGTGAAAAAAAAATTATAAGGTATAATTCAAAATACAGATGAACATTTAACTTGTTAATTTTACATGACATAATTATCTAATGAAATTAATTTATTTAATAGTGCACAAAATGAAATTAAGAATCAAGTCACGGAATTACTTAAAGATACATCAATATTAAATGTTGCTGAATCAAATGCGGACACAGGGCTTAGTAACCAATATTTATTGTTGGGTGAATTAATTGAACGTCATGATTTGGCTAAAGCTTTTGAAATAGTAATACATTTAAACTAGATAACTTATAAATCTGTTAGTTTGATATTGGTCTATGTTAGTCGAAAAACAAATGTTGTTCTTTGTTAATAAGACCTTCGTCTATACATTGTGTAAATGCAAGTTATCTATTTATAAAAGTGACACAGTATATTATATTTAAACTTCCAGATTGTAAATACATTCTTTTACTCCTACAGTAAATTTTTTTTTTTAAAATTTTTCTTTTTTTCTTTCAGGCTTTAAATGCCTCTAATTTGGATCTGGTAATTTTTGTATGTGAAAAAGTACCACCTGAAGAACTTTTCCAAGCTCCATTATTGAAAACACCTATTATATTATCTTTGATTCAACAACTATCGAATGATCTGAAAAATAACACCGAATTGAAACAAAAGTAATTATATTATTTTATAATAGTTATATAAGATCATTTTTTTACTTATAAATTATGTGTACAGGTATTTAGATGCTGCTGTGAGTAGTTTAGATTATGTTAATGAACATTACAAGGAAAAAGTCTATCTAGTTTTACTAAAATTAGATCAAAGTATTGAAAACTTCATCCAACGGTATCCTGTAAATAACTTTTGTCGTAAATTAAAAATGTTGCAGTTTGCTGTGAAAACTATGATAAGTATATCTCATTGAGCTACAATATATTTTATCATTTTAAAAAAGAGATAAATTGACTGACATTTATGTATGTTATTCATTAAAATTTAACTGTTTGGCTTTTACTCTATAACTTAAAGATTAATTCACTGAAATGTTTTTTTTCATTATTTCAGTTAAATTATCCATATTTATTCTTTTAGTGATAAAAACATTGACAAGTATTTAATTTTATAATTTTTCTATCTTTTTATTTATCAATTGCATCTATTAATATGTGTTTGATTGTTATCATTATGTTTAATTATTAACAACTAATATTTGTTGTAAATTATTATTATTTTTTTATAATTAATTATAATAAATAAGTTTTAATAAATTTTGTAGAGTTTCAAAATAAATACAGTAAGTTTCTAGTAATGTTTGTGTCTTAACTTATTTTAAAATTAAACAATACATTGAAAAACTTACAATAGATTATTTATAAAAACATTTAAGTAATATGGTACATAATCTTAAAATGTTTTATTATAATGTGTTTTTATGAAGTCCCCAAATTAATGTGTGAAAGTTTTGATATCACATTTTTACTAAAATGGTTTCTATATACACACTGAATCACCTTGTGTATCACTAATAATTATTGTATAATTTTTCTAATAATGCTTTTAACAACCATAAAACTATATTTAGTGACTGAAGTAACTAGGTTAAGTGAATCTTATTTTATATTTAAATGCACTTGAATTTAATTCATATCTAAAAATGTAAGTTGATTTAAATATTTAATACTGCTCGTTAACCAAAAATTTTAAAAATACCTTCAAGACATCAAATTAAATTTTAATTTAGTTAAACAATTCATTTTGAGTTTAGCAATCCAACTGAAAATTATAATTCATACAAAATTGATAATAAATTATAACTATTATCACAACTTTCATCGTGAGTATTAATTTTTGCAACTTGAATTACTTCTGGGACCGTTAGTTATTAGTATTGCTAACAAGATAAGGCAATTAATGGTTTCTACTGAACTTTAAAATATAAAATAAAAAAAATGATCCTCTTGTACACAATATTATCAAATGTACTTCCAATTGTAGAGTTAATGGTATTATATGATTGAAATATTTTTTTAAATTAATTTTTTCTTCATACTATTAATTATGTTTTGTGTTATATTATAGTGTTTAAATTTGTGTGGTAATAAAAATAAAACAAAATTGGTCGGGGCAAAGGTGGTGCTAACAAATTGATTATTGTTTTTAAAATAATCGAATTGAGTCCATACTTAAATTATGATGGCTTATCATGTACTTCTTTAATAGATCTCAGAAGTTCGGAAAATCTATTCTAGACTGATACTAACTGACTTACATCAGAGTTGTTCATAAATGCAATAAATAAGTGTAGACAAATTTTAAGATAATTTTGTTGAGAATAACACATACTACACTTCACCGTAATATATGCTGATCATAGAAGGACATCCTGTGAAATATTAGAAGTAGGGCTCGATACTGATACTGATTCCTGACCCTCGAGCTTACTGTAACGAGATTTTTTTTTACTCATACTATTCTTCATCTTGTACCATATTTATTGATAGCCATTGATTGCAATGATAAAAATATTATAGGAAAAATAGAAAAAAATCTTTGAAAAAACTGAAAAAATGTACTTTTTTTTATACAAATGATTAATGGTATAGGAAAAAAATCAAAAGATGTACTGAAAAGTAATAAGTACATTTTTTTTTTTTGAATAAATGTTTAAAACAATTACACAAGTTTAAATATTCTTGAAAACAATTTCTGAAAATATTTAAGAAAAATATGTTTACAATTAAATTTCACCAAAAACAAAATTATGGCTTTTGTGAAGATAATATATAAGGCGTAAGGCCAATCGCACACAAAAAGAGCAAAACTGTGTAAGTCACCGTTAGTTTTTTTTGTTTTAGTTAACCAAAAACAATTTGTTATATATATGTACATATCAGTTAGTCAAGACAAACAAGACAAACAAATCATTTTGATCAATTCAAACAAATCAATTGCTGAAGATGATGCGGTTTGTATGTGGTACACTTAAAAAATATGGGTTTGTCCAGTAAATAAGAAACGAATAACTCAATTATGTATTCCCATAATTATTTATCTTGAATAACTCTGTTACTATGATCTTTGTGATTTAAGTCAAATATTTGTTCCCCCTAACTGACCACTATCACAAGCCATTGTGTTTTCAAATTGATACAATTAAATAAAATTCAATAAATATAAAATTTTAAAACAATTCTTGTTTAATTGTCACTAATGAAAAACGGAGACATTTGTGTAAACAACGTAACTTCCTATGTTCTATTTTTAGTAAAATCATGTTAGGCTGACTAAAACTGTTTAACGCAGTTTTGCCCTATTGGTGTGCGATTGGCTTAACACATATTCATTGTTTTTTATATAGTTGTTGGTAGTATATCAGTAAATTTATTGTATGATTTAGTGATTACTCATTATATTAAAATAAAATAAAATAGTTGAGTTTCTTGTTAAATTCCACTAATTGCCGCTTCTCGGAGACCAAATATGACTTGATAATTTTTTTTTTCTGGGGGTAGTTTTTTTAATAAAGGGCAGTATTCTGATAATGAGGTTGAAAAGGGGTTGGCAGTCCTCTCCAATTCTCTAGGAATTTTTAAAAATTGTTTTGTACTTAAATAGTTACTTGAATTAAATGTGTAAAGAACACGTATATACTATCTACCTGAAAACACTAAAAAGTACTATCAACACTAGGAAGCTACAGACAACTGAATGTTGTGACTAAAGAAAAGCATGCAATAATGAAAATAAAATATAATTTAAAAATGTGATGCCAGTATTTTGCCATGAAAAAAATTTGAAATTAAATGACAAAAACAAAAAAAATAATTTCTTATTTGTCCGTAGGTGCAGTATTCTGTAATTTGTTTAAAATGTAAAAAATTGTTTCAAATTTCTTGTTTAAACACTGAATACATTATTTTAGGAGACAATATCATGGTAAAATGTGTATCTTGTTAATTGTGGCAAGACATTATTGATTATTCAATCATACATGAAATATTAATTATTAAATATTATAAAATATCAAACATATACCAGTAATATCTCTTATTTTTGTTATTTTTTAAAATTTAAATTTTGATCTAATGAATTATATAAATACTTCCCAATTTGTCTATCAATTCCAATCATTGTATATTTGTACTCGTATGTAATGTCTACATTGCCTGACTGAATTAGCAATTTTCAACAATGATTACTGATTACTGATTAGTCATTAGGTACTGATAATAACTGATTTTGGGCATGGACGGTAAGGTATATATTTAATTTTTTAGTGTAAAGTAGAATAATTTTTTGAAAACTAAAATATATAGTTATCAACTATCATAATTGTCGAATATCGAATCAGTAATTAATTATTTATAAGAATTTTAAATCAAGGCAAATGAGAGGAGCACACAAATAATTTGTGGAGCATCGGCTAACTCCTCAGTGAGTTATAAAATATCAGATGGTTATTAATTATTATTATTTTTTTTATTTTTTAAATGCAATCTACAATCTATACCACTTTGGCACAATAAGTAGATGTGATACAGATTAATTATATACAAAATATTAAAAGAAAAAAAAATACATTATATCCTAAATACATTTGTACATAATACGTGAAAATTGTTGAGGAAAGCAGCCACCCATTAGTAACACTTTCTATTTGCTATATTAATTATTATGAATACAAAATTAAATGAACCTATGAATGGATCAAGCATGCTGACCAAAAAAAAAAATAAAAAAATGTTAGTATAACCATACTACCTATTACGAAATTAAATATACCTAATTTGTTATTTTAAATTATTTTTTAAAGTCGCCGGACACCATATGACTTAATTTACAGAAAACTACAGAGACATTACTAAAAAAGTCTTCTGTATAAATAATTGATCACTGAAGTATTTACCAAAAGAGGTAAAAACAAAAAAAAATAAAAAAATTATTGAAAATATTTCAAAAACCATTCGTGTAAAAATTAATACTTAAATACAATTAAAAAGTTTAATTATTATTAAGATTATTGACTTCGAAGCACTATAAAGTTATGATATCAGGAAACATTGTACTTGTGCTGAGTTATTTTTTCAACTTATTTATTTTTTTTAAAGTTTAATTTATTTATTTATTTACTCGACGAGAACTTTTTATTTTCTACTTCAATTTTTAAAATTTTTACTTCGTTTCATTTCTATGATATTCTAAACTTATGCCATTATTAAGTATTAAAGGTTTAAGAAAATCGAGGTTCAATGAATAAATTATATCCCTATCGAAATAAATGTATTTTAAAAATAACTGTATTTATAACATTTATTTATTTATAATATTACTTTTTTATAATACTTTAAATTCTAAAAAATTATTTTACTTTTTTCACTTATCTGTTTGTATCAGTAGACATGGACGAAGTGATTTGATAACATGCTATTAAAATAGTTTTATTAGTATGTAATTGTAAATAAAATTGGCTTGTTTTAAATTAAGATTCTTATTATTCGACCTTCATTCGTTTCATGATTTATTGAATAACAATTAATACTTTTTTTCGGCACATTATTTGAAAATGCTTTTATACTGTTTTAGTTAAAGTTTATTTTTTGGGCGCCATTTATTCCGAAATGTAGATTATATTTAATTAAATTTGCCATCAACACAAATTACAATATTTATAGCAATCAATTATAACGCGCATAAATTACCTTTTCGAGTTTCAAAGTTGTCATCGATCTTCAATTCCATATTACTGCAAACGTTCTAAACCACGTTGAAAACAAAACTTTTGATACAACTCTAATTGTTAAAACACGACACACGTTGTCCACACACGAGAGCTCAGAGCACAACGAACATAATAGTATAACAACTGTATAATACTATCGAACGACGAACCCTGAACACATTACCTACCTATATCTGTATTCTGTGGTCTGTACTAACTACTAGCGTCTAGCAGATAAATATTTATAGCTATATATGATGTAGTAAAATCCAATAATTAAGATATGGTCTGCAGATCAGACGATTACTTATCAGGTTTGGTTATACTTTATTATACTTTATTATAATTTATTGTACAAGAGACAAGACTTATGATTACCAGTTAGGCCTCTTTCACACAGTCCGTTTCTTTAACGGCAACGGAAACGGATCGGATAAAAATAGAAAACGGACAATATTTTCACACATTCCGTTTAACTGACGGCAACATTGACTTTTATTATAATTTACTACTCGATATTATCCAGTTCCAATCGGTACGTTGTGTGCAAATATTGTGAAGTTTTTGTAATCATGTTGTTAAAACAGCAATCAAAAAAGTTATTAATTTTACACTTACTTTACCGAAGACACAAACTAGTAATAAGACCTAACAGAAGAAAGCATTGGGTTCATTCAATATTACAAAATCTCGAAAATTTGGGTGTTTACAAAACTTTATATAATGAATTAAGGTGTGACCCAAAAAAATTCTTTAATTTTTTCCGAATGTCAAGTAATCGGATATGAGATCGGAAAGTGTGAAAGGTTATATCTTTTAATATAGTCTCGATAAACGGTCCGTTTGAAAAACGTTCCGACGACGGAAAAAATTTTATATTTAATATCGAGGCAATCCGTTGATTCATCCGATAACGGACCGGCGGGTTATTTGTCCGTTAATAAAAAACGGATAGTATAAATAATTACGTTTATTAGTTACTCCGTTTACTATTTTTATTCGATCCGTTTCCGTTGACGTTAAAGAAACGGACCGTGTTAAAAAGGCCTTACAGTTTTGTGTTACGCCAAATATAGGCGGTACCAGACCTTTGTAACTGGGGGTGGGAGGGGGGTGGTATGGGCAAGCAAATATATTAATTTAACCATTTAGAGTCCAGCGTTTCCCAACCTTTTTCCCTCTTGGCACACTAATCCCAACCCATTTTTAGCCATGGCACACTTGTCACTGACTTATATATGTATACATAAAAAAAATAAAAATATAAAAATATATGTACATATGTGTACACATATTTTTTTTTTTTTTTAGTAGGCTTTCATAATATTAATTATTAATACCAAAGTAGCTGTATATCAGTATATTACTAGCAAATAATTTAAAATGGTGTGTATATTTAGGACAGAAAAAATAATATTATTACAATTATCATAAATATTTAATTTATATATTAAAATGGAAAAACAAGATACATTGCAATGACATAAAAAATCTAATCTCGGTGAGAAATTTGGTACTGCTTTCCCTTTATGTTTGGGCCGAGTGTGCAAAATATTATTGCACTGTTCTCGGGCATATATCGACTAATGCGTGCGGTCGGTTCCACCGACCTACCAATTTTGTGTAATTGTGTTGTGTTGTGTTGTATATAGCTCATCTAGCAATGGTTGGGGTTGCCGCGCAATTACTAGTGAGCTATGTGGTGGTGTGAGTGTGTTAGGTGTGTGTGTATATATGTTTTGTGTATTGTGTGTACTTAAAACTATAATATAAAATAGGAACTAATAGTTAACAAAAAAAAAAAAAAACAATGGTAAAAATGTGATATAAATTATGTAATAATGTAATAATAGTGGCCCTTCTGGCCCAACAGAATAATAAATGAACAATGTAAATAATTAAATAGAAAAAACTCACAAATTGGTGGAGCGTAGACTGGCCAGCCGCTACCTGTACCTAAATTCTTACACACATAAAATTCACTGTAGCGATTAGCGCGCGCACAATATATCATAATAATAAAAAAAACGGTTTTAGCGCACGTAAATGATAGAAATAATAAAATACTGTTGCGGCGATTTGCGCACACACAACTATAATGAATACAAAAATAATAAACAAAAATAAAAAATATAATAAATACAAATTGCGGGGATTTGCGCACGCGGAATAATAATTACAACAGTCGGCGATTAGCGCACAACTTTACTATTTATGGCGATTGGCGCCCGTAAGATCAATACAAAAAATTCATTGAACCTGATTTAACAACGACAATATCACAATCATGGTGATTTGCGCATAACAAATAATTTTAAACAATAAAAAAATGAAATGTGTTATGAGGGCGATTGGCGCACAATAAAACAAAATTTGCGGACGACGTTCTACTCCCATTGAACACGGACGCACGACAAAAGAAAAACTATAAAACACACACGAATAATTACAATAATACACACACACTGGGTTTTTGGTTATATAATAACTCACGGTAACATATATTGAATAATTTAAATCTTAATACTAACCTAATCTACGTGTTTGTTTGTATGTGTGCATTAATTGGGCGGCCTGTGGTGCATCGGAATAGCCGGTGACCGAGAAACAGTGCAACGCGACCGCGGCGACGAAGCTCTTGTAGCCGTTATCGGGCGGCAACACCCTTTATTATGAGCTTCCTTCGTGGTCGAATGGTTGACAAGCATACCCTCATGTCGTCTTCCAAGTTCTTCAGTTGTTATAGATTTTTAGTTTTACCAACATTTTAAACGTAATTTTTAACGTAAACGTTTATTAACAATCGTGAAACTTCGCGGCACACCTATAGAGGCCTCACGGCACACCGGTTGGGAAACCCTGATTTAGACCCAGGGAGGTAGCGATTACCTTGTTATTCTCTGAAATCCACCACTGGTAAATTATATACACTATTTGTGCTAAATTAAAAAGCTTGTTACTACTCTACTGATAGATTAAATCGTAATTATAATAATAGGTTAAATGTAAGGGATAAAGGTCACCACCAATATATTAAACTTGTAAGGGAGCAAGAATTTGCATGGGGTGAGGGCAGCTGCATATTCTGTCACCACCGTAGTACCGCCTTTGAGGCCCAGGTATACCAGTGTTACGTCGGGGCACACGGCAAGTGTTGCGTCTGCAGCGGCGATGATTGACTGAGGATAAGTGTAAGGCGGAAGCAGCTCATCTGTACACCAGGTTGATGAAGTTTAAGTTATTTACTTGTCGGGGGGCTGGAAGGCCCTTTGGTCTGTCTGGTGCAATCACTCACAGGGTTAACATAAATCGTACATTATTAACATTAGGTACATTATCGGATTAATTATAAAAGATTAGGTCACAACCTAACAATTATACTTACTACACTCAACGGACGATTAGACAGCACCAGTGGCGTGTCGTAAGTTTTTAGGGCGGGGAGACGTTGAAAAAATTGTTGTTACCCCGCCCCCCTAAACCCCCCAATTTTATTTTATCTTTACAATGTCCGTAAGAAATAGGTATCTATTTTCTATATTTAAAATCGAAACAACTTTATCGTACTAATTTTATAAATAAAATGTAGCAAGTTTACTAGAGTTTAAACTAGAGGTATGCGACTACGTGTCTCAAAATCGTTTAAAAAAAACTAATGTTCCCTAAACAATTGCCTATAAATACAAATTACAATACTTATAGTATTCAGACGATTAACGTAAGGCATACATAATCACAAAGTTCCATAGTAAGTACGTTAAATACTACCTATCAAGTGTATTATTACGTATTTATATGGATAACCGAGTGTATAATAAAACAATGATATCAACGGCAATCGGCGGGACGTGTCTCGTAGATCAACGATAATCCCCAGTCCCTTTCCAATGCCCCCTGCACACCGCATCCGGAAAAATGAGACGACCCTTGCAACGTCTCGCCAGTGGTGACACCAGAACTTTTTTGTCCGGATGGGCCAAGCTGGCGTCATCATGAGAATCGTCTTATAAAGTATATTATTTTAATAATTAATATGTTGTATTTCATTAATATACATGGGTAATAGCCAATGTAGGTATAGTGTATACCAGAGGTATTCAAACTTTTTCATCCAAAGGCTCCTTTGAGTCTTCACAAAATGTTGACGGCTCCCAAATTATAAATGACAAAAAAATCAATGTTTATAATATGAACGTAATTTATATTTTATACTAATTATTTATTTACCGTATAAAATATATGAAACAATTATAAATAAGTAGTTATTGTAGAAAAAATTGTGATTCAATATTTTATGTTTAGTCTTAGTAAATATAAATCAATATAATAATACATCAATATTAATTAAAGCTATATTTAGCGAATGATTATTGTAGACAATTCAACGTTTCCCAACAGGTGTGCCTCAATGATAATAATATAGGTACGTTTTTCGTAAAAATATTTTTTGGTTTTCAATTATATGGCGCGGCTCCCTTCGACAACTCCCGCGACGCCCCTGGGAGCCGCGACGCACAGTTTGAATACCTCTGGTGTACCTATACAATTAGAAATTTAAAAAATATTAAATATTATTTTAATATAACACTTCAATATACTATAATATAATAATAACAAAAGTAATGATATTTATTTTAATATTATCCTATAATTATTATGAGTTTTAGCTAAGTATTTTAATAATGTACATGATATATAAATTCCGTGCCACCGTTATCTGTTTTACATAATAATGTTATTTATTGGGTAAATTATTTATAGGTAGGTATACAGTTTTGATTCATTTTTACTTGAGGTACATATTAGCATTTTTCATCAATCAACTTATTTTTACAAATCTTAAAGTACGTTGTACAAAACGAAAATTCTACGTAATCGTACAGGTTGGCTCAGCCGAAGTCCGGGAAGATTTTAAGGTGGGCTGTGACCACTATTATTTTTATAGGTATTGTATTGGGTGTTTATTGGAATCACCCGTCACTCCGAGCGCTGCCAGCAATTTGTAAAACAAAATTCTTATTTAATTATTTAAGTATAACTTTTTTTTTATTAAGAAGGATATACAGTCTGTACTAAAGGTATAATATGCAACTGTTAAATGTTATAGTACATGAATTAACACTCATATTAAGTACAATTTAAAATAACATTTACATAATAGTTAAAACGAATTATTTGTCCGTTGTTACTTCCAATCAACAATATTTATACAATAGTAAGTAGATTTAAGTAGTAGATTATAGTTGTTTTTTATTTGTTGGAGTTTTTAAATGTGTATCAGTTGTTGAATTTATCAAGAAAATAACAGCTTATTATTTACGAGAAACTGACGGCGGGATATGTCGTAGCGGGGACATGTCGTGACACCTGTCAAGAAGGAGGCGCTTCAACAGCGACCCCGTCGAACGGTCGAACGAACAATAATATTAAAACTAAAAAGTGTATTCTTGCTCCACAGGCGATCGTTTTATTCATCTCCTGTCGGCATTATCTCATTTATAATACAAGTTATAGCTCAACCTAATTGGAAACTTTTTGCTAAATTGTCATAAGACATATTTGTAAAATTATACTAAGGGCCAAGGGGACAGTTGCGAACACGGTTTATTAATATTATTATTGTTTAACTTAGTTCTAATTAGATGTCCGTCGATTTTGATACTTAGGAATGTTGAATTGTAATAAAATAATTGTATTAAAAAAATGTACTTTTAAACTGTTGGCAGTTCCGCTAGTTCTTAATGTTACCCCCAACACTGAACGTATTCCTTACGAGCATACATTCATAACAGTCGCACAATTACACAGTAAGTAGTGAGTACCTACAATACTAACCACGATTGGTTGGTTAATCCGATCAACAATATTGTTGTCGTACGAGGATCTCGATTATTGCGTAAGGGTGGCATAGTGCAATGATTGTACACAAACATGAAACGGGTACACTACTACGACTCTTATAACGTGACGAAAATCGAACGACCACCGTGGTCCGTTCAAAATGAGATGGGTACGGGGCGGCGACCGGTTTTCGTCGGCGGCTCGCAGACCACCTGCTGATTGAACCCTTCGTGGACCCTCTCGGGACGCTCCGGTCGCCTGTGCCAGGTGCGCGACTGTGATGGAGTGTCGTACGAGAGGATACGCGCATCAACGCACAATACGCTTTAAATTATTTGAACACATCAGCAGTCGACAGCGAAATAATGTGGAGCTCTCGTCGGCGGCGACGGGTCAGGCACTCGGGCCTCACCGCGCATTAGATCGCCGTTCTCATTTTGAGTACAGGCTCCGCATTAGGTCTCTTAAGAGTCTAAGATTTCGCAATCACTAGATTCTTACAGCCATCAGTGTGATAGTTAGCTGCGAAATGCTGTGAAATGCTCCCCCCCCTCAGAGTCTCGTCAACATTAATTTTTCGGAGTGTACATACATTTTTCAGTTGCTTTCCGTGGTCCAACGTTAACTCTTATCAAACCGTCACTCGTGTTCAAAATGTTCAAAAGTTTTTTTATAACGTCGAGACACTAATTTACCATGCTCGTCCATGACCGGCGTTAAAAACCATTAAGGGCCGTACATTACATCTCAATAATTTTCGAGCATCGTGTTTACGTTCTGATAACTACTGGTGATAGACGATAGTAAATAAGTGCTACCAACGGTTCCGTGTAGAAGACGGACTCGTCGAAAGTCAACAAATTCAGCCTACCAGCTGTGCGGCACTGCGCCTAGCCGCTGGGTCGTTCGAGGCGAACACGCTGCGCGCACGCGCACTAGCGCGCAAATAATATGCTATATCGACGGCGCATGCGCATTGGCCACCGTCAGGGACGACGCCGGCGTTGTCGTTAATAACGAGTGCCCCCGGGCCACGGCCCATCGACCACGCGTTGTGTTCCTTATCACTTTTACGGAAAATCATTGTTGTTAAAATCGATTGACGATCATTCGAATTTATATTTTATACAACAATTTATTATTGTTCAAACTTTAAATTGACCGACTAATTAACACCAAAACGGTACAGTCTACCACGAATGGGGAAGAGGGGGGGGGATATAATACTTGGTAGTCGAAAACGATACGTTTTATGTAGGTATATATATATATATACATGGAAATGGTGTCTAACGGGAATGTACATTATTTTTTTTTCCACGAAATTCGGTCGCTCGAGTTCCCGTTCAACACGAACGGAGAGTTTGTTTTCGAACGTGCTTAAATGCGACGGAACAAAGGATATACGATGGGAAGGCGGGAAACGTCGCCACGACCCACGGCAATGTTGGTGCTTACTTCAGATCGTACTCGATGGGCGCGGAGGTGGAGGGATGAACGCGACGCTTGAATGTTTACGACGCGTACGGCCGGCGCGTGCGCAGTACCAACGCACGGCTATTTATTTATTTTACGCGAGTATCGCTTGTTTTGTTCGTTTCCGGCGGGGCGAGGGACGCGGGGCGGCGGGGTCGACGCGTTCGTTCTCGACGGGCGGTGCGCGGGGGAAGGCATCGGTGGAGAGGAACGACGCGCACGGCTCGCTGCTCGCCGAATCGTACCGCACTACCGCCGTTTGGATAACGAGTAACGACGCGTTGACGCGGACCTGCGCCCTCCAGGTGGCTCCGATCGCCGAACGTTTGTTGCGTCGTCTCGCGGTGTTCTAAGTTTTGCCTTTTTGCCGTTCGTTAGCACTTGCGGCCATGTCAGACTCGCCGGTGCCGGTGCTCAACGACGTGGAGCTCGTTCTTCGCCAGGCCCTGATAACGTACTTCGGGGACTCGGCCGATTTCGAAGCCCAAATGGTGATATTGAAGAGGAAACTCAACCAGCTGACCATGCGGTCCATGTGCCTGGACCCGAGGCTGTTGCACAGCGACGTGAACCAACTGAACGCCGAGACGAACCCGTCGTCGGTCGTGCGCCGCCGCCAGACGCCCGTCACCTACATCAAGGTGGTGGAGAACCAGTACGTGACCGCGGGCGTGTTCGTGCTCAGGGAAAAGGCCCGGATACCGTTGCACGACCATCCGTTCATGTACGGCCAGATAAAGGTCTTGTGCGGCAAGATCAGGGTGGTGAGCTACTCTGCCAAGCACCTGGAATACAGCCGTTCCAAGTGAGTAGAGCACGGCGACCAACGCTCCCCCCCGCCCCCCGCCCCCCATCCGCAATCGTTGTGTTTCAGTAATAATATGCTTTTCCCGTCCTCAGGGTGACCACCATCGATGTCGTGAAAATGCCCACGGTCGTCGTCGGGCCCGATGACGACCCGTGCATGTTGAATCCGGAAATCGGTAATATTCATCAGGTGGAGGCTGTCGACGGTCCGGCCGCGTTCTTCGACTTGCTCACTCCGCCGTACAACGTTTTGATCCCGCATTTGGGCCCACGCCGTTGTCGGTTCTTCAAGGAAGTTAATAACTCCAGGAACCAAAAACTGACTGTTGTTTCTCAGCATAAAGGATATTGGAACGACCAAGCTCCTTATAAAGGACCTCGTATTACTGTCCATGCATTTCAATAGATAACTTATAAACATTAAAACGTTTTTACGTCTTTCCATTTACTTACAATTACATGCAATTTAATGACAACAACGTTTTGTAATTACTATCGTATAAGGAATAACAATTAATCATTTTACCTGTATTCATTTTAATTTTCACAAGACTGCAAGTTTTTCATTTTCTCAGTACCTATGTTTTAGTTACCTAAACCAAATATTTTAATTTAGTCTATGGAGTGACTAATTATTTTTAAAATAAGAACATTTTTTATGAATTTATGAGTTTAAGACTATTTATACTTTGTTAACATGCTCAACACTTAATTTATAGTTTATACATTGAAACATCTCATTTGAATTATCGTAAAAATATATTTTCCTCCTAATTGTGTCCATTTAATTGTTCATACGTATAATTTGTTGCCAGTAAAAATGTAAATCTTCTATAATTTTTGTAATCTCAGAAAATGTTAACAAATGTATAGTAAATATAAATATATCCTATAAGCATTCAGTTTTACATTAATGTTTACTATAATATATTGTAATAAAAATAATTTTTCAATATCTTTACGTGTACTTATTATCTTTACACCCATTTCTGCTACAGATTTTTATGAAATATTTTCATAAAATCAATCCAGGCAGAAGTATTGGTTTTCAACAACAGTATTTATAAAATTTTTATTGATATAGTGGCGATAAAAAAAAAAACTAGAAATTAACAATACTATCAATAATCTGAATTTTAATAACTAGGACTGTGAATGAATATTATATACTAAAAATACTGGTGATATTACATACTCCAGTTTTATCAGTTAAACCTAACCTGAACTATTGGTTTAATTTATCAATAATTTTGTAGAATAGTAAACTCAATATATACTGACAATAAAGCTCAAATTGAAACAAAAGTTAAACTTTGAGTAAAAGAATTTAACTGACCGTTAACATGGACTATTAAAATTGATACATTATTAGAAGTTTTCATTAATTTCAGTTTTAAAAACTCTACCTACACAAAAATAATTAAAAATTGAGTTGTAATTTTGATATACAGTAGAACTTCCTTATAGCAGTCACTGGAGAGACTGGATATAATGACCGCTATTTAGAGGTGACTGGTAACGGAAGTACAATTTTTTCTGGTTGATATGGAGTGCATGCAAATTTTAAAAATAAAATACCAAATAAATAACATATATGAATATGGGTACTTGACAATGTATTTATAATTTCAGATATGTTGGTGCAGCTTAAAATTCAAAAATAAAATCATATAAGCTTTTATAAATATTAAAATTAATTAAATTTAGTTATATTAGTTTGTTTTAAATTAATTTTATTACTTGAATAATTTTTTAAATAAGTAATTAAGTAAGTAAGTATTTTTAAAGTAAATAAATTAACAGATTAGAACCATCTTCTTCACCTTTTTGAAGAATGAAGGCTGTTAATTGGTTTTTGATTGATAACCTCAGAATAGTTGGATTCATTGCACTCTGTTTCTTCATTAGTTTCCTCATCATCATTATCTGTAGTTATGAATGATTTTATATCAGTGCTATCTTCAGTTCTTCGATTTTTGTCAACCGAAAAAAATACAGACACATACAAGTGTTCATCACGTTATCGACATCAAAATCGCTAAATAAGATAAACTGCTGAAAATAATTTTAAAATAAATTAACATTTTTCCATTTTCTATTTGACATATTTTTAAATTTTGACCATTAATAACAGTGCTCACTAGATAGAGGTGTTTATGTATTTTTCCCAAAACACTTGACCGGACCAAAAAAATTTACTATTACATAGAGGACGGTTAACTGTTTTACTGCACTTTATTTTATTTTACACTTAAGTTAATACTTAAAAATAAAAACAAATGGCAACCAATATTTATGTTTAGTATTTACTCAATATAAAATAAAATAAATCAATCATTATATACTTCTAAGTTAATACTATTATAATTTGGTTCTAACCCCTTGTTAAATCCTTAATACACTTTGAATTTTATAGTATAAATTAAGTAATTTTAAAACAACAAACATATTTTTAAAATCTGATTTTAAATTAGTTTATTTTTAATTATAATTTACTTTGGTAGAAAACAAAGTTGAGTCTTATGTACAGCACATATATTGAAGGCAAACATTTCTTAAGAATTTTGTTGAATTTCATGTCTGTTGCTGATGTTACCATATCATTGACAACAAGTTTTTAGCTTTGAGCTGCAATGTTTATGTTAAACAATTATTGACCATTCTGGTCTCCTCGTAGGATGTAGGTTATAACTTTGTTCAGCAGCAGACCTAACACTTATGAATCCAACATCATTAACAATTGAAAATGGTTGACAGTTTAAAGTAATCAATTGTGATCCTTTTTATTATACTGTATAAGTGGTTTATTAATTAGTTACTACTAACATTTTTACCTTTACCAGATTTATTACAAAAAAAAATATAAATTATAAATATTATTTATTTATTTTTTTTGATTTTTTCTTTTTCTTTTTCTGTTCTTGGACTTTAATTCAATGAACTGGCTTGGTTAGTTAGGATGTTAAAAGAGGTACCTTTTCATTGTTGTACTGATTATTTTTTTAATAGGGTGATACATGAAAGTAGATTTGCCCGACTTGGTATACAATTAATAAATATTCCTATTACATACCAGCTAGTAAAGCAATTATTCGATAACTGTATCAAGTTTTGTTTTAAATCTAAATGTTAATGTATATTACTGTATAAAAATTAAATTAAATTAAAAAAGGTATTGTACACCTAATATTTTAGATTAGGTCAAACTGAATTAACTGTTACACCATACCTACACAATAATATAATTATTAAATAAATTGACCAAACAGTTACATGAAACACGACACAAATTTTAAAAAAAATGTTTTTAATAAAGTATATTGTTTTCTTATGGCTCTAATATATATATATATATATTTATATAATAAGGAAAGTTAAACCACTAAAAATATATAGATATTTTAGATATTTAACAACTGTGCATGATTTTATGTAAAAATATAATAGATGTATTTTTATTGCTTCAACATAATTTTAATATATAGCCAACTAGATAAAAATAGACCAAAGAATATGTAAAAAATAAAACTTATACATTTAAGCTATGAAGCAGACATAAAATAAATGAAACTTCGTACTACACTCTTTTATAATTTCTTATGAGTATTTTCTCTTATTCTTAAAAATAAAATATTAGGTAAAAAAATATTTTTCAATGGAAACTTAACATATCACACCTGGATAAAGTAATATTCAAAAATGCATTTTTTCGAGTTCAATATTATTTGTACTAGCTTAATTTTTTTTTTTTTTGCTTCATATAAAACCCCTTGATACCAATCCTATCTTTTTACAAATGTATTCATCTTAAAATGTCCTTTTTTTGTTCAATCAGTTAAAGACGGCAGGTTGAGAATCAAACTTATTTAATGTCAACATGTTTATTTTCACATATAAAAAATCTGTCACAACTGCAGGAGATAGAGATAGATTCTTCCTTTTAAAATTACTCCAGGATAAAATTGATGCTCCACGTCTCCTTGAGCGTATTAGCCTTAGAGTTCCTACAGCCAATACCAGATCAACCGATTCCTTTCACATCCCAACTTCCCGTTCAAACTTTTTATCTAATGATCCTTTGATTAGAGCTATGCGCAATTTAAATAATAATAATTTTGATTTATGGCCTTAAATTTTGTATTTACCTAACGTGTGTTATTTTCTTATTATAATTATTATTATTCTTATTTCTTAGTATATTGTTAACATTAAAATTTATGTATTATTATTCTTATCATTAATGTTAATTTATGAAATATCTTTATGCTATATGTAAAAAGCCGTTTGGCGTTTATACAAATAAATAAATAAAAAAAAAAATAGAGGAAGATCTTGTTGCAGATTAGTTAGCAATATTATGTCAATTATGTAGCAACATATTTTAGCTCAGTTATATTATGTTAAGTTTATATTATAGATGTTTATTTATCGATATTAAATAATAAATAACAAATAATATTCCTGGTTAAGAATTGTTAAAAAAAGTATTAAAGAATTAAATGTATAAATTAAGAAAACATCCACAGACATATTTACTGTTTGAAATCCAGTGTCAGTTGTGAGCCGATGCCGATTTGTGTATCACTCCTCCTTCCCTCGAATAGTATGAAATAGAGAATAAGAGAATCCATCCATTGGTGAATATTTTGGTGAAATGAAACATGAATATTAGAGAAATTATTTAAGAAATTAATTATTTAAATTTAAATTATCCATGGATATTATTAATTTATCATTTTTAACAGAGTGTACCAATTATGTTGAATACTTTATTAAAATAATTAATTATACATTTACAACAAAATATGATTGTAATTGTACAATACTGTTATATACAAAATATATAATGAAAAATGTTTTCTTATTGGATCTCTACATCATAAATACTAGTTAATATTATACTTATTAGCTTCAGCGATGCCAGTTTGGCGATGATGGATCAGTGAGTGAATGAGTCAGGACACGTTATTTTATATATATATGTGTTATAACTAGAGTCCAGATTTGTATGCATTTACATATTTGTAATGACTAATGAGTGTATGCATTTCGATAGGAGTAAGAAATGTGGACGATTTGTATAACAGATAATGCAAAAAAAAAGTTTATTTTGCATATAAATGCATATTTAAAATTGTTTGCATATTCAAGCATATTTTGTAAAAAAGTTTAGCCAATTATTTTGTTTCAATTTCATCATAGAAATTATTAGTTCATTACGTATTGTTGGGAAATAAATGTTATATTTTTGACAGTTTATGTTCAAATTATATCTCGCTTATCGCAAGTCGCAACAAAGAGTCTGTAAAAACATATACTGAGTGATAGAAAGACAAATATGACACCTGAGCACATGGAGAAATATATTATTTTTAACTATTTTTATAAAAATTAAAAATCATACATTGTATCTATTTATCAAAATATTTTTTATTAATAAGAAAATTATGTTTTTATTGGTTTAAATTGTTTTTTTTTTTTATAAAATGTCTTTATTTTGTATTTTTTTTATAAATATGTACCAAAGATAATATGGTATAAGAGGATTTAATATATTTTTATTTTTTATTGTTCTTAATTAAAGTATTTGTTTTATTTGTTGAATATATTTTGAAATATTTACTGTTCTTTAATAAATGTTTAAAGTCGATGTCTATAATTAAAAAAATAAGTTTATCTAATTTTGTTGAATTATTATTTATGGAAGAAATTTAAAAAAAATATTAAAATGCATATATTTTGGGTAAAATAGCATATATGTATTTGCATATTATTAAAAAAAGAGCATATCAAGTGCATATTTTGAAGTTTTTTGATGCATAAATGCATACTATTTTGGCCTTTTTGAGTGCATACAAATCCGGACTCTAGTTATAACTTATAATAATATATTTGTATTTTTTTTTTTTTTTATATAATATTGCAATAATAAACAATAGAAAAAGAGAATATTTTAAAATGGGTGTCCTGAAAAGGACTACTTAAAAATAATAACTACTAACTAGTCCTAAAAATAACTGTTTTAAATGAATCCACTGATTTTTTTCCAATGAATGGTTCTAAGCTGAATATCTGATTTTCAATTATAACGAAAAATTAGAAATTACAGTTATCATATTTTGCATGATAAATGGAGACTACTTAAATTTTTGGACTATCATACATATTTATGATATTATCATAAAATGGTTTAGCTTCTTTGAGATGCTGAATCATGAATTTTTAAATTGATATTATTGCAAGAGAAATCAATCGTAGTTGGGAAATACTATATCGCAAATAAGTGTTTATTCTTTTGAGGCAATAAAAGCTTCATTCGATTGATAAAATAGTTAATAGTATCGTTAAAATAAGGATAAAAATAGTTTATAAGCTTCTGGACTTCAGGTATAACGTATATTTTAATACTTTTTAGCAGGTCATAAATGTGTTATAGATTTTAATATTTTTCGTCTATATACAAAACTTCCAATTTTACTTTTTATTTTATAAGATAAATTAGAGCAAGTTAATTTCAAATTATTTAAAGCATTTTGTGGAAATGGACAAGTAAATTGTTTAAATGTATTAATATCAGTAAATTGTAAAAAAAGTTATTTATTTGTATCTTGAAATCGGGTACCTATTTAATTGCATTAGAACATATAAATTATTTCATAAAATAATATTTAAAAATTGATTGATTATTAGATTAACTTATTTTAGGTTTAGTAGTTGTGACTGCTGTGTTACAAAAATAAGAAACTCGGACTCATTCCTTTTTTTTATTTACTTAGATATTAAGATCTCATGTTAATGTTACACTTATATTTACCATGCAATATTTGAAATCAAGAGAATTATTTTAGAGTGTATTATATATTTATATATTAACGGTAAATCTCTGTACATCACTTAATATCAGTGTTAAAAGGGCAAATTAAAAAACTTTTAAGATTTTTCAACGACCTGTAGCACCACAAATTAATTTAGATGAAAAATTAGGTTCTTAAGTAATTAATTCAAAAACTATTAAAAACCTAAACCACTGCATGTAAGATTTTTACCAAAAGGACCACCTAGTTTGAACAAATTGAGCACGTTGTTTCTACACAATATTATTTACAACATAAGTACGAACTATGACAATAAGCAGCTATACCTGTTTTTGATTAAACGAGAAAAATTCGTCGTTTAGCATTTGTATTACTCATGTTGCAATACCAAATTTAATCTACGAGCTAAACAATGTGTAAATTAAGCATTAGGACTTAGGAGTGATCTCTTTAAATGTAGCCTGGAGGCCTGTTAAATGCCCGAAGATTACACAAGTCCCGTCTTAACAATGGCCAACTAGTTTATTTTATTTACCAATCTCATCTTTAACTCTCTTACATAATGAAAACCTAAGAACACGCTCGACTAATGCGGATTTATCTGTAACATTTAATCTTGTAGTAATTGAACATTGGGTTTTTGTAGAAATATTTGTAGTATCATCAATTTGTATAGAAAAATGTACATAGCGTAATGTACATAGTCTTTTTCAATTTCATTTATTAAAAATTCGGAAAAAACAATTCAAGTTTAATCATTTCGTATGGACTTGGATAAACCTGAAAATGTGTTTTTTACACTATTATTATAGTGATGATAACCCATGCTGACTCGTGTTTTAAAATTTAAATCACAATATCCAACTGATTTTCAGACAGACTTGGTTCGACCTGATAATAAACACTGCCAAAGAAACCATTTTTGGATACGATGACTTCCGCACGACCATACAAGTGTGATTGATAGTAAATGTACATTGAAATAGCAAAAAAAACTTATTTTGTTTTTTCTTCGGAACTTGAAATAGACAATATAGCGATTGGTTTTCTAAGTTTAATTATTGGACTTACGTCGAAATTACGTTGGCGGTTTGCTACATCATAACAAAATCGTCCAAGACTGGATTCATTAAAAAAAATTGATTATTATATTCTAGAAACAAGCAAATAGGATAAGTATTAGGTTATTACTAATAACATTGTAGACGGCATACTGACAGTGAAATGAGCGAATAAATGTATTTCAAATATACTTACTATACAGGGTGTCCTACCGCTACCGGGATGAACACAGAGCGATATTTACCGTGTTAATGGAGATAATCAAATTCTGTTTTTTTATGAGCACCCCTGGGCAAATGCAATTTTGTTGATAAGAGTTTTTTTTATAAGTGTATTATTAAAGAAGTTAAAATTAACTTTTTATTTTAAAACTTTTATAAATTTTTAAGATACCCCATTTTATAGGGCATCTTTTTCTGAAAATGCCGACGGTTCAACTTTAAGTTTTCATTATTTCTTAGTAAAAAAAATATTAAAAATCATGAATCCAATGAAAACTGAAAGTTGAACCGTCATAGTTCTTAAAAAAATAAACCCTATAAAATAGCTATCTTCGAATTTCACAAAAATTAAAAATAAAAAGTTTATTTTTTAACTTCTTTAATAATACGAGTACACTTATATTTATCAAACTGTTGTCAACAAAATTTTCTTTGTTCAAGGATTCTCATGTAAAAAAAAAAAAATAGATTTGATGATCTCTATTAACACGGGAGATTTCGCTCTGTGATAACGAATTTTGTAGATTACAGTCACTGAATGGTCTTAGCGCAGGATTTATCTATTGCAATCTGATCTGCGGTTTTACTCCGAACATTTAACCGATCCATCTGTTCCTACAGAAATATTACGTTATAGGTAAATTATCTGTTCATTTGAAAACAATTATTGGCCGTCACGTCTGTTTATTATTTTTTTTTTTTTAAATCCACGGCGGGCCGGCGACGTACCGCGAGCTCATTTAAGACCACTGCGCATGCTCAGCTCATGGTGTTTTCCAATCGCTGGCAATTGCGTAGTATATGTGCAAAACAGTGTGCGTGGCTGTGCTCCCAGCGGCTCCGACGGCAAGAATAAATTGTTGGACATTAATTATGTTAATAAGTTGCAAGCGGAATGAAGACGGATCGGTTTGGCCATCGCCAGATCGATATCCGTCGCAAACGGATATCCGAGATATACTCCAATATCATGAACGTACATAGAGAGATAAGATAGGTACAGTACGCGCGCTCTACGTTTACCAACGCGTTTCTATTATGTAATGCCATTGATTATAAATTAGGGCTAAGGACTTCATGCTCTAAAAACCCTTAAGAAACGCGTGCATTTCTGACCTAAACATTTATCTTATTATATGCTCTTGAATAACATATTTATAAATCATTAAAACAAAAAAAAAAAAAATAAATGTTATACCTAATTAACATGTATTTAATTTTCTTTCTGAATCGTTTTTGTTGCCTTAAAAAAAAAAAAAAACATACGTTTCAACTTTATATCGGGGGTCACCAACTGGCGAACACTTTTTTTAAGGACCCTTGTCCACGTAGTAGTTCTTAAATGTGTATTATATAGAAACTATAAATGTGTCATACAAAATGTATATTACATAATAACAAAAATATTTAACCCGTCATGACTCGCACGATAATTTGAACACCGTTACTCGCGCGTAGAGCGATTCGCTCACCTAGTATATTTTATCGAGTTTAAAGGAAATATTTATTCAAGTCGCCAACACTTCAAGCACGTTCAATTCTGGATGAAATACGTTTGTTCAAGTAAATATCCAGAACTAAAAAGCCTGGTTTCAAAACTGTGTACAATGTTTGGATCAACATATTATGTTTGTGAATCCGCTTTTTCTAAGATGAACTTTATTAAAAACAATTTCAGATCTAGGTTAACAGATGAACATCTTAACGAGTTAATGCAAATCAGTAGCACCAACTTCACATCAAATATTAAGAAGCTCGTGAAAACTAAAAAATGTAATTTTTCACATTAAAAATTAAATATTTTTAGTGTAATTTTTTTTTTCAAATTCAATTTGAATAAATAAATATAAATATAAATTTAAAAAATGTATATACCTATTTATAAACGTGTGTAAAATACTATTTGAATAAATAAATAAATTAATATAAATATAAATTTAAATCACATACTTCGTGGGGAGGAAGCACAAACACCTTAATAAAAATGAATAAATCTTTAATTCAATCCAAACTGAACTACGGAGCAATATTATATAAAACAGCATCTAATTCCAAATTGAACTTGATAGATAGTGTTAACAATAGTGGACTGAGACTTGCATTAGGAGCATTCCGCAGCAGTCCAATTTTCAGCATTTATAACTTAGCCGGGGAACCCTCCCCCGAAATAAAAAGGATAGAGCTACACCTTAAATACACAGTAAGATGCGCCAGGTCATCATTATACACGAAAAAAACAATAATGATCTCATCAAACTAATTAAAGAAAACAAAATTAATCTACCCCATATTATAACCAATGAACTAAACACCAAACCGCCTTGGACAATAAAATACCCAATTAATACAGAACTCAGTTCATTATCCAAACAAAAAACTCCGCACAATATTTATAGAAACTATTTAAAAAGCATAATTGAAAACTATAAAGACAACCAAGAAGTATATACAGACGGATCCAAAACACACGAAGGAGTCGGACTATCTATAATATTCCCCCCAAAAAAAAATACTGTACAAACTACCTCACAACTGTTCCATATTTACAGCGGAAGCGATGGCTATCCTAAAGGCTATTGAGATCATTAAACAAGAAGAACACTCAAAGTTCATCATTTTTAGTGACTCACTAAGCACCATAAAAAGCATCCAAAACCAATTCAATCCCGGGGACATTGCAACAAAAATTCAAAACAAACTAAATGAAGCATATGAACATGGAAAAAAAATAACCATTATGTGGATACCCGGACACACAGGAATAAGAGGAAATGAAATAGCGGACGAACAAGCTTCACTCGCAATAAATAATACCGACACACCCTTGATAGAACAAGTCTCATACGATGATACAAAAAAACGCATTAAAATAATCACCAATGACAAATGGCAAAACATCTGGTCCAAACAAAATACCAAACTAAACGAAATCAAAGGCGACACTATCCAATGGCATAACCCACTATTCAAAAGAAAAGAAGAAACAGTAATAAATAGGCTACGGATAGGACACACTAGAATCACCCACGGTTTCCTTATGGCTAAAGAGGAACCCCCAATCTGCACAACCTGCGGAACAAATCTCACCGTCAAGCACATCATATCCGACTGCATAAAGTATAATCAAGAAAGGATCAAACATGGGATATCACACAACCTCGACGCAGCTCTCGGAAACAATCACTATCTCAATACAAATTTAATTAACTTCCTCAAGCAAATCAATATTTATAATCAAATCTAAAGTAAAATATCCTATAATTTTTCACATATAATCATCCAAAAAAATCTAAGTACTAATACAAAAATATGTAAATAGTATGTAAGCAATTGTAATGTAAAAAAATAAAATAACTAATGGCCACTGCTGCCGAAGTTGTAAATGATCAATAAAAAAAAAAAAAATTTAAAGAATGTATATACCTATTTATAAACGTGTGTAAAATACAATTTGAATAAATAAATAAGTATAATTATACATTTATAAAATATTTATTAACGTGTGTAAAAGTCATTGAAACTGTTTGGACCGCGAAAAGTTTGGTAAGTTTCAAAACGGACCCCCAAAGAAATTAGTTGGTGACCCCTGGACTATATATATTGTATTTATCATTGGTAATTATTAATCTTACTCAAATGAATAACTGGATTGTGTGAAAAATACTTAATCGAATATTTCCGAATATAAATGAGCGAAAACATATGATTAACTATCCAATAATATTAAATCGTTTAAATATTTTGTCTTGAAGAAATCTTAGTTTTTAATTATGTGAATACTACGTTGTTTAACGTAGGTAGTACGTTTCTTTAACCGCACCATTCAACTGAAATACATTCGGGTGTGACTTTGAACGGAAATGTTCACGACTCGGCATTTGTAGTTCGAACATTGGACCACGACGAATACATTGCCCACGTAGACGGTGGAAAGTCACAGAGTATCTTTACGACTTTCAAATGTGTCGGAATCAGTGGCGTATATAGGATTTAATTTCGGAGGGGGCCGATTATGTATTTAGAGTTTAGGGAGAAATGATGGAGGAGGCACAATGACAAATATTGCTTAAACGCTAAAAGACCTTTGGACTATTTGGACTATCATCATTACTTCACCAGAGAAAAAATAAACTCATTTTTTAATTTTTTATTTAATGTAATGTAAAAAATGTATAAAAACTCTTCATTGCAGTAAACAATTTTTTTACTACAGTCACTCAAAATTAATTACATATTTTCTTACAAGAATAAACGAATATTAAATATACATTTTAAATACGAGGTATACCAACAAATTAATAATTAATAAATAAAAAAAAAAATTATAATACAAAATCAAGGTTTCTCGGCACGCTAGCAAACTTATTAAGAACTTCTTCATCGCTTACATAGTATATCGCTTACGTAGCATTTCAGACAAATTGTGTGTCATGGAAAGCATGCTACTCAAAACAAAAAGATTAACAATAAATTGATATTGATTTAAGGAATTGCTTAGAGCATGTGCTTTTAATGAAGAGTCTCTATTTTTTTCCTCAATTCTTAAATTACTCCTGAGCCATAAGTTATTATTCATGTCCAAAATAAAATGTTTTAATAATTTTGTTTTTCATTTCGGGGGGGGGGGGCCCGGGCCCCATCAGCCCCCCCCCCCCATATATACGCCCCTGCGAGTCGGAATCGTATTATCATAATTTATAGCTGTTCGTCAAAGGCGGTTACATTTCTCGTACCTATTACACTTTAATTTCCATCAGAACGAATGCATATTATACTAAACGTATTCATCGCACGAATCGCTTTGCAGAAAAGGCCGGACCTTTGCAGAAAAGTCCGTCGCTGTACGAAAACTCGATTGTAATAATACGCGCAGTAATGCGTTTTTTCAATCACGCGTGCAAACAAACACGCGGACACCTGATTATTTTATTTTGTTTCCGTCGTTTTCGTGTGTACAACGCGTAAGCAATAAGTATACGGTCCGGGTCTCCTGTCGCGCGTGTACACACTGCCGAATCGACTCGGTACACACGGTTACGACCCTTCGTGGCGCGAATTCGAACGCGTCGGCTACAACGTACGCGACGTAATATCTGCAAGCGTTACGCTGTGTCCTACGTGAACGCGACGAACGCAAAATTCGTGTCGCGGCGACTGAAATAATCAAATCTATAGAAATAGATGGAAATGTCCAACGTACGCGATAAACGCGTGCGAATTGATTCGTTCGCATTCGTCGCACGGCTTGAAAGTCAAATCGTTTTGTTTTTGGTCGCGCGTTTAAGCGAATAGACGTCAAAATGACGTTCTCTTTATTTTTCATTTATATATTCATATATTATTATATTTCATTATATTATTCATTGTATTCATTTATACGATACGAGTAGATAAACAGGTAATATAAATTATTAAATTATAATACATAATGGTTAAACTATAATATTATAATATATTTATATATAAAACAAGTCTATCCTTATAAATAATTGAATTTAAATCTGATTTAAATCTTTTTTTTTAAATATTTTTTCTATAGTAATTATTTTACTTCAGCACTATCCAATATTAACAATGTTTTTTGTAAACTAAAAAACATTTTTATTTGACTTTGTTTTTAAAAGAGTAGAACATTGAAAAACAACGTGTAAAATAAACCGCACAACCTTTGCACAACTCACTTCGACATACACTGCATGTAAAAAAAATTAAAAATTATCTGAATATGGTCGGCCGCAAATTCGCGTTCGATTTTTGTTGAAAAGTCAACATTTTTATAAGCAGTAATTTTAGAAAAAAATAACCAAACGACTGTGCCTGCGATTGAGGACGAATACAAAGTAGCTGTGTATTGGAATAAACATAACATATTATATGTTCCTGTAAATTCGCGTTCGTCGCGTTTACGTAGGACACAGCGTTACCCACTAGCCGCGATATTCTCATCGGTGCTCAGAAAAGCCAACGCGCGGTCTGGTTTCGCCACAATGTTTCCCACGCGGACGAGTTACGGATTTAGAACGTTAGGTCCGTTCTACGCGACGTCACAACTTTTCGGAGTGCTGTTGGTCAGAGAGGTTGGAAACAAAGTATTGTGTTCCGATACAGGTTAGTTGAATTCTGATTTTTACACGTCGTACACATCTCGCAATAACTCGTGGTATGAAATCTTTCGTCAAATGTGTCAATCCTGTACAATCGCTGTACCATTACGTTATCAGTTATCACTAGGGCTCGGAAGTTGATTGCATTTTGCATTTCTTTTTTGGAACGCTTTAGACGATGCTCTTCTGGCCACAAATGTGTTTCATTTGCATGTGGATCTGAGTAACTAATTTTTATTTTGCATTTTTTTGCATTTTTTGGTGTTTTTTACTATATTAGTCATTTTTACTGATTTCACACTGGTTCACTTCTTATCGTTTCTTGTCGACCATTATGCCGATAACTTAAAACTTGGAAATTACCACGGACTAAGATTATAGTACCTATACGACTTTATCTCGCCGATTACATTCATTTTATAATATTTGTAATTTTTTTATTTAATTATTTATTTAATATATTTCATTTCATTTTTAAGGGCATTTTTTGTCAATTCTATGTCATATTTTGATATATTGGTAAGCTTTGATAAACTAATATAGAATTTTATAGAAAAATTGTATTTTTGTTAATTTAAAACAAATGTTTGTAATTTTTAAGGTCATTTTTTTAGGACATTTCTTGTCATTTGTATGTCATATTTGCATATTTTTTTGGTCATTTTTTAATGTTTTTTAGGTCATCAACTTCACAGCCCTAGTTATCACGTATCACGATACTAATAGATCCCTAGCGCCAATCGTCTAAAGCAGTGTTAAATTGTTTACGAATTTAGACGCGTGTACGGATAAAAAAATACAATATTTTCATATTTTTTAATTGCCCTATTGTTGGGCAGATAAAAATAAATTGTGAGTTTGTATATAACTGACAGTCGTGTATGTTAATTTATTATTATCGTTTAGTTTTTCGAAACGTAAACCTTAAAAATAATAATATAAGAAATAATTGACAAGCATGTATTTAGTAAGATTACAACTAGAGTCAAATATAATCTATAAGTATGTAACTATAAGAGTTGAATTGACATGAAACGAACGATTTTTTTTTATCAAGTTTAAAATGAAACTCAATTATTTTCGCAGACATCTGGGATTAGCAATAATACACATTTAATAAACGTCGGTCTTAACTTGATTTTTTTAGGATCGTTGGTAGAAATAAAAACATGAACAATATTTATACGAAATAATACGGATCGGGAATATATAGTATGTATATAAGTAGGTGTGTATATAATATTAATATATATTTGGTTATGAAGGTCAAAACTCCTAAGTCCTAGGCCGGGAGATATCCTACGGAGACGGGTTGATTGCTGTATTGGTCATTTAAACTTAAACCGCAATTGCTCTCGAATAAACGATTCTGAGCGAAAGAGGTCGGGTGCATCAGTTTACATTTTTGAAGATAGTTGGTAGTAGTAGAAGAGTAGAACCAAATTTCTTATTTTTTGATTAGTTTATAAGTATTATAAGTATCTATTTCAAACTAGGACAATTTATATTATGATGTACTTAATATGGCGTTGTATTTTTATTAGTTTTCCCCTTTAATTTAATTTATATAGGTACTCTAATTTTTATAGTCACCAAAATTAAGTTAATTTATAATAGATTTATAATTATAATTATTCGAGTATACTCTAATCGAGACTCTGTCTTAATATATATCTAATTCACTTAAATATATATAAGAGGGTGATATTCCTAGGTCGGGTGAGACTTAACGGTCGCGCGAGTTACTTATTGCTGTAAATCTGACTTTTTTTTTTTAAAGTCTGCGTCTGAAATTTAGTTTGAGCCGAAAAAGAAGTAATATTATGACTTATGAGTTACCCGAAGAAAATTTCATTACAAATACCATACGAATGCAATAGCCTAAAATGTATTTAATTTAATATTATTATAATATGTGAGCATATTCAACCGGGGAGAAATATTTTATTGCAGGTATCTCGCACACAGTTGTGCTCATTAATGCATCGGGAATTATGAGATTTCAATGAAATGCATAATACGAGTATATGTACCAGTATATGTATATTTTGAGTTAATACGATTAATTTTTAAACCATATAAGTTATATAATATATAATATATAATATATATACGAGTAAGTTGATTTATACATTTCAACAGCTAAACGAATATTTCTAAAAGCTCCAAGTAGAATTGAATACCTATTCAAATCGCAGTACTTTTAATTTTGAACATTTAAAACACTACATGGTTTGCCATTGTTTCACTTTAAATTGATTAAACATCAATTGTATTTTAGTTTAACAACATATTTTTTTTTATCGCATGTTTTATTTTTTTACCACAAATTATTATATTTTTCAAAATTAATTGATTAGACATTAAAAACAATAAATTGTATTGTTCAAAAATTATTGAGAATCGTATTTTAATTTAAAACTTTAATATATTTTTTAATTTTTCTTAGTACATATTTTTTATTTTATACTACATATTTTGTTAATTTTAATTACGTATATATTTACATATTTTTGGTTTTTTGTTACATATAAATCCCAGCCCTACATATAACAAACAAATATCTCGAATCTATGAAAAAGAAACAAGTGGATAGTGCGTGCGGTGACGAAAACACTAGATGGCGATAGATCTCGGCTGAAGTTTTTTTTGCACTTTTTTACCCTGTTTTTATCTATTCATCGGAAAACTGCTGAGAATTAAATAAATAGCATCCTTAAAATATAAAATGGACGAAATTTTCTTTGAGAAAAGTACTTTTTATATACCC